>OY720451.1:47175615-47273115 GCA_963082715.1 Harpalus rubripes | reverse complement strand
AGTGAACCGCGAATCGAAATGAACAGCAAATTTCACCGTCGCGGTTAAAGATAGACGCAGGGTAGCGGAACGAACAAACCTATTATAATATTAGCTGTACTAATAAAACACAGATTTTTGGTTTTTCCACTTGTGACGACCAAGAATCTGTGTTTTATTTGTTCAGCTAATACCTACTTCTCGCATTTCATACCTAGTACCAACATAGACTATAATAGTCAATACTAATCCAAGAAGAAAAATTTCCTATTAATCACTACATGTTGGAATCTTTAGAATCGCACGCTTGACTCTTGTAATGACGTCAAAAAACAAGAATTGGGTATTGTTTTCATTTAGAATCAGCCTACTGGCAGTGAAGTATGGGTCATAAAGACTGGAGATAAGAGCAAAATACAAGCGCCAAGTGGCTGAAATAAAGTTCTTACAAGTGTGAGAGGCTGTACAAATATGGATCACATTAGACACGAAGACATTAGAAATGTGTTGGGATTGGAAACAACCGCTGTTTAGATCAAATAAATAATTTCCAAAGAAAATGACATAACTATATTAGGATGAACCAAACAAGAATACCTAAAATATAAACCTCGTAGGCCCGGAACAGGTCTTGGTGTCTAATTCATACGGCTGATGACATTGGTACAATGGACATAGATTACTTTATGGTTAGTCTTTTGTTTTTCTTGTAAATAATAAAGGCTATGTTTAGTCGATAGCATAATATCCAATCAATCTAATTTTGGTCAAATTAGATTTTCTTAAGACAGAGAACTATTTGTTTGCATAAAAGTATTTTTAAGTATAAGTTGTAAATCCTTGCAGAAGCCTAGGCTGACTGTGCCTCCTACCATGAAAATGCAAATTAATATTGTGCGTAATAAAACAAGTGCCTCATGCTCCAACAAAGAACAATAAAATTTGAAGGACTTATTATATTATTTATATGCCAGAACATATAGGATGCTTTTAAAATTTCTGCGAAGTACTATATTTTTTTCTCCATATGTACATATGAAATAATATAAGAACGAGAATGATTCAAACAGTAAGTTCAACATTGTACAATTCAGTGTTAGCCAAACTGCGTATAAGTTTTTGCCATGTACAGAGTAATTAGAGATGATTAGGATGTTGTCCAGACTGAGCACAAATTGTTACTTGTATTAAGTAAAATCTTGTACGTAGATCAGATATACGATTTTAACAGTCAAAATGGATTTCAGGGACCCGTTAATTGAGCGATGAAAATTCTTAATAATTACATAAATATCAATATGGATTTAAGGAATTTTTAGATTTCAGATAGGCCCGAGCATTTTTCTTTCGCTCTTCGTTGCTTGTGTAATTCGCAACCGTGGCCGTGACGTCAGAGACGTTTTAATGCCGTTCTTCTCGAATCCTGTGAATATTAAACAAATTTAAAAAATACGAGTATGTTATTTTTCACTCTATATTAATAATATAAAAATATTTTTTCCTAATTTTGATCAAGGCCACACACTACATTTCATATTGTTGTTTCAAAACCGAAATATACTTTACGTAGATCCCGCACACTTGCTCGGAGTTTTTTATTAAGTCACTACCCCTTCTCTATGGTACAAACAACTAAACACGCCACTACAGTATACAGTACTGTCCAAAAATATAGGAATACTTGATAATTACAGGAAAAACCGTAACAAAATAGTATATAGTTAACAGGGCCGAATTAACAGAAGAGCGACAAGGGCGACCGCACCAAGATCTACACCTTTCAGCAGATTTAGAAAAAGCAAACATGTAATATATACAATTTACTTTATGGAAGGGGTGCCTCCACTTACGCATCGCTCCGGGGCCTCCACTTCCACTACTATAAATCCGAACCGGATTGTTACAAAAAATTAATTTAAAAAAAAACTTAATGATATCGTCTTGACAAGTTCTAAAGTACCTATTTATTAGTTTTTGTAAAACATAATTAAAAATTATAGTTCACTCCACGCAATAAAATAGCGTTGATTAAAATAGGGAAATAAATGTTGCCATCTGATTGGTCAGAATGTTTATCATGTTTTGGGTTCGATGTTTAATATTCAGGTATGGTACATTTTTACAGATATAAATATTTGGTTTTAGCAAAGTTTGGTTTAAATTATTTATTTCTTCATTGTAAAAACGGTCGGCTCTCAAACGCCATCTGTTATTTTCTAATATGAAATGAAGTTAAATTTCCAAATTTAATTTTTTTCTAATTCTTCAATAGCTGGTTTACATTGTTTTTGTCGACTTGTCTCTTTATTTATCCTACAAAAATTTGACAGGAATGAAAGGATGCAATGGTAAACTGTGGCAAAAACAAGATAGGTAGTCCTAATAAGTTTTATTGTGTTTTTAATTTTCAATAAGAATTATGTGAGGGAATTTTTTTTTACCTTTTCTCAACATATGTACTACAATGCTAATTGTATAAATATCTCCTTACCTATTACCTCATTTTAAAGCAAAATGTATGCTGACAAAATTTGTTTAGAATTAAAAACAATCTAATGAGATAAAAAAATTTAGTCATTTTTCTTTGTATCTCGTGAAAAATGCTAATATTTAAATGATTATTTCGTTTACGAGTAGGTATATAAATACGATACTTTTCACCCTTTGACACTTTTCAAAAATACAAATTTAGGACCTAAGAATTTTTCTGTCGTGTTCACAAGATGTTTAAATAAAGTGGTGACATTCCAATCACACATCTAATGACTTGACAAATGATATCCTGAATGGGGTAAGTGACCATAATGGAATTTCAATATATGGGTCATAAAATAAATAAATTAACCACTATAGTTTGTCATTATAATAATAAAAGTTAAATTTAAACATTATTTCGTAATAATAAAGTTATCTGCAATTGAATATTTTGGAGAGGGGATACGGAGTTAATCTACCATTATGAAACTCTATGTCGCGCTCGGTACACTACACTATGACGTCACGATACCCCTCCTCCAAAACTTTAATACATAATTCATTTCTCGTAAAAGACAAATAATTCATCGATTAAAAAAATCTGATGTGGCCAACACATAACCTCTCGCCAGATATTTTACCTGGTGGTACGCATAAAACGAAAAATATTTTTAATTACAAATCCATATATTCATGTCTCACTACAAAATAATTGTCACTTATATTTGCAAAATCTTTGGGATATTTTAATGTAAATTACGTACAATACATACATTTTCTTTATATTCAATATCCTGAAATTTTCTATTTCTACTTTCCTTATCTTTTTATTTATATTTGTCATTTTTTCGCAAATTTCTTTTATATTCTTTTTTACTTATATTCTTTTGCGTTGTTGACTTTTTTTAATTTTCATAATCTTCGTAATGATGTACAAATATTTTTGACAGTGGCATACAAATATTTTGACCGTGACATTTATATGTATGTCAATTACAAACATTTTATTTCTTGCTTTGAAGTAGTTTGATCTGAGATTTATTACATCAAATTATTTTATATGCATATCTTTATCTCTAAATCTATAAACGATATATTAATGAATTTACATTTTTCGAATAAAGAATTTAACGTTCTTTAATATAAATATTTACATAAATTTTCGATAAATAATATTTAGATGATTTTTTTGTTGTAACTACTACTTCCGGTTGTCCAATTGTTACCAAAACTTAATCAACTCTTCCCATTATTGTTAGATTTAGGAATACGTAGTTAAAAATGTCTTAAGTCTTATAGTATTTGAGAAATCGTGGATCCAACATCCACACATCCACACACGCACGCACGCAGTCTAATATCATATGAGTAATGTAAAAATCAAAATTACACCGGCAAAGTAAAGGCTCGGTGGCTGACATGATCATTTCACAATTTATTTCGAGTAAAGTATAGTTTGGCATTTGGCTTTGTAAATGAAATGGAAATCATGGAAAGATATATTTCATCTACTGTAGTGAAAGCATCCCAAAGTCACTTATACATCCTTTATAATTTCATATTTGTGTAAACCCCCTATTACACTAACAATTAAAGTCAAACCCCCTAAAATCGAATTCCATATTCGTAATAACCGTAAAGAAAAGCATCCCTTTTACTCGTTTGTGGAAATTACTTGTATCCCGGTGTTAGAATATGAAATTAACACAATATGTAAATGATTATAGTTCGATAATCCGGGCTTTGCCGGCTCAGTGGTAATGCGCGTGAGAAGGGTTGGACTGGACCCGGGTTTGAATTCGCAGCGGGGTCGGTTGACTGCCCGAAGAATGCGAATTATAAAGTAATTATTATCAGGAGTAAGTTAAATGCTCCTCAAGTGGAGATTTGCGTGTGTGCCACTTAGGAAACGATAGAAAAAACAAATAAAAGAATAATTATAAATAAAAATAGGTTGTGAAGAAGTTATATATGATGAGGTATGGTTTTTTTTTTTTATAAATGCGTCTTTACTTGAATAAGTACTATTTATCATTTATCAATACACATTCTGATTCTGCATTATTTTTTCCAATATATGACTGGTTGGTAAGCGTCAACTGGGAGGTTTGTGTGTAGAATTATGCGTATTGTTGGGTTATGTTTGCACAGAAAAATCGGAGCGTCACGTTTAACTATTTTTCCGGTTGCAAAAAAATCCACCAGATGCGAAGCGTGTAATTTTTTTAAGTCTACATTACCTACAAATGCAAATAATATGCTTCGTTATGATTGATCGTTGCGTCGCAGCTTTGATAGTGTAGTGTAAAAGTTTGAACCTTGCAAGCTTCTGCACTTCAATGCAACTACACTACCACGAAAATCTTGAACAGTTTGGTTTACTTCTCCCGTTTCCCTATAAAATATTTCTGCGCTACAATACAACTACGCTACAAATACACTAAGCTCTATCTGAATGTGTGACTCGCCCAATTGTCCGTTGCCCAGTTGTCGCGACTCTACCTAATGCACAATTTTATAATTCTAAACATTTACATATTATTTGTATTATATCGCCCACTTAACTATCACTTAGTCGCCAGGGATGTGCGTATACGCGTCATCTATGTTAGTTTACTTACGTAAACAATGCGTAAATAAAGTAAAGAATGATGTCAAATGTAGACAATACATAAATAATGTAAACTTTGTAATTGCACATGATTTAACGAAGTGATAATTTCATATTTGTTCTGGCAAACAGAGTCATTGATAATAAATAAGCAAAAATGGGAGGTAGAAAAAACGAGAATTTTAACAAAATTGTATTTTATTCGGAAGCATATAAACAACAAATATTAATATTTTTGTCCTCTTTTAAGCAAAAAATAAATATTAATATAGTCTACATAGACGTAGGAAATATAAATAAATCTTGACGGAGTATACTACCTACATCATTGTCAACGCGTAGACAATGATGTAATTCACATGGCTTAGGTTACAGTCAGGGTTGTGCATCTACGCGTAATCTATGATAATTTACTTACATGCGTAAATAAGGTAAAGAATGATGTCAAATGTAAGCAAGGCGTAGAGAATATAAACTATGTAAACTTTGTATATACTGAACATGCGCATTAAAGATTTAGCGATATACACTTGACTTCTTACTTAACCTGACAGTCCAGTGAAAGTCAGTGATTAAAATGGGAGGTATAAAAAAGTATAGAAAAGGGAACATAATTTTAATAAGTTAAATTTTACTTTAACGCACGTGAAAAACAAATACACAGCACTACGCAATGTGTGTTTAAAAATGTTATCAAATACTAGTGAATTTCGACTCATTAATAGATAAAATTTTACGTACTTATGATTGGTGAGTGTAAGTCACGTTTTTGTAAAAATATGTGCTATTAACATACGATGTCAATAGGATAATAGTTAGCAACCCAACAGAACTGGTGATTCCCAGTATGTTCCCAGTCCAACAATTAGTGTCATCTATTGGTTTAACGTAAAATACTAACGTGCTTCACTATATCAATAAAATGACATCGTATGCTACTTTCAACCAACTCATTCATTTATACCTTCTAAATTAATCAGTAATAGTAATATTTTTTGTCCCTTTTAAAGCAAAAACATTATATAGACTACATGCGCGTAGACAATGACGTATTTTACGTAGCATAGATTACAGGCACAACCCTGATTACAGGCACATCCCTTCTAGTCGCCCTCGCCTATTTGACAGTGTCCGACGACTGGTTGTGGTTTAGACTGTTGATTCGTAACAAAGCGAAACGAAACACGAAAATGCAAATGCTGGGGGAATTATAGAAATGTGACTACGGTACAATTTTATTCGAAGCGAAAATTAAAATACTACCGTGCGCGCGGTACCACCACTGGTTCGAATTCGAGCGAACTCAAATTGTAAATTATTTTCAATTTTGAGTTGAAAAGTGACCCTGGTGATAGTATAGGATCCCATTAGACAATAATGCATGAAATAATTTATGGATAAAATGTTCAAAAGTATTTTATTTAAAATGTTTCTCTTAAATTCACAATTAATATTACCATTTTATGATTTTATAACCAAGTATATGTAATTAATTATTAAAACTAATTGCTTTTTTTATTCATGAACTTTCAACTGCCATTACATGGAAGTTGTAATTGAAATATTAATTACAAATACCGAATAATGGTATTGGTAATGAAAAAATTCAAATGTAAGGTAATGGTAATGAAAAAGTAATGCAGAGCCAACGTAATTAATTATTTTACAGCTATGGAAAGATATATCGTCATATTTGAAATATGCGAATCAGGGTGAAATCTTTTTGAAATATATTAATATTAATATACCTAAACTAACAAATATGAAACATGTAAGATATACAACAATATAACGTCATTCTACATCATTATCTTTAGCATTCTGCATCATATTTCTGGCCTAATTGTGCATTATGAAATCATGTAGACATTGTAGCATTCTGTACGTGATCAGTCTACATTTCTTAAACAGCACGACCAAGAATTCTTACTCTGACGATTATTAGGGTAACCACTTGCAACATCTACATTTCCCTAAATCTTACATTTATGAAAATGCACCGTTTAGCACAAGAATGCAATGTTGAAATAATTTGCGAAACTTCGAATGAATTTTGATTGAGAAGAGAAAAGTATGTGATATATGAGGCAATGTTTGTCTTTGTACGAATAGGTACGTTATAGTTATAGATTATTATTGATCGTTAAAGATTATTTAGTGTGAAGTCATTCATGTTAACAAGTACATAATGTTCAATAATAAATAAATATGTCATCACAAGCATTGTCAGTGTTTCTGCAAACGGCAGTTACCTTCGAAAAGGATATATCTTATTTCAGTTTTGAAATAATAAATATTATATTTTAAAAATATACACATTTGAAAATAATGAATATACAGGCAGTCACAAATAACACACATTGAATGAGGATCTCGAAAATTATAAAAGATACGAAGACAGTTATATTAAGTCACGTAAACTCCAACTTCGCGAGCTGTTCGCGAACTGTCAGCGAACAAGTAACGAGCACGGTGCGTACTAGCCACCATGCAAAAAAATAGGTCCTAGGGGCCACCACCATTTTTTCACTGAAAATGATTGATAATATTACAAGTATTCATTATAAGGTATCAGATTATGAAACTAATTAATTTTACGATAATTACATCAAAATTAATTTGTGGTGTGGTGACACATTGGCCTCGCACAGCCTCTAGCTTTTAAAATTGTCCAATACAGACGTGTGAGATCAACGTGACACGACACCATTTCATGTCTGAAGGATCTGGACCCTGTTCATAACTCCAATCGTAAAATTTGACTGAATGTGTTTTATTTATTAAGTCGTTCGTAAAAATAAGATTTCTTTATTTTTTAAAAAATAAATATTTACGATACAAGTGTTAACAGTGACATTCTGTTTTATAAGAAGGAAGTTTGGAACACGACGCGAAGCGGAGTTATCCAAACCTTCGAACAAAATAAAATCACTTTTAACACGTATATCATACACTATTTTTTCTACAAACACTATTTTTTAATTTAAATTTGTATTTCTAATAATTTTTTGACATTCACTTTTAACACTAGTGTCAAAAGTAACAATTATCTGTCACTTTTAACACTGGTGTCATAAAATGACATTTTTAACGATAAAAACAAACATTAAATAACCCACTTTTAATAGATTTGTAGAAAATAGTTATCTATGATAGTGTTAAAAGTGACATTTTATTTTGTGAGAAGGAAGTTTGGAACACGACCCGAAGCGGAGTGATCCAAACCTTCGAACATAATAAAATCACTTTTAACTCGTATATAATACACTATTTTTTCTACGAACACTATTTTTTAATTTAAATTTGTATTTCTAATATTTTTTGACATTCACTTTTAACACTAGTGTCAAAAGTAACAATGATCTGTTACTTTTAATATTGGTGTCATAAAATGACATTTTTAACGCTAAAAACAAACATTAAAAAGCCCACTTTTAATAGATTTGTAGAAAAAAGATTTTTGATTACTTTCATTGAAATGCTTAATTACTATTATATATAATTATTGCATATTATCAACATGGTTCCCTCATACAACATTTAAACTTTTAATTTATAATTAAATTACCTTAACTTTGATTTTGACTTAAGCGAGTGTCTGGGAAATTCCTGCTATCCCGCCGGGCCAGTCCAAGCCTGTGTACTACTTTATAGAGAGAGCACGACAGTGGACACTTTTGCGCTTGGAAATGATTTTCAAATTTGAATTTGGTGTCTTTTTATCTACTTACATTTTAAATCTAAAACTGTATTTCGGTATTACAGTATATATAAATAAAATATTGTAGAATATTTTGAAATACCATGAACTATAGGTAATTTAAATTCTTATATCACGTTTTACATAATTTCGAAATATGCATATTATTATCATTATCTACATCTCCACAATCAAGACAATATCTCAGTTCTTTTCAGTTATTGTTGACATTTTAATTTATTATAATATTGTCGCCTTATCCCACAAAAATATCATTGACACTTCACAGTTTTAACCTTATTCTTTCTAATTTCCCGCGCATATAAATCTATATCAGTTGAGCATCGTTCCAGCGGTGTGCTGATCTCTTTGTGCGGTCTGAGTCGTGAGCTAGAGACGCACGCCTTTTTACGTCATTGGACAATACGATTGTTACAAATCATCCAAGATGCAGACTTGATGCAGAAGAGAGCTGAATTTGTCTCCATCGTGAGATGCTGACGAAATAAGATAAGGCAAGAAATAGAAGATTAAGAAGGAATTTAATGGATTTGATGTTAATTATAAGATATACTAATAATAATGATTGTATATTTGTTATGTTTATAATTAGAATCAGTTTATGTACCTCTACAGTGGAAATAAAAGTATACCTATAACTTACGTATTTTTGACTGTAGTAGTGCAGTAATGGAATCCTCCATCATGGTAACGAATTAGAACATCACTCATTAAAACTAGACCTTAACATTGTATAATAGGGACTATCAAAGTTTAAAAATAACTTATTACTTTTTAAAATATTGGTATTTTTAATGCCTTTATTTTGCCTGCTTAACATCTATGTCACATATCTGTCAAAATTCTTACTCTCAAGCCTCCTGCTTCCGCCATTTTGAAATTCGGAATCCATTTTCAAGAAAATGAATGCAGAAATTACGAATTACCGAAAATAAACCTAATAATTACATTATAAACTAATTTTGTATACAATTATTATTCTAACATTGAGAACAGTTTATAAATTAATTATTTGAATACTAAGAAACATTTTTGCAAAAATTTCGTTGCAGGAGATTTGACAGCTCAGTTGATAGAGCATCCTACTAAACGTAGGAAGGTCCTGGGTTCAAATCCCGGTAAAATCCGTGATTTTTTACATAAATCTTTCTTCATGTTCAAATAATACTTATTGTTTTGTTAATACGGGCATATTGATAAATTTATAAAAAGGCTGTACGTACTATATTAGGTATACATCTATTATGAGCACTTGAGCTTCATGCCATTGTTTGATGTTCGTAGAATCAAATGGTATTGGTAGTGATGGAAACGTGATTATAAGCAGATCTCAAAGAGTTTTGTGTACAAAAACAATTACCCACTCATTATATGCCTTCATTATTTTTTATTTTTTAATTAGGTACAACATTTATAATTACAATAAAGAAAATTTGACTACAGTAATGAAAATTGCTAATCTCGTGGGCATGTGCCTGGTGTCTAGTCGTGAATCTGAAACCCGGGTTCGATGCCGACCGAAGCAAAAATTATTTCGATTTTTAAATGGCGCAAAAATTACCCTATGCGGAACACTCTCCACGCCAGCAATAAGTGCCCGTGAGGTGACGCGTGGTAAACGCCCGCACGCTATACGAATATCATGTCACCGGTACATCCAGCAATGGGTAATATAGAATAAATATATTTTCATAATTACTAATTTCTCAAATGTTAATTATAATAATTGTTACCCACTGTACCTATATGGTGTAATAGTATATTACTAACCGGGGTGGAAAGAGTTTCATTACTGTCGTACTGTCGAGCACGAAATAGCTACTCAAAGCGCGAAGCGCTGAAGTTATTAAATTTTGATTTTACATTTATCTACACTTATTTATATTATTTTTTTACAATTTCATTCCTTTCTTTACATATAAAATGTAAAGAAGCTTTGTTTATATGTATATACCTATCCCTGAGCTCTCAAAGTGGGAATGGCAAATAGCCATGAAGTTGGGATGTGGCATCTTCCCATCTTGAAAAATGAGGTTAACATTAACTAACTTCCCAATTTTTTAGATCTCAGAAATCGTTGATTGTGAATAAAAATATAAATGTTAGAATTAAATTAAACCCGTGTTCATAAACAATAAAACATTGAGTAAAAA
Source organism: Harpalus rubripes (assembly GCA_963082715.1). Lineage (NCBI taxonomy): Eukaryota > Metazoa > Arthropoda > Insecta > Coleoptera > Carabidae > Harpalus > Harpalus rubripes. The sequence goes on along the minus strand of OY720451.1, from coordinate 47,262,176 downwards.
CAGTACAGAAAACAAACGCAGGCTTCAGTATACATTTTAATTTCCATTTATTGCAGTCTTCTTAAGTTGCCGTCCCTATGCAGTGCCTAAGTTGCCTAATTATCGTTGTAGTAGTCCTGGTCAAATGAAGGTCTTGGGTTTGAATCCCGATGGCTGACATGATCTTTTCACAATTTATTTCAAATACACTGACTGTAAACTTATTATTAATATTAAAAATTATTCCGATTGGGCCACTAGTAAATTATGATATGTTCACAAGCAACCTCACAGATACACAAAGTTACACTAACAGTTATACACTAAGTGAAATATCATTTCATCCATCGAAATAGAGCAGCCAAAATTGTAGTTGGTAGCACTCCGGCAAAGTAATGGTCTTGGGTTCGAATCCCGATGGCTGATATGACCTTTTCACTATTTCAAAACCACTTACTATTAACTCATTGTTAGTATTTCTGTATTGTTAAACATTTGTGTTGGTTTATAACATTATTTATCACAAATTGTTCGGCCGATTTTTCTCATACCCAGTCGGCCTTTGTCCGTAAATATCTAACTATTTTTTGGAAACATATCTGTTCAAGCAGGTACCTAAAGGAATTGCTCCTTATGTCTATGTTACAAGTCAAAACTGTTAACATTTTTTACAGTTTGTTTCAGATATATTTGTCGCTCGCAACTTACCACATTTTTCAATTAATTTTACAATCATATAAAAAATCCCTTGTTGTAGTAATATTATCCTTAATCATTTCCTGTATCCTAAGGCTCCTAACCTTATTCCTGGCTGAGTATCCTGTCATATTCCTTGTAGAAAGTGGTCTGCAGTCCTGATCCTGTTCGTATGACACGGCTACCACTACCACAAGTGGGAGTATCGAGTGACCAAGTCAATTAAACAACTCATATGCATAAATCAATAGACAGACGAGGTATAGGATAAGAGATGAAGGGCCCATCTACATCATAATGTAAGATGAGGACGGGAGAGATTGATTTCATGATGGAAAATGGAGAGAGCAAGTTAAAGCTGAGTAGGTATATGAAAGAGAAAGAATGGGATGGAATCATAGAATTAAGTAAATAATTAGATGCTAAATGATGATGTTTCTTTTTAGATTAAATATTTAAGAAAAAAAAATTTACTTTCATTTAAGAGGTTAGCACAAAAACAAAATTAGGATCACATATTTTTGTAAAAATAACAATTACTGATTCTGAAACGAATGCAAGTTTCCAAAACGAGCGTAGAGAGTTTTAAAATTTGTATGTGTTGCAAACAATATTTAAAAAATCTGATGTGGCTAACACCACACCTCCCGCTATTTAATTTTCATTAATTTACTTACTTAATTACATATCTAGTTATTGCGGAAACTGTATTAAGATCCATTCCATATAACTATGGTTCTATTTACTATTTACTTTTTAAAACGTTACTATTATTAATTTGAAATGAAAAGTTCTTTGACAGTGACATTTATCTGTCAGTTACATACATTTGAGATATGAACTGTCTAATCAAGTAATTGTTTTTGTTTAAAACTCAGGTTCTGTAATTTACGCGCGCGCACACACACACACGCACGCACGCACGCACGCACGCACGCACGCACGCACGCACACACCCACAACCACACCCACACCCACACCCACACCCACACCCACACCCACACCCACACTTACACCCACACCCACACCCACACCCACACCCACACCCCTACCCATATTCATACCCGCACCCGCACGCGCACGCACGCATGCACGCACACACACACACACACACACACACACACACACACACACACACACACACAGAGAGAGAGAGAGAGAGAGAGAGAGAGACATCATCGTGAAAATGTTAAAATTGGATTCTAGGGACCTTGAAACGTGGTCATTTACCAAACTCTCAATATGCGATTTTTAGCACGATCCCTATGCCTCCCTTACCAAGGATAGCGGGAGGTTAAAAAAATGAAATGTATTTTAATTTTTGACATCTCATCGACTACTTTGGGGGTTATTGACTCATTTCCGCATTCATTTTGAGTGTTAGAACGTTTTTTTCTCGCACGATTGTAGAAAATAGTTACTTTTGCAATAAGCGCGGGAAATTAATAATTGAAACGAATGTAAGTATCCAAAACAGGTTTAACAAGTTTTAGTATTTGCATTTTGCATTGAGTTTCAGAATAATTTTTTCGCCTGAGTAAAAAACAATATTTTTCTGCGATCGTCCATAAAAATGATATAAATTACGAAATATATTATGAATCTTGCCAATTGCTTTCATGTTTCATGAGAACAAAAATCTTAGGTTTAATTATTTCGCGTAATCATTTTGAGTTTGAGAACGCTTATTTCCCGCACTATTGCAGAAAATATAATTTTCCAATAATATTCAAAAATATATTTTCAAATTGTTATTTGAAAGATATTACCGACTACTAAATATATTGCACACAAATCTTTCTAAAATAAACTATGGTATGGTGCATAACGATTGTCTATATTTAATTCTATTGATAACTATATTTACTCTATCAAATTCCACTATTTATCTGGTTAATTTTTGCTGGTTTTAAGAGTATGTTCTCCTCATATGATTGACTTGTAACCCTTGTTGTGTTGTGTTAGGTAAATAAACATGTGGTATATTAGCACGAAATGCAAAGCAAATGACCGTGGGAAGAGCGTGGAGCGTTTACTGTAACAATACGTCGGCCGAGCCGAGCCGCGCCGCGATCTCCGATGCTCTGATACGATCCAATAATCAGGAAAATCACTGACTTCAAGATGCGAGCAACGCAACACTGGCCCCCCTACACACACATATTCGCTTAAGAACACACATAACATAACATTAGCGATTAACACAATATAAACAATGATATGTGATATGTTCAACTCATATATACGATGGGAGATTTTTGTTTAATCTACCTAGCCATGTACATAATATTTATCTGCTTACTTACTACATTTCGTTCAAATTAAAATAGTTTTTCATTTTCTGTAAATGTTTGAGTACAACAATATTAATCAAGTGAAGAAGCATCGTACTAGAAAAGTTCTTGAAGGGGCAATGGATTAAAAATTATTCACAAAGTGATGCTTCGAGTATATGAGGAAACTGTGATGTTATATTTTAAAGTGATATTTTAGTGTAAGCAATTCCGAGTACATAAATCTTACTTCAAAATTTACTATTATGGAGTCTATGCTAATACGTATAAGATATAAAAAAATAAAACTAAAAATTACTCCTAACCTTAAAATTAAGTGATAATAAAACTATATACGAATTTCAAGAACAATATTTGCAACATCAGTAGTAAAATTTTAGTCAAGGAAATCTACTGAAAAAAGTCCCTCTATCTCAAAGAAATTGCAACAATAGTTTTTTAAACGGAATCCTGTTCTGAAAAATGCGCTGAACAACATATTAAAAGTTTCCGGAAATCGGATCATGGGAACCACCCATCAATTGATAAAAATGGCGGCATTTTTTGATTTTTGCCCACTTTCTCGAAAACAATAATTGCACCTATTAAAATTTTACAAAAGTACAAAATTAAAACCCAACATTTTTTATACAAAAAGGATTTTTACACTTTTAATAGAATGCACTGTCAAAGAGTTATGTTAAAAATATTTATGCCAAAATTACAATTTATGAAAGAAATTTAAATTACTCAAAAAATATGCAATATTACGTATTTATTAGTTGATCTAACAGGTTTTACTGTTTATAACAGTTTAAATTCAAGAAGTAAATTATCGATGATTTTTAAATAATTCTGTAAAATGTAGGGTAACGCGGTTTCAAATTTTGAATTCAGCATTAAATTCTCTTTTATATCATGTATTACATGATTTTTGCCGATGAGCGGTTCACGAGTTACTAACAACTTAAACTTACATGAAATTTCTCTAAAATTTTAATCATCTGAAAATCGGCTCATTTCTTAGTTTTTCGTCAACCACTTCCACACATATTAAATACGTATTATTTGTTTATCTTTAATTGTATAAAAATTTTGGATGAAAAAATGCGAAAATCATAGATTTCCTGGACTGTATTTGAGAAAAAATTGTTATACACTCACGAAACACATGTAAATATATCCAAAATTATATAACTAAGGATCATAAAACGTGCTTATTTATTAATAAATTGTCTATCTATTTTTTTTGCCAAAAACAATACCTTCCATGTCTACAGGCAGGCCCGGATTACCCATAAGGCCAACCTAGGCCATGGCCTAGGGCGTAGGCCCGGAAGGAGCATTATTAAAACTCGGTATATATTGAAAGGGGAAGGAGGGGTGTAGTCATGAATTTTGGCCTAGGGCGTAAAGAAATGCTAATCCGAGTCTGTCTACAGGTAACGGAAGGTAAAAATGACACGTCTGTGTATATTTCAATTTTTTTCCCCAAACTAGGTAGCGAGTTGAATTCTAAATTGTTCCCCTAATCGCCTAAGCCATAAGCAAATGATACAATAAATTTAGTAAGAGGGTTCTAATTTAGGTACAACGAATTTAGTACAGAAGGATTCTAATTTTGAGTTGAACATTTATAAAACAAAATGATTGTCCTTCTTATTTAACCTTTTGACTACTTGTGAATTGAAATATTCAGTGGTCCACGAATTTACATTTTTTTTTTAGTAATTAAAACATATAAAAGTAATGACTGTTACAATTCTATTTACGTGATGTGGAGAAATTAAAATGCTCTAATAATTACATAAAATTAAAGTAGTTTGTTCGATCAAGTGGACAAATCGATTGAAATCAATTCATGTAAATAAAAATACAGTTAGTTTTTGTACCGTCTACTTTCCAATTTTTCACCTTGCACAGTTAATAGTTTGTCTGCGTTCTGCGTTCGATTCTACACTATGAAAATCTCATATGCAAACTTTACCGTGGCTTTGTTTTGTATTATTAATTTCTAAATGCTCCATTTTACTTTTATTTGCAGTTTTCGATATAAATAATAGTTTTATTTTTATTTTAAGTCTAAGATTTTGGTCTAGGGGGTGGGGGCGAAAAAAAGGACTGAATTTTAAATGGCACAAAATTGACCCCTGTGGTGCACTCTCCATGCCAGCAATGAATGCCTGTGAGGTGACGCCTGGTAAACGCCCGCACGGTACAAATATATCATCATCATTACCGAAATCTGCGTACAAAGCAGATTGGCACACCCAGCAATGGGTAATATGCCATGATGATATATTTATTTATATATTTTATTTATATTTATATAATTTTTCTGTATTTACTTTTCGCGTATTTTTATAAATATGTATATACATATATTTTAAACAATTTTATATATTAATTTTCTCATATTTAAAATAAAGCAAAGATTTTTTTGAAGATATGAAGGTATAGGAACCTTACATTAAAAATATTAGAAACATTAAACAAGAAAATCTGTCACCTAATTTCATGATTTATATTTGAAACTAGCTGTCTCTTCCCTAGAAATTCTAGCGCAATTTTTTCATCACGCCATTTTTTTACAATTTTTTTGTTGTAAACGATGCTTAAGTCAGATTTACTTTAGTGAGAAGCCATTGTTGAAAGGAATTTCGAGATAAGTAAACAAAACTTGGAGCAATTTTATGAAAATTGTTACAACTAACTCGAAATATCGCGGATATAAAAAAAATATGTGTAGGTTCAGGAGCGGGGGGGGACCCGGCCCCAACGCCCTCCTCTTGGGTACGCCACTGTTTTAAGTATTGAAATACTAGGTTTTTAGTTTTACAAATATTTTCTTGGATTACTAGTTTCGCTATAACATTAGCATCATTAGAGCTTTCTTAACTTAATACATGATAAATAATATATGCCAATTTTTGGTTTTTTGATTTTTGATAAATGATTGTAAAAAAATAAGTTGGAAATGTATATAGTCGATTCCTTTTCTACCCTATGGGTGTTGAAGCGTTCCATTATTTATTCTTCAACAAGGCTCTTCCATTTCTTCTTATCCTTAGATAGCACGTGTGCTTGTCTGCTTGTTATATTTTTGTTCTTCAATATTTCGTCTATGGTGTCATCCCATGATTTGCGTGGTCTTCCTTTGCTTCTTTTTCCAGTTATTCGTGCTTTCCATATTTTTTTACTTGTCTTTTTTCGGTTAGTTTGTTTAGGGGTCCAAACCATGCTAACTGTTTCTCTTCTATTATTTGTCTAACCGATTTTATCTCTACCTCTTTTCTTATGTCTTCATTTCTAAATTTATCCATTTTAGTTACTCCAATAATTCTTCGTAGACATTTTATTTCGACAGCCCGTATTTTACTCATTTGTCTTTGGTTTAGTACCCAGGACTCGCTACCATATAAAAGAATTAGGAGTATTATTATTTTATAGATCGTCAACTTCGTCCTCACAGATACGTTTTTATGATTGAATATTGCTGTTCTCAGTAGGAGGTACGTTCTAGTGGCAGACAATATTCTAGTCTAGCGTTAATTTCTTCCTCAATACATCCTCCAGGTCCTATAGTACTGCCAATATATTTAAACGTTCCAACTTGTTGAATTCTCTTGTTGTAGATTTGTATGTTGATGTTATTATTATCCTTTGATATAACCATTACTTTTGTATTTTCTATGTTAATATTCATGTTAGCTTTCTTCAGTTCATCATTCCAAATGTTTATATTTTCCTGCAGTTTTTCTTTTGTGTTACTCAGTATTTCCATATCGTATATCGTCTGCAAATAGTAACACTGATACATTGATTTGTTCAAGGTTTAGGTGTCTAATCGTAGTCTTCTTTGCTTTCTTGTTTACTTCTTTTACTATTTCGTCTGTATATATTGTAAATAAGAGTGGAGTTAGGTTTTCACCTTGTCTCAATCCCAGTGTTGTAGTAAATTCATCTGATATGCAGTTACCGGTTCTTACGTAGTTTTTACTATTTTTATATATACTTTGTATTGCTTGAAGCAGTTTGTTTCCTATTTTCTTCTGACTTTATCGAATGCCTTTTCGATATCAACAAAGTAGATGCACATGTCTTTATTTAATTCAAGAGTTCTGTCTATGATTTTCCGGAGGCTAAAAATGTGGTCTTGTGCTGAGTAACCTTGTCTAAATCCACTTTGTGATTCATCTAATTTGTTACCTACTTGTCTTCATACTTTATTTTCGATTATCGCTTCATAATGTTTTTCTGAGACACAAAGTAGAGATATTCCTCTATAGTTGTTGCAGACTCGGTTATCCCCATTTTTATATATAGGCATAATAATGGTTTTTTTTCCCCAAAATTTTGACTTACTTTCACCATTCCATATTTTAATAAACAAAGCATGTAGTAATACTTCTGCGGCGGTTCCTATGTATTTTATTTGTTCTGGTTTGATATCATTAAATCCTGTAGCTTTACCTATTTTTATATTCTTAATAGCATCTTGTACCTGTATGAGCTCTAATTCTTCCTCTTCTATGTGTATATTATCAGTAATTGTAGGGGTTTGGAGTTCGGGTTCGTATTGTTTTACTTCCAAAAGGTTTTTATTTTCAAAATGTTCTTTTCACCTATTCATCACGTTCGTTTCATTTTGTAATATTCTACTATCTTTATTCATTATTTGTTTTAGAGGAGGCACTATTTCTTTTCTTAAATTTTTAGTTATTTTGTAGAATAATTTATTTTCTTTATAGTTTGTTTCGATTTTTCTTCCAAATTTTTCCCATTATTGTGTATTACTTGTTTGGATTAATTCTTTTACTTTCTTCCTCCGTTTCTTATAGATTTCATATTTATCTTGACTTTTAGAATTTAGATAATCTTTCCATTTTTTATCTCTTTATTTCCTGTCTTATCTCATCATTCCACCATCGAATTTGTATCCTCCCTTTTGTCGATTTGTTTATGCCACAAATTTCCTTCGCTGCTTGTTGTATATTATTTTTAATAGCATTCCACAATGTTTCTGTGTCTAAGCTGTTGTAGTTGCTTGGTTCTAAAATTTTATTATCTACTTTTTGCTGGTATTTTACTCTTGTGTCTTCGGCCTTTAATTTATATATTTTTATTGTTTCTTTTCTCAAATTATTTTCTTGATTCTTCAATACTTTTATTCCACTTTCTAATAGGAAATGATCGCTTCCTATTTCTGACCCTCTTTTCACTCATACATCTTTTAAATTACGTCCTAAATCCTTCAGTTAATATGTACTCGATAATGGATTTTTCATTCCTACTGGCGACCTCTCTGGTATAATTATGCATATGTTTATGTGCATAAAAGGTATTTGTTATCGGTAAATCGTTAATAATATAAATAAATAAATTATTACACAATCATTTTTATGTTACTAGAAACTTTATTAATGATGAATTTCACCATAAGAGCTGTCACAATTAAAGTATTATTTTTATATTGATACTCAACTTTCAAGCTTTAGGAGCAATGCATTGGTAAATTAGATGAAAAATAAGATTTGTATTAAATATTTTATTAAAAAACTGTAAATCTTAGAAGTGCAAATCAAAGTTTATTATACAGGGTGTTATGTAAGTAATGTGCCATAGCCATAGTTCATGGTAAAATAAAGAGAATTGAAAAAAAGTTATATTCCGAAATTTATTCTCCACAATCTGCCAAGTTGTAAAAATTGCGGGACTGTAAAGCCGACCAATTACGAACCAGCTTGTTAATAAATTAAAATTTAAAAATCAAGTTGTTCCAAAAAAACAATATTTATTGGTTGTCATAAATGACGTTGAATTTGCAATAAGTGCCGTAGTACTTAGATATTTAGGAATGCCTGTTACTTTCACTAATCAAGAATACACCGATATGCATTTGGTTTACGAAGAAGTGCGCCAAAACAGTCACAATTAATAAAAAGTGTCTTATTTATTGTTCCGCCTCTGACTTTATACCTTTAAAAATGACAAGTGTTGTTTTCACTCAAACTACTGTGATTTTTAAATAATTATTTATTCAAACAAATAATTGTTATTGATCCATCTTGAAGTGCTTTTACAATTGCAACAAGCAAGAAAAGAAATAATTGCAGATTACGATACCTACATTGCGACCTTGTTTATTAAGTTGTAACGTATGGCACATTACTTACATAACAACCTGTATAGTACGACATGAATTTTTTTTTATTTTTTTTAATAAAATTTTATTTTCACTTATTTATATTCAAAATTGTTATGCATTATGTAATTTCTAAAAAATCTGATGTAGCCAACACATAACCTCTCGCCAGATATTTTACCTGGTTGTACGCATAAAACAAAAAATATTTTTAAATACAAATACATATATTCAAGTCTCACTACAAAATACTTCTCACATAAATTTGCAAAATCTATGGGATATTTTACTATAAATTATGTACAATACATACATTTTCTTTATATTCAATATCTTGAAATTTTCTTTTTCTACTTTCCTTTTCTTTTTCTTTATATTCGTCATTTTTTCGCAAATTCCTTTTATATTCTTTTTTACATATATTCTTTTGCGTTGTTGATTTTTTAATTATTTTCATAATCTTCATAATGATGTACAAATATTTTTGACTGTGGCATACAAATATTTTTGACAGTGACATTTAAGTGTCACTTACAAACATTTGAATTTTTTGCCTTGTAGTAGTTTGATCTGAGATTTATTACATCAAATTATTTTATATGCATTTCTTTATCTCTAAATCTATAAAAATATAATAATGAATTTATATTTATCGAATAAAGAATTTAACGTTCTTTAATATAAGTATTTACATAAATTTTCGATAAATAATATTTAGATGATTTTTTTCTTGTAACTACTACTTCCGGTTGTCCAATTGTTACCAAAACTTAATCAACTCTTCCCATTATTGTTAGATTGAGGTATCCGTAGTTAAAAATGTCTTAAGTCTTATGGTATTTGAGAAATCGTGAATCCGACATCACACACACACACACACACACACACACACACACACGCATGCACGCACGCACGCACGCACCCACACACATACACGCACGCACGCACACACACACATACACACACACACACACACGCATGCACGTACGCACGCACGCACCCACACACATACACGCACGCACGCACACACACACATACACACACACACACACACACACACACACACACACACACACACACACACACACACACACACACACACACACACACACGGACATCATCGTAAAAATGTTATAATCGGATTCTAGGGACCTTAAAACGTGCTTATTCACTAAAATCTGTATATAGGTAAAAACTGTAGACTTTGGACGAGTCTATTATAAGCGGCATAATAATAAAATGTTCATGTTGCAAAAATTCACGATTCGAGTAATCTAAAATTTAAAACAGATAAACAAATCGAATTCACTTATTCAGAATAATTTCGCGATAGTGTATGCTTCTTTTCAACCACCTATCATCTTTTCTTTCGTCACTTATGTTAACTATCTACTATCCACTTTCTGCAAATTGCCTGTTACTCTCGTGTGTCGCAAGTCGAGGGCTGATCTACCATAGACAACGTTTATCGGCTGTAATTTCGTTGCGACATCTCTGCTAGTCCTAGAGATGTTACTAGCTCCTAAACTAGCCTAGAATCATCAGTAAACCACGTTTGCAAATTGATTGGGAGTTACCAATGATCGGTGCTGTAATTGGAGCGAGAACTAATCAGTGGAGCCATCGAAGAGGAGGGAAATAATAGGGTAAATAAGTAAATGAGTCATCAATGGTTTTTACCTCCTGCTTCCCTTGGTAAAGAAGGTATAAAAATCGTATCGTCAACAGATTTTATATTTAATATTTAGCAAATATAATACAGAGTGTAACAGCAAAACGAGCTACCTCAAATAATTTCTATATTATTAAAGAGAGAATAAAACACTAGGTGGTTGTCATGTTACAACACAGTTTTACTTTTTAACTGGATAGTATATATTTTTTGGCCAATTCGATAGAGTATTTTCTTCTGAATTTAGCCATGTAATCATTTTATATTCTTAATTAACAATAATATTGAGGAAAATTCAAAGATAAACCATATTACGTATTTAATAGGTACGTGTCGAAATTTCAGATGTTTAAAATTTTAGAGGAATTTCATATAATTAAGTTTATGTTGTCAGTAACTCGCGAACCACTCGTCGGTAAAAATCGTATAATACATGATGAGAATTTCATTCTGAATTCAAATATTCAAACCTCGTTGTATCTTTACCCGGATCAGAGTAGTGGACGAATTTGTAGGAAAGCTTGACAAAAATTATTTAAAAAACATCCACAATTTATTCCTTTCGATGTCACGGAAAATGTAAATTGTTATAAATAGTAAAACCTATTAAACTAAGTATTAAATACTAATATTGTTTAATTAATAAGTAATTTAAATTTCTTTCATAAATTGTTATTCTGGTTAATTATTTTTTAATATTTCTTTGAGAATTTATCTTAGGTAAAAAAATGTAAGAACCATTTTTGTACAAAAAATTACGGGTTTTAATTTTAAATTCTAGTAAAATTTTGATATGGGCCACTGTTTCGAGAAAATGGCTAAAACCCCAAAAAAAAACTCTTTCTTGTATCCAAGATGGCGGCTCGCGCCTCCCCTCCCCAAGATCGAAAACTTGAATTTTTCATCAGAGTCCCGACTTAAACAATATACATACTATATTAAAATGGAAGAATAAATCTAATGAGTTTAAGTCCTATTCAACTGAAACCCAGTAGGTTTATTCTTCCATCATCATAACAGTTCAGTATTCCTTCCATATATTAAAGTCATTTCTACCCCACCGTTTCTAAGGCAAAGTTCTTTATTGGTCTCTATTGACTGGGCAATGACTACGTTTATCTCGACAATTTAAGCGGCTTCAAATATGTTATGACTTGAAATATCCTATAGATTTATTCCAGCACATTTAAAACAGGGTTGAGTTATTTTCAAACTTTTAAAAAAAAGATAGTTAAATACTAGATATGCAGACAGACAGGGAAAGATATATGAGCTTATTTCATGTACCCTCAAAATCTAAAAATTATCTTGTTATTTGTCTTCTCCTTCAAAAACAATAAAAAAATATTTGTTTCTTCATCACTCCAAAATATTTAGTTTTTGGGCAATTTTACTATTTTATGTCGCTACTTAATGGGATAAAATGTAAACAATCTGCAAATGCTATGAATTTGGTAACATATTGCGGATGTGCGCATGCGTAGTTACATTATTGAAGCTTCACTGTTTATATCGTTTCGACAGAAGTCAAGACTGTTATTTTATAGGCTTGACTTGACGGCGTGAAATATTAATCTCGATCGTTTGTTTCGAAGATTAAAAAGGAATTTACTAAATTCAAGCGCCTTGAAACGTCGAGATAAACGTAGTCAATATCCTCTAACAATGAAAGTATAATCGTCAACCTGATATTGCATTAAAATCTCATCATTTTAAAAAATTAATAATTAGGTTAATTATTCTCGCAAATGTAAGTAGTTACATATTTGACATCACTAAAGCTAATTTAAATTACTTTCAGAAAAATACACATTATACACCATTATTTAAAGAATCAAAGATGATATCGCTTTCATTGAAATCGGAAGTAGAATACAGGAACTTTTCAAATTAAATTGTGGCATTTAAGTTTACCCCCTCAACTTTTCAATTTAAATTATAGGTCTAAAATTAATAATAAAGAAAATTGCCATTTTGTGCCTCAATAACGTAAACATTATTTAGGTGAGAAAAAGTCATATTTATAGTGACAAATAAAATGCTGCATAGTCCATTCTCTTATGACTTTGCTTGACTATGACTTAAGATTATGATTATGGTATTGACTATGTTATTGCTGTATAAACTAGGCTTATTGTTTAACGCAGATGATGATATGATGACATCAAGCTTAGTTGTGTGTACTGCTAAAATTTGGATGGATGTCCATCCGTAACAGTACTAAATGTAACATGCCGTTCCGTTATATGCAATAAAACACTGGCAAATTTCCTTATCTGCCTAAATCTGATCGTATGTGTATTCTCACGGTAGGTAATGACTCGCAACAATGCATCAGATATGTTGTGAGATACACCACGTACAGTACTTACTATATACAGTACAGAGTACTTACAACACGCACAACCAGTAATTAAACTGTCGATCACACTACTACTTAGCCACGGCTAACATACGAGCAACACTACAAAGATGTGAAGATGCATATTGTTAACACAAAATTGTACGAGCAAAATAAGAAATATTGTTGTCAGCTTTTTGCTTATATTCCACTATAATCCATTTTTAAACTACATATAAAAGAAATGAATTGAAAATTTCCTTGGTACGATCTAAGCTTTATATTAGCTAGTACTCAGTCTTGTTTATATCCAAACACACATCATTTTTCCACTTTCACGTTTACTTATGGCCGGTTTCACCATGGTAACTTAAATTTTAAGCTATGCTTAAATAGACGACATTGCATCGAAATGAAATGTCAAATGAATTATAATGCATTGCTGTCTAAATTACGATTTGCATTTTTACCTCCCGCTACCCTTGGTAAGGGAGGTATAAAGATCGTGCTAAAAATCGCATATCGAGATTTTGGTAAATGACCACATTTTAAGGTCCCCAGAATCCAATTTTAACATTTTCACGATGATGTCTGTGTGTATGTGTGGATCCTCCACTCAAATACTATCATTTAGAAAATTTTGTAACCTTGTATTTCGAACTTTTTCTATAATGGACAGAGCCCATTAGATTTTGGTGAAATCGCATAACCGAAAATGGCACTTTATATAAGCTCAAAATAGTTTTTCTTCGAAAAATACCTTTAAATGTTTTTTTTTCCAGATTAATGTTATTATAAAAATTAAAGATTATTAAATTTTCTATAGATTTGCATTAATACTTTATCTATATATTTTATGGATAAATTTATAAAATTATCTATAATTTAAATCCCAGAGCCTACGCTTTAAAAAAAAACAAAACGCAGTTATCCAAATGTATGTAACTGATAGATAAATGTCACTATCAAAGAACTAATCATTTTAAAATAATATTAGTAACGTTTTAAAAAGAAAAAAGTAAATAGAACAATAGAAAAGGAATTCAATACAGTTTCCAGCGTAAGTAAATATATAGATATGTATTTAGATTAATGAAAATAAGCGATTCACAAAAATGTTTAAGCTAATCCTCATTTTTGGAGTAGTGAATTCTATTCTATCACGGTATTTAAAATTTAATCTTCATTTTATTATAGCTCCGGTGGCTCAATGGTTAGAGCAACGCCTCATGTCATGAGTGCCCTCGGAACTCTGGATTCGAATCCAACTAAGACATGGATGTGTGTGAATGTGAACCCACTCTGTAATTGGGTTTTAATCCTGTTGAGGGATTTGAAAAAAGGTAGTTACTTGGATTAGATTAGACTATATTTTAAGAAATAAACTGTCAAAATTAGAGTAAAATTCGCTAATCCAAAAATTAAGGATTAACTTAATCTTTTTGTGACTTGGGCTGTAAATGGCGTGAGGTATTGTGTTAGCCACACTAGATTTTTTTTTGTTTAAATTACTCTTAACAAATTTTCTTATATAATGTATAATTTGCAAGGGCGTTCCTCCTCACTAGCCGATAACCAAAAATACAAGTAAGGCCACAGTGTGAACCGATTTTGATTAAATTTATACTAAAAAAAACTAAATTTCCTAGATAAGTCTCATGTTTTTACCGGGTACAGATACAGATTTATGTAAAAATATAAAAACTTCAAAATTGGGACAATGAAACAAAATCTTATTACCGCAAATTTTACGTCATGGCTAAGGTCCAAAAATTATTTTAATTTTAACTATAAGTGGCCATCACTTTACCTCCCGCCATTTAACTTCATTATTTTAAATACATATCTATTTATGCTGACAACTATATTAAATTCTTTTGCATATAACCATTGTTATAATTTTTAATATATTTTCAAAATTTACTTCTTCAAAATTTGTAATTTTTTAATCAAAAAAAAATGTGATTGAAAATGATAATCGGAGGAATAGCAGCATTATATTTTTAGTACAATTTCTTTAAAATTCTGTTGATCTGCTGTCAGGCATATAAAACTTGCTTAGGTAACAGCCTTTGAATTTTTAAACTGTAGTAAATATAAAAATACAAGTTGTAAAAGCATCAACAATTTAAAAAGAAAGCCAGAAAACCAAACCAAAAATGCAAAAAAGGATGAGAACAACAATGAGGTATGTGACCATGATCAAATTTACCTAACTCTATAAATAAATGGATTTAAAAAATATTGGTCATATACTCCGTTCTGAAATAGAACTAGGGAGACCATATACATTGAAATACAACCAAAAAATAATATCAAAATTAAATAGTCAACTGCACATAAAAAGCAACTAAATATCTTTTAACTCGTCTCGACATTTAAGATACTTACACAATTGCAATTTGCACGAACGCATCTAGCAGCAAAGCACTAATGGTTGCTATGGTTACGACTTCCAAACAAAGAACTGTCACCTCTTCACTCCAACCATCGTTTTAGTTGTATCGAGTGATCTTCAATATTATTAAACAAAAAAGTTGCCTCAGGCACCTCTTCTCGCTTTAAACTCATTATTAAGAAACACAACGAACAAAACAAATCAGTATAGAGAATTAGGTTATAACACAAATGACAGATGCTAACAGAACGACAGGTACAGTACTATGGAGAAAAACGTAAGACAAAGAGGGGGGGTTTGTTTGCAAGCAAGATCTTCTATCTCTTTCTTGCGTGTGACGTCAATTATGTAAGTGTCTATTAAAATACTCTAGAAGGAGTCACATGACAACTTGACAATATCTTCCCCGAATCCAAATACATAAATGCATGTGGTATAGTGATGGACTGATAGGTAAATTCCCGAAATTGAATGATGAGGAAAAATTCCCGAAAGTTTCCCGGGAAATTTCCAAGAATTTTTTTTTTTGAAAATTTCCCAATGTATTTAAAATATTATTATTATTATTATTATTATTATTATTATTATTATTATTATTATTATTATTATTATTATTATTATTATTATTATTATTACTGAGTAGGATTAGGTAACAGACAGGCACAATGCACAAACATGTAAAGCAAAAGAACAGGCATGAAAGTTATTTCCGAAAATTTTTTTTTAAATCTAGGAAAAAAAGTCGTAATTTTTCTCGCAAATAGTAATTGAAGAAATTTTCGGGAATTATCCAGAGAAAAAACAAATTCCTTGCGGTAATTTTTTTGTGGTACAATCTCGTGTTAAAAAGTCGTCAAACATAGATTTAGATGGCTTAAGGGCAACGCACACTGTTCGAAACAGAACGACTCCGACCTATTGTTCGCCCATGGGCATAGTTTTTTATGTCCCCATATGAAACTATGCAAAACTTATTTCTGCCGATCGGGCAGCCAGTCGGTGCCGTTCTGTTCCGAACAGTGTGCGTTCGCATTTATTGTACGGCGTTTCTAATCGGCGCCGTGTTCAATTGCAAGACCAGTTGTTAGTGTGTTTATTTTTTCATTATATTCTTGCAGGGTGGACGTGGACCTACCTAGTATATCCAGAATTTAGTTTCACGTTGTGAACAGCTATGAATCTGTATCCTGAAGTTTAACTTATATACCACGTCCACTGTATGAACTGTATTTAAGTAAAAACAAGTTAGTACATTACTAATAATTCTTTTATTATTCTGTCTATAACAGTTCCATATCTGCTATGAATTTTTCCTCGATTTTTGCCATGTTTTATTTCTGTTTCAGTATTTCATTCTCTCCCTGAAATTGCATACGAGTGCAGAACAGGCATTAGGGGTGTAATGATAGCAGGAACAATGCAAATCATGCAGGAGATCCTGCTCATCAGCAAGATAGGAGGGGTAATTACACAGGGGCAGGAATGCATCAAATATGCAGGGGGAGAAAAGATTATGATGAGTAGAAGAGCAGCAAGATAAAAAAAATAATACAGATATAAAACATATTTGTCTATGTTTTTTTATTCTTATATTATATAAAAATTATAAATATTGCTAATTACGCTAAGTTTCTGTATCTCTTATGTTTTAAGAGAAAGAAAAGCAAAATATCTAAATAATTCTTTCATTGTTTCCATTTTTCTCGAGATTACTAATAATTTTTTACGGGCTATCTTTAATCGAGCAGTAAAGTCATGATTTTATCTCCAAATATTTTATTTTTTTCAGTCCTAAATTATTCAAACTCTGTCGGTAGAACGGTAGTTACCCAAAAAACTAAAATCTGATAGTTCTGGTAGCCTATTTTTCAATTTGAAAGCAAATATTTAATTTTGTTACCAAAAATTGTATTTGGGACTCAAAATTGGTCATTGAAATGCATAGATAAACTTTATACCCGAAAAAGTAAGATTTGGTCTCAGAATTAATATAATTATAACAAATCGAAACATGAAAATTGTGAAAAATTTTATTTTAGTTTTTGTATGGCATACAGCAGGTTATAATAAATATAAAACAAAACATCTGGGGCCCTTACAATTTTTTTTGATGTTTATGGCCGTGAGAGACACTGGGTCTAGTTCGGCCGCCATTGTGAGAATGGTTTGGATTTATTTACAAGATGGTCAATATTTGGATATTTTACACAAGTAGAATTTCTACATATACCTACTTTATAACGCAGCCCAATCTAACGCACTAAGATGGCAGCAAAATTCGAACAATTATACTTTTTTTTTAGGTGAATATAAAAACTCGATTATTAATTTCTCTGACTTGTTAATTTGTAACATTAGGATAACAAAGCAGAAAAGGACAAATGGAAAACAACAAAATAAAAGTTATTATTATTATTATACTTATAAATTGTTCAGGTTCATAATTTCATATGCTTTGAGGGATTCAGATATACGAGTACTCGTATATTCACTGTGTAAAATTTTACTAGACCAAGAAACCGATTTTTAAACGTTTTTTAAAAACCAGATAACCGGGATTTTAAGTCAAAAAACACGCGGGAAATAAGTGTTCTCAAACTCAAAAGGAATGCGGGAAATAGCCGCTTCACACACTAGTGTAGGAAATAATTGTTATCATGGAAACAATTGTTATAACAGTTTGAAAATATCATCCATATTCTCCCAAGTATCAGATATGTCAAAAAATTAAATGCACTTTGCAATTGTTCTTATTTTTGTTTGTAGAAAAAAATCTTATTTGCAACAAATGCGGAAATCGTCATTCTGAAACTTCATGTGAATTCCAAAACTCGCTGAGCTCGTTTCGGAGAACTTGCATTTGTTTCGGAATCATTAATTTCCCGCTATTGTTACAAAAATACTATTCTCGACTCTCAATCTTGTTTGTCATTATGAATATCAAAATGACATTCTTTTTTGCATTAATGTGTTTATTTGTCACTTTTCCGCATTTTTTTTACAAATGTTGAATTTAAAAGGAATTAGAAAAAACGTCGTATATGATTCTAGTGCAAAGAAAAACACCATTATTTGGAACTAAACACATAAATAGCTATATTATTACCGAAATCTAATTCAAATACATTAAGCAAATTGACACACCCAAAAATAAATATTTATTATGTATTTACTATCAGTTTAACAGCTAACGTGTTGATATATTTATGTATTGTGATGAAACAAAGTTGTTATAGTTTACAAATTAATCTTGTATTGATATTTGTTTAGAAATGACCTATCAATAGGAAATAACAGTAATAATATCTTCATCAACCAAAATAGTAATAAATAACGTGTCTATTACTCTTTCGTTCCCAAAACTAACACTAAATTATCTCATCACAAATCATTCGTTTCGTTGGTCCTGTAGCTGTACTATAGCTCTCTACGAGTAGATCTGTTGCGAAATGAAAGAATCTAGCCGAATCGTAGTGAACTTTCAAATGTATAAATTATAGGTGGAGATAGGATCTGTTTAGCTATATATTAGGGTGATTAAGATAAGCATCGGTCGATGGGTGATCGATGAAACCGCAAGTAGATTGGAAACGGCTAAACTAATAATAAACAATAATCACATGTGAACTGCTGACCTTAATGTGCACAAGCACAAGCGCCAGGGAGAGACTGGTACCCGTTACATTCTCACGAAGACGAGCCCTACAACAGAGCAAACATTGCCTACAATGTACTCTATCTAGTCTACTCTACTTTTAATACATAACTTACATTATTACAAAACCAATTTAAATTTTATCAGTTTGTTCTACTAATTTCTGGTACTACGTTTTTGTAAACTTGGCTGGCAGGTTGGCACTCAAAACAAATTTTTGATGATTTTGAAATAATTCTGCCACTATTCATATGTCGTAGCCAGATTGTAAAATGAAACGCCTAATCATTTTATAACACGCGGCCAGATTATCAAACCTTCGTTAACTTAGCGATGTTTTACAATCTAGCTCAGTGATTCTCAAAGGGTCTACCGAGGCACAAGAGTGTCGCGAAAATTTTCAAGTGTGCCGCGAAATCTTACATAACTTAAGCCCGTTTTACATGGTCATATTGTTCATATCATATTGTTTAATACGAAGTTGCAGAAAATTCTAAATTAGAACATGTTTTAAATATCAAGGTCATATACTTCAAATTTTGGTTGTTTCTAGGGTTTTTATATCACACAGTTTGAAATTTAACGCGGGTTACACATTGTTATTATTCAGTGTGGTGAATGCACGTGTTGTTTTATTTGTTACGTTAGTCGAAATTTTTATTTCTTCTTAAAATTGTTCGTTTTTTACTACTTCTTGACATTTCTTTCTCTTATGAACAACTATTGAAGTGAGATAAAAGTTGGTGGCACTGGTAAATAGTTTTAAAAATTTGATCTTGTACAATGTAAACATTTTTGTAAAATACAAGATCAATTTTGATCAAATTTACCCGTAAAAATTTATGATCATGTAAATCGGGCTTTAGTACTTTCCACTAGCATGAAAAATCAAACTCAAAAATTTCGAGAACGAACTGAGAGTTTTGTCCGAAATATGCTCTAGTATAGAAGAAATAACAAAATATTTCACAATAATTGTAACTTTTTGTAAAAATTCACTACCGCTATAAAATATCTTAACGATTAATAATAATGTTTTGTTTATGTCATTTTTGATTACACATGATGAACACGAGAATCTATGACACATACATTCAATATGAGAAAACAGTTTTTTCAAGTATTATCTGCACCACAAAACTTTATGCGGTGCTACATACACATTTTTGAGAGCCAAAAAATTTTAATTTATGCATTTGATGCCCGGCTAAGCTTAAATTAAAGAGGTGGTATTGACAACAATTTTTTTTTTGGGAAATGGTGTTTTTAAATCTTTCTATAAAGTTTTATGAGACAGATAAGTACTAATATTTGAAAACAAACTGTTTTCTTATGTTAAATGTTATAATTACAAGTTTTTTTAAATTATTTTTAGTCATTTACTTAACAGTTTATTTTTACCTTCCGTCATACCGTAGGTAAAAGAGGTAATGTAATCATGCCAAAAATTTGATGGTGTTTTCAGGAAATAAGCACGAATTAGGGTCCCTACAAGTTTTTACTATATTTACGATGAAGTGTGTGTGTGTGTGTGTGTGTGTGTGTGTGTGTGTGTAAAATTTGATAACCGGAAGTGACTCTTTACTTGAAGCCCATAACAGTTTTAATGTAAAACTATATTAAAATAAAATCCAAAACTTTTCAATTTTAGTATTTAAAACTTCTATATCAAGGGGAATAACATTAGATTTAGGCTAAAATTAATAAACCAGAAGTGACACTTTACTTGAAGCTCTGAACAGATTTTCGTGAAAAATATATTATGATATACTCCAAAACGGATGGACATCCATTCAAATTTCAGCAGTACACAACTAAGCCTGATGTCATCATATCATCATCTGCATTAAACAATAAGACTAGTTTATACAGCAATAACATAGTCAATACCATAAACATAATCTTAAGTCATAGTCAAGCAAAGTCATAAGAGAATGGACTATATGCAGCATTTTAGTTGTCACTAAAAATACGACTTTTTCTAAAATAAATAATATTTACGTTATTGCCATTTTCTTTATTATTAATTTTAGACCTATAAATTAAATTGGAAAGTTGAGGGGGTGAACTTAAATGCTAAATTTAGGTTTGAAAAGATCCTGAATTCTACTTCCAATTTCGATGAAAGCGATATCATCGTTTATTCTTTAAATACAATAGTGTATAATGTATATTTTTATACTTTCTGAAAGTAATTTAAATTAGCTTTAGTGATGCCAAATATGTAAATACTTACATTTTTTAAAATGATGAGACTTTAATGCAATATCAGGTTAACGATTGTAGTTTCATTGTTAGAGGATATTGACTACGTTTATCTCGACGTTTCAAGGTTCTTGAATTTAGTAAATCCCTATTCAATCTTCGAAACAAACGATCGAGATTAATATTTCACGCCGCTTGAAAATGTCAAGTCAAGCCTATAAAATAACAGGCTTGGACTTATGAAGCGGCTTGACTTCTGTCGAAATAAACCGTGAAGCTTCAAATAATGTAACTACGCATGCGCATATCCGCAATATATTGCAAAGTTACTAAATTCATAGCATTTGTTGGTTGTTTACATTTTATATCATTTTATAAAAGTCGACACATAAAACAATAAAATTGCCCAAAAATTAAATATTTTGGAGTGATGAAGAAACAAATATTTACCTCCCGTCATACCGTAGGTAAGGGAGGTAATGTAATCGTGCCAAAAATTCGATGGAGAGTTTTCAGTAAATAAACACGAATTAGGGTCCCCACAACATGTTTTTACTATTTTTACGAAGGTGTGTGTGTGTGTGTGTGTGTGTGTGTGTGTGTGTGTGTGTGACGATTTTTTCGTCCACGATAACTCTTATAACAAACTTCCAAATATTTCTATTTTCCGTATTTAAGCTTTCTGCATTCATATAAAGTGTTGATTAGAATTTGGGTAAAATTGGATAACCGGAAGTGACTGTTTACTTGAAGCCCATAACAGTTTTTAATGAAAAACTATATTAAAATATAATCCAAAACTTTTCAATTTTAGTATGTAAAACCTATATATCAAGGGAAACAACATATTAGATTTTGGCTAAAATTAATAAACCGGAAGTGATACTTTACTTAAAGCTCTGAACAGATTTTCGTGAAGAATATAATAGGATATATTCCAAAACTTGTCAAATTTAGTAATTAAGACTTTTGTGTAACGGTAAGCAACATATTAGATTTTGGCTAAAATTGATACACTGGAAGTGATACTTTATTTGAAGCTCTGAAGAGATTTTTGTCAAAAATAAATTGATACAATCCAAAACTTTACAAATTTGGTATTTAAGACTTTTATATTAATGATAAACCGGAAGTACTACTTTACAGGAAGCTAAAAACAGATTTTCTTGCAAAAATATATTAAAACATGATTCAAAACTTCTCAAATTTGGTATTTAAAACTCGTGTATAATTTGAAACAACATTAGATTTTGACTATACCTATATGATAAACCGGAAGTCGTACTTACTTTGGAGCTCTTAACAGATTTTCGAGGAATAACATAATAAAATATAATCCAAAATTTGGTATTACAGACTTTTCTATTTATTGGAACAACAAATTAGATTTTGTTTACAAACGATCAACTGGAAGTGATACTTTTCTTTAAAGCTCATTATTTCAAACATGAAATTGATCGGAGGTCATGTGTTGACCACATCAGATTTTTTCTACTTAACGTAGGTACGCGTGTCGCGAAAATTTTTTGCTTCGGAAAGTGTGCCGCGATTTTAAAAAGATTTAGAAACACTGATCTAGCTAGTCGTTATAAATGTCTAGGTGTTTTATATAACGACAAACAGCTTACTTGTCTTTTATATATCTCTAAATATAACTATATAACCTAACCTAACGCATAAAACTCGGCCCGAGTTAGGCTTCGACCACATTATACGTTTTACCGGAAAGAAAGGACTTATTGTTTTAAATGAGTGTGTCCACACCGATGCGGTTGTGTTCGGTTACCGGATACAAACGCGGCATGTTGCGGTTTGACGAGACGGACAATATTCCGCATGACAACTACAACGCATTATCCGGTTTTTTTTTTAATAGAAAACGTGTACTGTTTGGGATCGGCAGTGATCGGATTTTGGCCTGATTGTGTTCGAATCGGGTTGTTATTGCTGCTCGTCCTGTTTAGCGGGATTAATGTGGTCGCTGTATGATTCATCCTGTTTAATCGGATGCAGTTTTACCGGTCCCGCTAAAACGTACAGTATGGTCCAAGCCTTAGGGTAGGTTTGTTAAGGTGTAATTAGAGAAATTATAAAGGAAAATATTTAAATACTCATAACACAATGTGGTCATAAGCTGTTCATCGTTTTATAAAAAACATCTACCCAGATTTTAAAATAAGTCAACAAAAATTTGACAATTTGGCCGCATTTTATAAAATTAATAGAAGTTTTATGAAACGACGATTTTACAACACGAGAAACTTTCCGTATAATTATAAATTATGTTGTAGGCAATTAAATTCTGCATTTAATTCAATAGTCACATGTTATTTGCACCTTTTGTAACCAAATAAATCGAATTTAAATTTTATAAAAAAAATACTTCTTTACAGTGTTGGTCATGGAATTGAAAAGAAATCACAAACAAATAAATAACGATGTACCTGTCAAAAGATTCCGATTGGGGTTATCATTTTTGAAAATGGAGAATTACTCACATGATGTTAAAAAGTATTATTTTGATGCGTTATATTTCATAATTTGGATTTTTTTGTGACAGGTTCTTACATTTGTTGTGAAGAAGTAACTGTTTATAAATGTTAAATTCTATTTGCTCGGGTACAAAATGTGCAAAAGAAAATGTGTCTACTGAATTGGATAAAGTATTTTATCCTCTATAACACTGAAGCATTGTTGTCCAATATTATTTCCGTTTTAAACGCCTATGAACCGCTTTTTGTGGTACACCTGGTATATGAAGAAACACCTTTCGGCTCTCGGTTATTTTAAGAAATATTCAAATTTAGCTCTTTCTTATTTTTACAAATAACTTAAAATAATAAAAATATGGAATTTTGGGTAGCACTTATTTCGGGATCCATTTTATTTTCTTTCGATAGACGATGCTTAATAGTTTCTATCACTGTTAGATTTCAAGCTATAAGATCAAAGTTGCAATATTTATATAGACACCATAGATAAAAGTTCGTCCATTGAAAAAAGATTTTTTAACTTTCCAACAACGGCAATTATTAAATTTGTGGTAAAAACAAAGATGTGGCAATGAAAATAGTGAATAACAAAATTTGTAATACTTATATAATAAATTTTTAGATAAAAAAATATTGAAATATTTTTCTGTTTCGGAATTAGAATGTCACATTCTAGTACGCATATTGATGTTAGAAAGAGCTTCATTCTTAAACGGTTTTTGGTGATATTTTGTTATTTGAGATTGTCATGACTGCAACAACGGCAATTATTAAATTTGTAGGGTAAAAACAAAGATGTGGCAATGAAAATAATGAATAACAAAATTTGTAATACTTATATAATAAATTTTTAGATAAAAAAATATTGAAATATTTTTCTGTTTCGGAATTAGAATGTCACATTCTAGTACGCATATTGATGTTAGAAAGAGCTTCATTCTTAAACGGTTTTTGGTGATATTTTGTTATTTGAGATGACTGCAATAAATACACTAACTATCTAGGCAACGGACAGACTAAAAAGCACAAATCACTGTCCGAATAATTCTACCAAAAAATATTCCTTAATGGTAATGGTCAAATATTGTTATAAAAAAATTATGCAAATGAAAGCCTCAACAGAGAAAATAGTATAAAACACACGTTACAGAAGGATATTCAAGCACTCGTTCGTTCGTCCACTTCCGCTGCGCGCTCGTGATCGAATTTGGAACTAATGCTAGAATACGTTGCACTCCAAAATTGGAGCTAGAAGCCAATAATATTATATTAGTTTATAGTTATATATTTCTTCGTCTGTCTCGTGTCTTCCCACATATGGTATATGGAATATTCGTGCTTACAAATTGAACATAACATGCACTTCTAGGTAGTGTGTTTAATTGAATATCACAGAATGTCAGATTTGCTATAAACTGTAATATTTATACGTGTGGGTAATTTATTGCTTGACGTATTGATGTTTCTGTTTAAAGTTTAAATGCACCGTTCATACATCTAACTACTGCTCATGTATTATGTACACTATTTGTTGCATGCTACATACTCGAATAACGCGACGAGACATACTCATACTTTCTTTGTTTAATGAGTAATGTTAAAGTAATTGTAATAATATGCTTCGGAACTCATATAAAGATTGAAAAGAATTTATAATCGAAATTATTTATGTTTTTAAAAAAGAACTCCGATGTTTATCGTTATATACACAGGGTGAGTCTGGGAAGACGCCCCCCCCCCTTAACTTTTTTATTATAAGTAATAGAAAAAAATGACTCATATAAAAGTTTTATTATTTTACATACACTATTTGATGGCAGATGTAGATATTTTTTATAAAATCAGGTTTACAAGATACGACTATCAACTTTTATTTTTCAAATGGCAACCTATAATTATTTTAATAAAATAGAAACCGCCATTTTGTTCTATTTTCAACGATGTATTATTTTTTATTAATGTATTTGAAAAATTTCGAGAAAAATGAAATAATTTAGAAATATAAAAATAATTTTTAAACAAATATTATATGGTCGTAATTTTGAACATTTGTTTTAAGTTGTTTTTGTTACTAAATTTTTGTTGTTTTAGTTTGCTAAGTTGTATAGCACTGTTACGTTTTGTTTATTTTCACATAGCCACCTATAATATTTGTTTAAAAATTATATCTAATATTTCTAAATTATCTCATTTTTCTCGAAATTTTTCAAATACATTAATAAAAAATAATAAATCGTTGAAAAGAAAAAAAAATGACGGTTTCTATTTTATTAAAATAATTGTAGGTTGCCATTTGAAAAATAAAAGTTGATAGTCGTATCTTGTAAACCTGACTTTATAAAAAATATCTACATCTGCCATCAAATAGTATATGTAAAATAATAAAACTTTCATATGAGCCATTTTTTTCTATTACTTATAATAAAAAAGTTAAAGGGGGGGGCGTCTTTCCAGACTCACCCTATATATACAGGGTGATTCATCGGTCTGTCCTCTCATTATAACTCTTTTATTTTAAGTCAGATAGAAAAACTCTTCAAATATAATTTATATGATATATTATTGTCTATCTACGTACTATATCCATTTGTATACAGGCTGCTCCATTTAAGCGCAACAATATGTAACTTTATATTTCTTAATGGAACATCCTATATTTATTTATTTATTTTGATAGTAAATTAGACTCCCTTTAAAAAAGCATTAAGTAATAAGGGGTCTAAAATTATAAATTAAGAAGTTATTTACCTTTATTCGTTGAATGATATGTTTCTATCATGTTACTATTAACAAAGTAAGCTATGGATAATTTGATCAATTGTTTCGAATTTAAACAAACAAGTTGTCCAAATACTCTTAGTTTATCATTGTTGGTGTTGATGTGAAAATGAATAATACAAATTTTAGTAAAGATGAGATGGTTAATATAATATTTATAATAGAAAAATCTATTGAAGTTGAAGGACAAGTTTTTTAGCATTTATTATAATTTTGCATTATTTAGTCTGTCACTAAATTTTAATAGCTTCTTTGGAATTAATGTAATGTTTAAAATAAGTATTAATAAAAAAGGATCAAAATTTTGTATTATATTATGGTTTTTTCCACTCTGAACTACTATTTTTTATTAACGTAAATAACTTCTTAATTTATAATTTTAGACCCCTTATTACTTAATACTTTTTTAAAGGGAATCTAATTTACTATCAAAATAAATAAATAAATATAGGATGTTCCATTAAGAAATATAAAGTTACATATTGTTGCGCTTAAACGGAGCACCCTGTATACAAATGCATATGGTACGTAGATAGAAAATAACATATCATATAAATTATATTTGAAGAGTTTTTCTATCTGACTTAAAATAAAAGAGTTATAAAGAGAGGACAGACCGATGAATCACCCTGTATATATATATATATATATATATATATATATATATATATATATATATATATATATATATATATATACATATATATATATATATATATATATATATATATATATATATATATATATATATACAGGGTGTAAATGAAATAAGTGCATTAAATTTAACCAGTAATATAACTCGGCCAGAGCAACAATATTTCTTAATAACTTTTTCTCGAAATCGCATATTTTTTTAGCATTTTTACCACCCCGTAAATTGACGAGTCGTTCCAAATATTTTTGTGATAATTGAATGCAGTAACAATAGCTATGAAAAATTTTGTTTTAGCAATTGACAGTCCTGTTAATTGTTGCAATTAAATTTTGACATTAGTAATAAACTTGTTTATAAGGTAAAATTCTGTCAAAATGCGAGTACACAGACATTGTAATTACTTTCCTATGGTTTATTCATTTATTTTTTTACTCGTATCTGTACTACATTTTACTTGACATCACGGTTGACATAAAGACAGTGTCATGGAGTTGCCAACGCATTTACACAGAGCGTTTCCAAATCATCACCAAATCATTCTGTTCTTAATATTCGCACATTTGTTAATCTTGTACATCTTTATCACATCACAATACGGAGTATCACATATGACAATTTTAAAAAAAGCAACAGTTATATCCATAACATGTGCAAAAAGTTCTATGTTTTCAGCACATAGACTTCAATTTTGGGAATGGCTCATAATGTTCATTAATGAGACTGAATTTACTTGGGAAGGTGTATTTATTATGCACAATACACATCTAGACAGACGAAAATGCTGTAAAAATTTTCATTAAAACATATTTGAGCGGGAACAATAAATGGACGACTAATTATTGGTACTCATGTACCTCTTTTAAATGGACAAAAGTTTGTACTTACATTTTTTTAATAACGTATTTAAACTATTATGATTTATCGACGATAAATAATCATCTCATAACCTAATAACTATGCTTTTGCTCTTCCTCTCGTTACCTCGCCCCTCCTTGTCGTCCACTATTCTCAGGTGATTAAAAGCCTGGTTCAATACACAACTTTATAATTTTGTTATCCAAAATTATATTTCTTTATTTTAAAAATTGTACTATTACGAATTAATAAATAATAAATGTTATTTCCGTTGATTCGTTTATTAATTACTGTGACTGCAAGTGTAACCGATAATCGACAATTTTTGAGCTGTTTGTATCTCACTTGATTACGGGAGCAGCCATTTGTTCTCCATGGGCGCGCGCCGAAATATGCAGTAAATCTTTAAAGAATTTTAACTCAAAATCTAAAACACTTACAAAAAAAAGTTATTAAGAAATATTGTTGCTCTCGTCGAGTTACATTACTGGTTAAATTTAATGCACTTATATCATTTACACCCTGTATATATATATATATATATATATATATATATATATATATATATATATATATATATATATATATACACGATAACAGTTTTTTTTCTACTCCCGTTGTTAAAATGTGACGTACTGGTTTTCATGTCGCTATATTAAATCTTAATAACAATCATATTGGACACGGCGTGAAGCTAGTTTCCAATAACAAATAGTTTACTAAGTACAGACCGCAATTAACTGGTGGAGCTGACAACATTTTTTTATAATGAGATAAAATTAATTAACTTAAAAAATGTATTTCTTAAATAGCGACTCTTGATTAATCAAGAGTCGTTATTTAGTTTACAACTTCACACAACTCATCAAATACCCAGTGTATTTGTTTATTTCTGCTATCTTAATTTGCAGTCGCAGAAAAAATATGGTACCTGTATGATTCATTTTATAAATTCTTTACCCACTAGTGTTTTACACTCTCGCTCCGCGCATGTCAAAAAAGCTCGTGGGAATGTTTATAAAATTTGTTATTGTTAATTATAGTATATAAAATGTAATTTAAAAAATATATATTCAATATACGAATAACAAAATTGTAGGGAGCAAGGTTACCAGTTGTAGAAGTAAATATAACACAAAAATATTAAATATACATTTTTTATCTCAAAGAATAAGCATAACGATTAGATGACCCTTGCGTATGAAAAAATTTCTTAGCACCCACAAATTGTTTTAAGTCTGTAAATTTTGTACAAAGATCCAAAGTTGGATTTTGGGTTATATGTTATATGAAAATCATAATCGATATTTAAGTATACTTATTATTTACATACAAATTTTATGCTGTCAATAAACTTACCCAATAAATGGTTTTTGTTGAACATTATATTACATTACCATTGGCTGCGATGCGACTAAAGTGAAATTCACCACCTAGCGTCAAATGATAACGTATTATACAACCCTATGCAAAACCTTGTGAAACCAGTGACCATGTTTACATTTTTATTTATTGCTTCTAACTTTTTGAGTTTCTTTGGAAACGTAATTGATATTATTTTGTCAATTTTATTAAAAATATTAAAAATCATTAAATTCTCTATGTGTTATATTTATTTAGTTATATTAAATGTCAGCGTAAGAGTTATTTGTATATACCTACATTAAGTTCGTGATATTATTTTGCTGAAAATAAAGAGTGTAATACTGTCAGAAAATATTTTTAAATATTAAATTTCTTTGCAAGTTAAACTATATACGAAACTTTAAATCAAATAAAATAGAATATTTAGTGTCATTTTTACATTTTAAAGTTATTCAACAAAACATTAATATTGTGAAACTAATAATGTTTATTTATATTTTAAAACTTTATCATTAGTTACAAAATCTAAAATTTGAGAAAACATCGAATAAAGTTAAACTTTAATAGAAAAGTCTGTATAGTTCTAAACATTCTCAAATCTAAACACAAATATGTTTACATATCATTGAGAGAATTGTACCATTTTTACTTCCTTGTACAAAGTAAAGGAAGTATTGTAATCGCGAAAAATTTCGGTTTTCAAATTTCAACGGAAATATTCATTTTGACCATCCCTGAATCCATTTTGACTAATTTCGTCGTGACGTCTGTACGTACGTACGTACGTATCTCGCACAACTCAAAAACGGTAAGCCGTAAAATGTTGAAATTTTGTATTTAGGACTGCTATAACATCTAGTTGTGCACTTTCCTTTTTGGTCATTAGATAAGTTCCAGAAATGGTATTTTATTTGAAACCTATAATAGATTTTAATGAAAAACTATTATAAAATATAATCCAAAACTTTTCAAATTTGGTATATAAGACTTTTATGTCAATTGAAATAACATAGTAGATTTTGGTTAAAACAGGCTAACCGGAAGTGATGTATTAGCTGAAGTTGAAATAAATGCTTCAAATAAGAATTTTAGAAAATTAAATTTTGCGCCTAGCACATCAAATATGATTAAATTAGCCCTTTTTATAAGCGAGATATCTAAATTAAAATTTATACACTTTTTGGTTTTGTAATGAAGCTTGCTATGGATTAGGACAAAAAAAATAAAAAAATAGATATTGTTAAACTACGTCAAATACGTGCAATTTTATAATTGGGTCTATACTTCATTTTAGTCTTGCGTACAAGGAAGTCGTGTGGTGTCCACATCAGATTTTTTCTCTAAATAAATATCTACCCTATTCCTATACTTTTCCACACTTATCTAATTTTTATAAATAAAATGCACTTGTACAATATTTCCACTAATTCCCAGTTGCACCAACAAGACTTAAATTTTAAACGACCCTTAAACAAAAAAATGCACATTGACAGAAAGTTTATAATTCATTGGACATAGCATTTCGATGCAATATTGTCAAATTAAGTAATGCTTGAAATTTAAGTAACATTACCGGCCACGAGCCCTTCATTCCAAATAGGTACATACATATGTACTTACAAATTTCATTAGCTTAGGTCTCATATTTATATAAAAGTTAAAGTAGAATGCTATTACAAGTAAATTAAGGTTGCCTATTCTATCCTATCCGTATCTTTGGGGTAATAACTCGGAGAATTTTATCATTTCTTGGTTGCAATTAACTTAAGACATGGCAAAACAAACATGACGATTCGTTTACCGCATCTTGCAGTGATAAGCCTTGGGTTGGCGGGGTGGCCCTCCCCCAGCCCTGTGTAATCAATGCCGTCGCGTGAATACCATTAATAACTTGTGCAGTATGCACAGAGGCACAGGCCCACAGCGCTGATTTATTATACTGCACCATAATTATTGGATTTCTCGGAAAAAACCGCGAAAGAGGAACTCAAGAATACTGTTCTCATTCCAGATCCAGATGGGATTTACATTTTAAGTGCGGGAGTTTGTTAAATGAAAATTATTATCCGAATATGTTTGCATCACAACAAGGGAGGATAGGAATCAAGAATACATTCCGAATATTTCTGCAACTCAATGAATCACGAAAAATATATAGTCTAATTATTGGCGCAGAGGGCTGTAAGCATTAAAACACCACCAATTTGTTTATTCTGATCTGATATGTTGAACGAAGTACCAGTTTTATAATCTAGGATTAAGATTTATGGTTAGTCGAATTTAACTTACGAGTTTACTAGAGTTTATCTTAGAAGTGTTTTAAAATCCTTTTTTTTACATTGGCAGAAAAAGAAATTAACCCAATGTTGCTACTAAAAAATAGAGAGAAATTTGAATACTTATAAGCCATTCACGTTAGCGAGAGCATTTGGAACTAATTCGCGGACAGAGTGATTCTATAGTGGTTCGGTTCGAAAATTATCAAAATCTGACCAATAGAACGACTTGGCTCTGTTCGTGAATTAGTTGAAAATTATCCCGCTATCGTGAATGGACTATACATATTCTTCTTTGATTCAAATTAATTCACACTGTCATTATTGTTGTGCAGCATTTAATATAACGAATGTAATGTTTACGTATATTAATTTAATTATGTTAAATATGGACGAATCATCCAACAAACAAAAAAGTAATTGCGAACAAGCTAAAGCGGTTAAAAATATCCACATTGTCGTATTCATCAAAAAAATCTGGTCAATATCTAATTATTTTAGGGCATCGAACTGGTTCATCTTTATCCCTACTAAACGCATTTGCTTCATAATTATTCGATTTTAGTAAACTCACAATTCGCAATGTCACTGTCACTATGTAAGATTAGGAAGTATTAATTATATTAGAACTTATAGTTAACCTATTGTTCTGGTAAAAGCAAACTACAAGTCAACAAAAAATGCCAATATTAATATTGTAAGCAAATTTTAAAGCATTTGACCAATGTGGTATTCTACTACATTTTTTCTTTTTCTGACAGGTAAAACATTTTTACATATGTTGTGAAGAAGTAACTTTTTATAAATTTTAAACTCCATTTGCTCGGTTACAAAACGTGCAAAAGAAAATATGTCTACTCACCTTATGAAATGTAAGTATAAAATTTGAAAGTGTGTGCTTTTTAAATAAATTTGAACGAGATAGAATATTTTAAGTTATTAATTTTTTTGAATTTTGCCGGGTAAACGTAATTTTTCTGATAACTGTTCGAAGTGATACCAACGCTACCTACTGCTGTAATATAAAACATTTTAAAAAGTTAATTATTATACAGGGGTTTGGATTTCGAAGGCCTTTTTGAAGCAAAAATCAAATATGGTTCCATTTAAAAAATGTATGTTTGTGTTATATCTCAAGAATTTGCTGATAGAAAAAAATATTTTCGTACGTCACTGGATAGACAATCAAACTTTTTTATTTGAAACATTTTTCTCGATTACTGATAGTTTAGAAGTAATTTCAAAATGAAAATATCGACCAATTTCAGTTTTCCGCCATTTTCTAGTAACCTATGAGAATTTATATCAAAACAAAAGCACATTTAAGATGGCCCCCCAAGGGGGCACCACATGTCCTATTTAACCGAAGTCATATCTCTTATAATTTCCGAGATCCCAATGGTGGCCTTCGAAATCCGGACAGTCTGCATATTTGTTATTTGAAATAAATTTACAAAAGTTAAATTAGTTATAATTTAAAATTTATTAAATTAATTTTTTGAAGTACCGTTGTGAGGAAATATATAGAATTAAACAGAGAGAATTTTTAGCACTGACAAGAATGGGGAAATAACAATAATAATAAAAAGAATAATATATGCACTTATGCAGTACATATACTGCAAATGTACGGGACCGGATGGACATCTAAATGGTAGGTACATTGAAAAATGTTTGCCTGAAGATTGAAGTGCCAAGTAGCGCAACTTCAAAACACCAGTTTTTGGTGAAAAATAACATAGAAGAAATAGAACACCTGACATACTAACCTTATTTGGTAATGTGCAAATTATGGATATTTATTAAATTGAAAAAATACGGGATAGAAGGTTTTCGACCGAAAAGATTATTTTGAAAGCATTCTAAAATATGACTGGTTGGGAGCTTTATGTGAACCATGTATAATCGAATGAATTGTAGGTCTTAATGTTCCAATTTTTATTTATTAATAGCATAAATACAAGGATATTTCGGGCGTTAATGAGCCCATCATCAGCAAAAGAAGTGTAGAGAAATTAATGTGAACCAAAGAACAGCAAATTACAATTTTTGTTTCAATACACATCCAGGATCTATTGATAAACGTAGCAGGAAAGATTTAAGAAACATAATGTTTTCCATGGCGACAGGAGAAGTCCGAAACGTCCTTGTATTTATACTATTAATAAATAAAAATTGGAACATTAAGATCTACAATTCATCGACGATAAATCCCAAGGAGGTTCCCAAAGAATATTTCAAGTAAACATAAATATTCTAGTGTAACTGTGTGACTGCGTGACCCCCGTATTAAACTGTTTTGGAATAATGAATACAACTTATAAAAAAGGTAAAATAATCATGTTCTTTATAGAATTTCGTTAATCATGGTTGTGAAAATTGATTATTACTTAGCATTAATATCACATTCATCCCTTTCATGTTGATTTTTTCTTCTTTCTTGAAATTTCACATAAAAAGGATATAATTTATATTATAAATGGTGTTATCGGGTGACTTTGTATGTGCTGTTGTATGTAACAAAGAATCTTGTTATGTTTTTGAGTGGCTTATACGCAATGGAGCGCAAAGTCGTGTGTTTTTTCCGAGGATGAGTCACCGATTTGCAATATCGAGCCAAGCGTGTAGAATCGTACAATGAAAGAATCAATTACTAACTACCCATTTCCCATCATTATAAAAGACGGCAAGTTCTGCGATATTAAAATATACCTATTTTTATTTATAATTTTAATACAAGCTTTTTCACACTTCAAGTCAAGCAATTTTAATATCATGTTTACATGAATTAAAAAATTATTAAACTATCTTTTATTAGATGTTATTTAAGTAAACGTAGAAAACTTAACCGAAGGTAGAACTAAGTCCGTAGATACAAAATCAAGCAATAATTTTTGTTTTACATGCGTTCTATAACAACGGAAGCCACTTAAAACTGACCAATTGCGTCGTAGTTCAAAATTTTGTAAAATGTTCTTTGGAAAAAATATCAAACCTATCACAATTGATTATTGGCATCGCGGCAGATAATAGGTATTTGAGGCTTTCATAATGAAAAACTACATGTTTATCATCAAGGTAATTGGCATTTTGAAATTCAATAAACCGAATATAAATTGTACGCTAATGAAAAAAACATATCACGTCAGTTTTAGCAATCAACATTTTATTCCAGAGAACACGTTGATTTTCATTTTTTACAAAATTTTGAACTATGCGCTATTGGTCAGTTTTAAGGGCCTCTAGTTTTTATAGAAAGCAAGTAAAACAAAAATTATTACCAGATTTAAAATCCATGGTGTTAGTTCTACCATCGGTTAAGTATACGCCTACTTAAATAAGACCCTTTATAACTCAGTCGTTAAAAAATTTCACCGAACATGGTGACATACACTTTGTATCGGTGAGTTGATACTCACGTCATCAATTTCTGATACAAGAATTACTAAACTTTTATCTAGCATCTTTGTTGTACACATCTAGCATAGACGAGGCTTTTATTCGCCATCTCATTATCGTACACATATGTGTTACAGAGGGGTATATGCTATCTTCGTCCAACCAACGCCGAAAAATGAAACATCAGGTTGATGCGTAAGTTCGTAGGTACGTAGCATTTTTATTAAATTCAAAATTTATTTATTTATTTTCGAATAACGAAAATTCATTAACTAATCAAAAATACACTCTTCTCCATTGTTTACGAATGTGTGTGTGTGTGTGTGTGTGTGTGTGTGCGTGTGCGTGTGTGTGTGACAAAATTTTCTAATGCGATAGCTCTAATACTACAATGCCAAAAATTCTTTCGTATTCCTCTTCGTTACATCAATGTGAAGAGCTGATTAGATTTTAATTATAATTGGTCAATCGGAAGTACCCTCATTTGATGATTTTAACAGTTTTTCATGAAAAAACGATGTTAAATATCATTTTTCATATTTAATGTTATCATAAATATTAAAGAATATTTTATTCTCTATGCATTTTATACTTCATATTAAATGGATATAGAGTTAAAAAATTATAAAGATAATAAATTTCATAAATTAGCCAGCAATGCTAGAAGCAGCTACTACGAGTATATGAAGAAAATTCTGATTGAAAGATGTCAGTGTCAAGTGCAGTTGATATACTCGTAGTATATTTGTGTTATAATTTTATTCAAAATATAGGCTCTTTTGCTCGAAACTTTTTGTATGGAATTTGTATCTATAAAATACATACAAGGTAATGTACAAGATATTTAGAATCTTATGCAAAGAACTTTCTGTATGGAATTTGTAAAAAATACATATAACTGACGAAAAGTAATGTGCTGGCCACATCTACCTTTTTATTTTATAAGTTTAAAAACGGTTCATACTAACTAAATTTAACAAAGCTTTTGGATATTGGTGAATACAAAATGAATTTATTACTATTACAAGAGGTATTTGTTAACACGACCAATGGGGCCCTCCACCTTAAAAACAATTTATAATGTTAGTCATTTATATTAAAACTTAAAATTGTATGATAGGAACGGACTATTAGAGTTTTAAAATTTTTGTTAAATATTCGAGTTTTTATTACCTGCCTTTAACATCTACGTCATACATATCCTCTATTCTAAATTGTTAATACTTTCAAACTTCTGCTGTGGCCATTTAAAATTCGAAATAAATGAAAATAACAAAACAAGGAAAATTAATGAAATAATACTTGTATGAATTTATGATGCCACGCGAGATAGAAACTAAATGCGTTTGTATGAAACAGAAAGATATCTAGAATTACATTAGAATTGAACTGTAGGTAATATATGTAGTTTTGTATTAATTGATGAGTAGAAAATATTATGGTTAGAACGAAAATATTTGCATTAATGCCTAAATTATGGATTGATTTCAACCCACATATCACAATATGAAAAGATTCGTGATTATATCACTGTGTATCTATTTATAAAATAATGAATGATCTATCACTTAAATTAACTAACAAGTTGTAAATAAAGTAGCATGCATTACTCACTCCCTACACCTGTACAAATCGCTAGGTTACAGTAACAATTAACACCTACACTGCCCGGGCAACCAGAAACAAAATTAAATTCATGCTCGCTTCTTCCCTCGTGGTCAACTTTCATTTTTCACTGTTCGGCTGTTGTTTCGCGAGCAAGTCATCAACCCTTGAGGTAGGACAAGGTACGAGGTATCTGCTTTACCTGCTACGGGTCGACGAACGACCTACAACAGGTAGGGTAGCCACCATTTTTTAAGGAAGGTTATATAATTTAGGAGAGTGTTGTCTTTTTTACAGAACAGTTTCGTAAAAACAGTGGTCGTTCTACGGTTTCAAAGCTGATACAAAAAGTAGGAAATTAAGAGTTTGATTTATTAATGACTAAATGCTTTGCCAAAAGAATTCTTAAATACCTAATAAAATTATTTCAAACCTCATTTGAATTATTATAAATAATTTTGTTGACTTTCGCTTCAAAATATTGCTAAGATAAATTAAAATTGGATGAATCTGCGGACCAATTTAAAAAGGATAACAGAAAGAATTATTCATATTTCTACCATTTGAGTCATAAGTCATAATTACATCACGGTTACTTAGTAATAGAATTCAGATAATTTTAATAACCAGCATAATTACATTCTGGGTATACAGTACAGAGGCTCTTAAAAATATCACACGTACTTTTGAGATATAATGAATAAAGTATGAATTTATTGCCTAATAATTATCAATAATATCATTCAAGTTTGTTTTTACATAGGAAAACTATGGAGGTAGCGGTAGCGTTAGATCAAATAGGTGAAGCTGTTTATCTTGGAGTTTTCCCCACAAGGTTGCGCTTCAGTGTCAAGTTTCAAGTAACTATTTTAAGCTAGACAAACTACGTATTTGATGTTATGTTTATTTTAAACGTTTAAAACCGATAAACTGAAATATATTGTGTAAGCTACTTTTTTACTTTGTTGACTAAATAGCTGTTATCAGTGATGACAAATACTACAAAAATCAAACAATTTCTATCTGGCTATTTAAGATTTCTGCATTTATATGTGAAGAATTGATTAGTTTTTGACTATATTCTGATTAACCGAAAGTGGTACTTTCGCTGATTAAATATTGAGTTAGCAGCATATATGCTAGCCAATCAACCTGCCATTTTAAAAGCACCTGCTATTCAGAATTATTGTTTCATTGGTATCTACATATCTCTGTCTTACACATAAGAAACATACCTAAGGTATTTTTGACTTGCAAAATATTTTACCTGTAAATTTAGGGGATAGGTCAGCAGTCTCTAACAGGTGGATATAAGACAGAACTATTTATTATATGGATGCGAATAAAATGCTATATAGGAAAATATTTAAAAAATGCTATTAAAAATCGTTATATACGATATTTAAAACTGCTATAGATATAAGAAATTAACAAATGACCAATTAAAAAATCTATCATTTCTTGCTTTCCTAATTATTTAAGGTAAAAAAGCTCCAATTAAAAGTTGTAGACCTTAAAATCCACATCTGAATCAATAAACAGAATTAATTTTGAATGCTTTGTATCGGCAGAAATTAAGTATGAAAATTTTGAAAATCAACTCTAAAATAGCAAAATATCGATAGCCATGAATTTAAAACAAAAAATTAACAAATCTTAAACATCAATCTGTTAAGTTTAATTTTTTTTAATTGTAATTTATGTATTTAAATTAATAGATAATTGTTCACCTGAAAAGAAATTATAAATACCTAATAAAAATATACATGTGTTATTTTATTTTTTTAAATTCCATGGTTATCGCTACTTTTGAGGTGATTTTCGACATTTTCATACATAATTTTCTGTCGTTATAAAGCATGCAAAATTAATTTTGCTCATTGACTCAGATGCAGACTTTGAAGCTCTCTAAACAATTGACTAGCATGGTGGAGCCACTTGATCAGAATGAACGAAGATAACCCGGCGAGATAAATATGGATGGCGAACATGGTAGGAAAAAGAAACCGAGGAAGACCTAAATACAACTGAGATAAGGTAATACTCAAGATCTTGCAGAAAAGATTCAAGACGCTAGGAAGACGTCAAAGAATAGAAAGCAATGGACCAAATTCGAACTCGATTAAATATATTTGTACACCCTACATCTTGCGATAAAAGGGTTTCTAACAATAACAATGTATTTTATTTTGCAAAAGTATCTATTATTATTATAATAAAACTGATTTTAAGGCTATAATTAAAAGTACAAAATACATTTCTGTTTTATGTAATGTGAAATGAGAAATACAAATGTACCATTACAAATATTATAAGCTTTACTTTTATGTCACATACTCGTTTTACTTTGAACATCCTGAAACTCCGTTAAGTAAATTGGGTAAAAATTCAGCCTGGTTCTATATAAACACGTATAAAAATGAAGGGCTCTAAACTCAGTTTACGACTTTTCCAAATTTTCAACACGTTTTAGAATTTTACAAATCCTTTTCCATATAATCTGTACACCAGCGATTTTCAACAAATCAGTAAGTAATCCAGGAAAACTTCTGATGTGAACTCAAAAAATGTTTTGAAGGATTTGAATAATGATTTCTAATTTATATTAAACCGATGCGGTTGTAAATATTTACGATTCAAATACTAATGTCTTCGATATTATACCGGATGACTACTAATTTTTTCTGAACATCAAATACAATTTTCAATTAGCGATATCTCTTTATCTATTAATTTCAGAACAAAAAGTATAGGAACAAAAGATGTGCAGAATTAAAAAGTGCGTTTATTGTTAAATCAATGGTACCATGGAATAATAAATAGCAACCATAGTAAAGCACAAAACATAATTGAATTTGGTATAAAAAAAAATACAAATTCCATGGCACAACAATTAAATTTCTTCGATTTTTCTTGTTCCGGATAATAGAAAGTTATGAATTAAAATTAGAGAGATTGATCAGTTATTCCCACCCATGAGATTGTCATTGCAGTAATGACGAATTTCCCAACCTACTCTAAAAGGTTAGGAATCGACATATTACCATAATGATTGTGAATAATAGTTATTTGTGCTACAAGGGATGTAGATACCATTTACCATTCGCGGAGGATTTTGCGCCCGAGCGAGGGCGAGGGCTGGCAAATAACTTCGAAAGTGGTCAAATGTATCTACATTTCGCGTTGCATATAAGATTTTACTGCGAGATATGTCAAGGAGTACCGTTGAATATTGATCTTAAGAAAAAACGCTGTCATCTGTTACATTTGACACGTCAATGGTAACTTTTAAATAGAAATATTTACGAAATGACGACAATTTGATAGAAATTAAATTCAAAATCATAAATTATAAGAATGAGCAAATATTTGAAGTTTAAAATCTACCTGTTTGGTATTTCTCAAAGTCCAACTGCGTAGGGAAGTAAGGACAATACTTACATCCCGTCGCTATCGCTAATAGAAACCGACACTGATAGTAAAATAAACATACATCCCTGCAAACAATGTCGTAACAGCCTACTTACGATATCGGGAGTGGGAAACCTATTTTATTGATAATCAATTTAGTAGTCATAAAGTTTTAGACATTACTTTTATTAATATTTTTTGACAGTTTTATTATAATTTTAATCTACTTTAACATATGACAATATTGCTAAGTAATATGACAAAATATTGATTGATTATCGGTTGAGTTATCTAAACCTGTTTTGAAGGTTTACCATTTTTCTCAATAATTATAATTTTACTAATTTATTGCATAGTTTTGATTTTTTTGTTAAAAATCTGATGTGGCCAACACCAAACCTCCCGCTATTTAATTTTTATTAATTTAAATATACATATTTAGTTATTGCGGAAACTATATTAAGATCCATTCCATATAACTATGGTTCTATTTACTATTTTCTTTTTAAAACGTTACTATTTTATTAATTTGAAATGATTAGTTCTTTGACAGTGACACTTATCTGTTAGTTACATACATTTGAGATATGAACTGTGTAATCAAGGAGTTTTGCTTGTTTAAAGCGTAGGCTCCAGGATTAAAATTATAGATAATTTTATAAATTTATCCATAAAATATATAGAAAAAGTATTTATGCAAATCTGTGGAAAATTTAATAATCTTTAATTTTTATAACACAAATCTTGAAAAAATAACATTTGAAGGCATTTTTCGAAGAAAATCTATTTTGAGCTTCTAGTAAAATGCCGTTTCCGGTTATCTGATGTACACCAAAATCTAATGGCCCTTTATAAGAATAAGGTTTCGACACATACACACCACACACACACACACACACACACACACACACTCACACACATACACACACACACACACACACACACACACACACACACACACACACACACACACACACACACACACACACACACACACACACACAGAGACGCACGCACACACAGAAACACACATACATACATACATACACACACGCACACACACACACACGCACACACGCGCACACACACACACACACACACACACACACACACACACACACACACACACACAATCATCGTGAAAATGTTGAAATTGGATTCTAGGGACCTTAAAACGAGGTCATTTAACAAAATCTCGATATGCAATTTTTAGCACGATCCCTATACCTCCCTTACTAAGGGTAGTGGGAGATAAAAACATAACATTTTTATTACAATTTGACAAAGACATTTTAGCTGAAAATGTAGAATGATCCCATTCTGATGGATAATTTCAAAACTCATATTTGTGAACTTGCGAGCATATACCGAGCTCAGTGCAAGTTTTTTTGACAATGTGTTGTATTCTTTTTAATTGAATACTTCATTTTCTGCAATATGCAATTTAGTTCACATATCTCTAATCTCTCTTCCCATATGAACACTTTTGTGTGTGGTAACCATTGTACTCGTTGCGTATAATTTTTGTTACATTTGCATATCTGGAGTAATGGTAGTTCATTAAGTTATAATTACACTCATTTGTAATAATTTGTAATTTGTTTTTGGAGATGTTAGGTTATGTTAAGCACAGCAGGATCCACACATACACTAACTTCATTATTTTATTTTAATTACGTGCTGAAGACTATAAAAGACTATGGAATGAGTAATTTGTTAGTGAAGATTAAGTGAAGTAGTTTATACTGCCGAACTTTTTAAGTGCTTTACAAGTGTTGAGTTACCGACGGCAGGAATATAAAACTACTTAAAAGAAGAATAGTAATAGAAATAATTATTTTACAGAAATTTACAAATAGTTAAATCAAAAATATAATAATTTAAGGCCTACTGAGAACTTGTACGATATTATAAATGAATTAAGTAATAAGAAGAATATTATGAGTTGTAATAGACCCGACAAAGGACATATAATTGGAACATAAAGATACAATACTTTTCAAGAAAATCCAGAATTTTTAAATACTGCATATTATTATATTATTCACATCATTTTTGAAAATACTTATGACTTAATTGTTGTATAATTATATGCAATTTGTAAATCGCTCAAGAGTGACTCTTATGCTTCACTCTCTAGCTCCACGATAGTTTTTAAAGCAGTTAAAGTGATCTTTTAAAATGCCCTCTACGATCAATCTTCTTGCGATAAACTTTATGGACACGCTAAAGATTCCGTAACTTATTTAACATAAATATTCTTTGTAAAAAATACGAATATGTAATTGTCAAATGAAAAATGTAATAATTTCAGTCCCATTGAGAAAAAGAATTAACAAACATCGACTACGAAATGAACCAGCGAAATAGTCGTATATTAGTCGTATCGTATTATTTGACGTATGAATGACGACGTGAAAATTAGTCGCAGCAAAATTTATCGCGGACAAATAATCGCACGGAAATTTGGTCACAGGAAAATTGACCATACGGATTGGTCGCCAGAAAATCCTCGAACAGTAATAGTTCTCTTCGAAAATTGATCGATAATTATTAGATCGTGCAAAAAATATAGTCAAAGTTTTATGGCCTTTGTAAAATTTATTGAGAAAATTTGTAAAACATGAATTTAATTAATAAATAAAAACAACTTGTTTTATCCATATCTAATAAAAATGAATGTAAAATTACCTATAACATATGTACCTAATAAAATTACAGTTCGTTTTTATGTAACGATTAATGTGTAATTTGTTATAAAATTATTTTCTCTGTATAAATATCCAATTTTAAGATTCCATTAATTTTTCATGTAATACATTTTTCCGTAATTAGATTTAATTGCCATTGACTTCTCAATTTCTCGATAACAAATTTTCCTGAAATCAATTTTCTTCACTATCAATTTGCTGGTAAAAAATTCTCTGTGAAACATTTTTCGGCAATCAATTTATTGACGATAAATTTTCGTCACGATCAATTTTCCGCGATCAATCAATCCCGACCGACGCCAAATATTTCCAATTTTAAATGGCACAAAATTGACCCCTGTGGTGCTCTCTGCACGCCAAAAATGAGTGCCCGTGAGGTGACGCCTGGTAAGCGCCCACACGGTGCAAATATTTCATCATTGCCGATATCTGTGTACAAGCAGATTGGCTCACCCAACAATGGGTAATAAGCCGTGATGATACATTTATTTATTTATTTAAGTAAACAACCATAAAATTGAAGCTGTACATATAATAATGCATAGGTATAATATAAAAACAGATGATTAGAAATAAATATGTTTATTTGTCACTAGAATAGATGTAATTTCTAAGACAATATATATTTATTATACATTGAACAATTAAAGTTATTACCTATTACAGTAAATGCAATTTCTGATAAAAAGTTATTATATATTAAGAGACAATAATTTTTCCGGATAACTGAATCTCCCATACACTGTCTTGTATAATAAATAATAGGTACTATATAAAAAATTACGCCTGTGTTAACTTTTAGTAGGTATAATTTTCATCCGTAGAGAAAATGATATTCAATCATTTAACACAATGGAACACTAAAATAAATTGTAGTGTAATTATTAACACTAAAAATAGTGTATAC
The DNA here is from genome assembly GCA_963082715.1 of Harpalus rubripes. Classification (NCBI taxonomy): domain Eukaryota; kingdom Metazoa; phylum Arthropoda; class Insecta; order Coleoptera; family Carabidae; genus Harpalus; species Harpalus rubripes. The sequence goes on along the minus strand of OY720451.1, from coordinate 47,218,358 downwards.
CACGTTAAGTTGAAAGGAAGATAAATAACCGATTAAAGTTATTACTAAATTAGCGCTATTAACGGTGCAGCTCTCTTATGTATATCATTATTCCTGAAATCAGATACGCCGGGAAATCAAAATTTGCACTACGTATCGTTTTAAACATCAGCTATTTATATGTCATTTCAAATTAATGCCGTATTACTCCTATGGTCAGAACTGTAAGTCATCGAAATTCAGGTTGCAATATTAAAAATCTCGTATAACTTATCATTTCGATATGCTTTTGTTCGTTAAATGCTCATTTAATATTAAATATCTGTTATAATACCGGGGGTAAATTCGTAAAAGAAAACTGTCAAAAACATCTAATTTTGTTGATTAACATACAATTTTGTTTACTATTTACAGATTTAACACATACAGTTTTAACCATAATACTGTCTTAAGTTACAAAATATAAATTAGGTAGAACTGAATTAATCAGTTTCTTAAAGTATCATTCATTGAAATATGAAATATTTTCTTCTGTTGTTGGCGAAAACAGTAATAGAACACCTATCTATACGCACCAGATTTGGCAATGTAAGGATAACAAAAAAAAAAAAAAAAAAATGCGGCGTTTAAGGATTTCGCCTGAAGAAAAAATTGATGCTGCAATTCATGCGTATTTTGGAAGTGGAAGTATTCCAAAAGAAGATTGGTTGGTAGATTTTAAGAAGTGGAAGAAAAGAATGACGAATTGTATTTTTGTTAAAGCAAACTACTTGAACATAAAATAAAATTCTAAAAAAATATTAGCCATGTGTCTTATTGTAATGGGTAATAAAGGGTAATGATATATTCATTTATATTTATAATGTACAATCTTCATTATCATTGGGCTCCCAAAAAACATCAGCTTTTTACCTTCCGTCACCTTTAGGTAAGGAAGGTATTGTCTTTGGTCAAAAAATTCGGTGGTGAGTTTTTGATGAATAAGCACGTTTTAGGGTTCCTAGAATACGATTTTACTATTTTTACGATGATGTCTGTATGTGTGTGTGTGTGTATGTATGTGTGTCCGTGTGTGTGTGTGTGTGTGTGTGTGTGTGTGTGTGTGTGTGTGTGTGTGTGTGTGTGTGTGTGTGTGTGTGTGTTACAAAATTTTCGTCTACGATAACTTCCATACTACAATTCTAAAAATTATAATTCTTTCGTATTTCTCTTCGTTACATCCATGCGAAGAGCTGATTAGATTTTGGTTAGAGTTGGACAACCGGAAGTACCCTCATTTGAAGATTTTAACAGTTTTTCTTGAAAAAACTATGCTAAATATCATTTTTTCACATTTAATGTTATTATAAATATTAAAGAATATTTTATTTTCTATACGATTTGACTGCATTTTATACCTAATATTAAATGGATATAGAGTTAAAAAATTATAAAGAAATTAAATTTCATAAAGTAGCCATAGCTGTGGAAACAGCTACTATATTAAGAAAATTTTGATTGAAAGATGTCAGTGTCAAGTGAAATTGACATAGTGTGTATGTCTTATAATTTTACTGGAAATAGGTATAGGATCTTTTGCTTTCTGAATGGAATTTGTATAAAATAAATACAACTGCTTTAAGGTAATGTACAAGAAATAATAATAATATCAAATCTTTTATTTCTGCAGATACATTACACTGTATATAGAAAAAGTCACAAAATAATAATTTTCTGTATGAAATTTGCATAAAATACATGCAACTGCCGGAAGGTAATGTACAAGAAATAGAATATTTAATTTAGCAAGGTACTTTCCGTATGAAATTTGTACAAAATACATAGAACTGACGGAAGGTAATATGCTGGCCACATCAGATTTTTTATTTTTAAATTAATATCTATACTCTATCCGTTTTAACTATAGACTAGATGGCGTTACGAGCGCGGCCGTTTTTACATGTATTAAATAAAGAATTCAAATTTTGGCGCCATTCCTGGATTTAAAAAAATTCTTTCTAATGACATTTTTTCAGTAATTTTGTTTTGTACGTACCATATCTATTTTTATCCATAATAATAACGAAAAGAACAATAACAAAACTAAAAAAACGCGCACAACGAAAACTATGTAATATGAAATATAACGCTAATACACTACGAAAATTATGTAAACGAAAAGAACAATAATATACTTAACAAACAGAACTGAACAGAAATTAATAATATGTAATAAATCCTGAACTATTAACTTTTATTTATTTTATGTCAGACGTCAAAATAATTGATATAGTTGTCAAGCAAATTTAAATTTCGCGTCAATTATTTTACTGTGTAAATTCGGCTCACGTTTAAACCAATCAGAGAGCTAGAATCTTAGGCCCTATCTTACCCAACGCTCTATAGTTAAAACGGATAGAGTATAGATGTAATAATAAAAATCAAGCTGTATTGGGTACACTTAAAACGTGGATGAATGACAAAGTTGTCACCAATGTCACCTACTGAGAAAACACATTATTTTCAGGGTATGTTATTATATATTTACAATCGATAAAACTTTTTATAAAAATTGTTATTGGACATTAATGGCCAGTTAATGTCTTAACTACAGGTTAACAAAAAAGTGTGTATCGAAATTTTGACAGTAATATTTAACAACTCATTTGACATTTAATTTTGATACAATATTGTGAATTTAACCAACGGTTAACAATTTAACTGGTAAGCTCATTCTATCAGGGGGCCCTGGGCTAATACTGTTGGGGGCCCTGGCTGTTACTGTTGGAGAGGGGGGCTAACTAATTAACCGTCTAACCGCTATCAATTTGTCAAATAACTTTATATTTTTTTTAATGCAGCATCATGTTTTGGGGTACATTTAGTCAAAAAGAGCAAAAAATTAGCTTTTATTGCAACAATTAAGAATAGAAAAGGTTACCTTGATATTTTAAAAGCAACTTAAAAGCTATGTGCCGAAAAAAGGTTTAGAAGACAATTTTAATTTCATACATAAGGACGATCTGACAAATAATTTGAGTCTTGTAAGAGAATGGCTATTGCATAACACTCAAAAATAAGGCGAATTACCCAGACATAGACAGACCAAAAATTTGATAGATTCAATGGTTCGTTATTTAGTTGCTGTTATAAAAACGAAAGGAAACCCAACAAAATATATTTCTTTATAAAACATATACAGTTATACAGTTTATAATTTTAATGTTTTGGTTATCGTACGGAGACTTTTTGTCATAAATTTAGGAATATTTTCAATGTTTACCTCATAAAATAAGTGCATTATTTATTTTTTCTCTGCATAAAAAGTAACAAAATGCGTAAATAAATTAAATTGGATTTTAGGCTGCTATTTATTTCTCAAATAGATTGAAACTATTGTCGTACAAAAACTGTATGTGTTAACTTTGATAATGAAATATTTAAGTCAAGAATAAATACTAAAAAGAAAATGAAAAACAAAAAATAATAGCTATTCTTAAAAATAATTAATTTGATCATCGATGCAGGATGTTAATACAGTATGTCGCATTGTCGGTGACTGTTGCATGGGTTATACCGATTGCCAACAGCGAGGGGCCCTTTGTGTCTGCGGTGCCCTGGGCTGCAGCCCATAAAGCCCATGCCTAAATCCGCCCCTGAATTCTACGGTACAAACATAGCCATATCGTCGTTGCTGAAAACTGTACAGATTGGCAAATCCAGCAATGAATAATTTATGCCATGAAGATATTATTTATATTATTAAGAATCTAAATTTCCACCTCCTAAGGTATAATTTCTTAAACCTCATATGTACCTACACATTTCTTGGAGAATACCTCACACAAACCTATCCTCTCGTATCCTCCTCTGGTCGTGGTGAGGGCGGTAGCATCTCTTCGGTATGTGCTCTATTCCACTATAACAATCTCTTTAGCCACTCGGCCGAGTCACTCGCCGAGTAGTGCTGGACCTGTAGCTCTCTACTTACCTGTTCTCTGACAACGTAAGACGCAGTGCCGATACACAGAAAGACAACCATAACAGTGCGGGAGTGTGATTAGTGTGTGCTGAGTGGGTGTGCATGGATTACTATATGTGAAAACAAAGTGATAACAACATTCAAATAGGATATAAGGTAGGATCATCATTATTCTTTTTATTTTATAGATTTAAGGGAAGTGTACGTCAGAATATGTGGAATAAATTATGAGAATTTATGGATCGACATTATTGTCAACAGAAGCATTTACATGTGTATAATGATAAAATCTTTATTATCTTGACAAACATAGATAAGGAACATGCAACTTTAAACTATACCTATTTGAAACTAAGGCTGTGCCTGAAGTTGCACTTTCGTCACTCTAATGTCTAAACCCTAAATTTATATGTTTACACTAAATGACATCAATATTTAAGATAGTAAGAATTAGATTTTAGGGTTTTTAGGCTCAATTCTATTTTATTAAATATCATATTAACAGATTTGTGTAATGCACTTGTTCTAAAGAGGTCCTGTGCAAACCATTAGTGCGCTATTCGCTATTCGGAGTTGTATTTATGTGAAGGAGACGGTAATACTAAATGCCAAATACATCAAACACAGTCTTAGAGTTTTGTACTTATCTTTACTTTACATTATTGAATTGTGTGCCGGTCTTCCACAAAACAATATTTGTTTAAGATTCTTTTATGGGACGAAATTTGGATACAGATTTACTATCATCCACGAAAATATTGTCATGTTGGGATCTTCTAAAAAAATTTAATATGACTATTTTTGAGTTATGGTGGTCTTCTTCCAAATATTTTTATTGTTAATGTGATTAATTTGCACATTATTGTCGCAAATTATATAGCAAATATTGCAATTTAAAATAAAGGAATTTATATACATATAATAGTGGGCATAAATTGCGAAGAAGTATTCAAAGACTACCACCATGTAAAATGCGTTTTATTGTTGTTTATTGAAGCTTTAAAATTCAAAGGAATCTAAAGTCACAATAAAAATATGACAGTATGCACCAAATCATTCTATGAGCCATACCTAATATTTTAGAAATGGTACAAGCGACATTTTTATTTTCACCCATGGTTGAAATGTACCGCCAAATATGAAACTAATTTTAGGAACAAATGGTTTTAATAGTTAAACAGATACAAATAGTAAAATATTTTACCTCATGGTCGTAAAAGCTTAGCATGTATTTAAACAAAAGGATAAGAATATTATTAAAAGATGAAGTTGCAAAACTTTAAATTATAGTACATGATACGTAGATCCCTATGAACTTAAATGCTTTAACAACATATTTGATAACCTTCTTCATAATTTACCTTTTTGAATATACAGCTATTAATATGTCTTCGCCAAAAGAGCAACTGTAAATTATCATTATCATTACAAAATTTGTACAGAATTCATTGAAATAGTATGACACAATACATACATACATAAATATAAATACAATTATCAGTACACTGATGCCTTGGTTATACGACCAATGATTTAAAACAACAGAACATTGTTTATATGTTCAAATTTGCAAAATATCAATGTACTTGTATATCTTGTAAATGGTCAATAATTCTTATTTATAATTATGTGAACTTCGCTAGTTCTGGTTCATATACATATTTACAACCACCTAAAACGAAGATATAATATATGTATGTTTATGCTTCAGGTTATTTTAGTATCATTTATTCAGTCAACATTATAGCTAATGTTTGCTATAATATATAGCTAATTTTTTTGAATATTACATACAATAATATACGTGTATGAAGTATTAAAATATCCGTATCATATTATTAGCATAAATAATAGATATTGGTTTCAACTAAGTTAAATAATTAAAGTATTAGGTATGCACAATTGTTGTTGTATAGATAATTAATTTTCTATACTCGTAGCAAATAAAATCCACGTGCAAGAAATGCTTTAATTCCATTCAATAAATGCAATATAATGCACCAAAATAAGTAGGTATATAATAACAGCCTAATTATTAATTTCTGAATATACAAATATGCTTTTGTTCGGCGTAGTTTTAGGTAATAACGATACACCTAATCGTATATAACTGCAAACTTTTGGGATATTTGAATATTGTAAATTATCTTAAATCTGCCGTAAATTATGTACGAAATAATTAAATTCTATATCTATATGTAAAACTACTATGTAACTACATATTTAGCTTCTCTACAATACAGATATACTTGTATATCCATTACTAAATAAAACGAGAATACTTATAGTTTATTTTATACCTAGTAGTAAAACATTGAAAAAACTCTAAATTACGTTTACAAAGAAATCCAAAATATTATCCGCCTTAAATAAAAATGTAAACAAACAAACACAGCCAGATTGTACGTTTACGTTCTCATTCGCCGTTAGGCGGTATATTTGATTTGAGTCGAGGGTAATGATAAATATATTTTAATTAAAAGTATTCATAGGATAAGTTTTGATATAGTATTTCTATACAAATAGGTAGTAAATATACAACCCTCGATCTTTGTATAAAGTTTACAAAATTATTTGCAATTTGCGGTAAAAATGCTAAGAGATTTCTTACAATTTTATAATCAAAGAGCGTTTAATTGTTTTATGTCGTGCCAACGAATTTTATTTAACTATACCATATTACTTGAGAATCAAAAATAATAAATGAGCATAAAGAATATATTTACTAAACATCAAATGAGAAATGAGCTTTTACAGGCGTGAATTAGTATTTTAGGTTATGTTACTTGACGTTATATTTAAATAATTCCGATGCAAATATGTTCAAATTTTCGGAATCGTACGTCATGTATTTTAATGCTCAAATATTTACAATTCAATATTTTGTGCTCTAATTGGCGAACAGGCTACTAAATAGACTCTATCTTTTTTGAGCACCGATTAGAAATAAATTTCGGTTTGGTGCCTAAATATTTGCTTGGAAGAGGAATAAATATTTGAAAATGAAATTATGACTTTGGTACTTGTCTAAATAAAACATAACAGATTAGTACGCCAAGTTTACAATAATCTATGATATATATATATATATATATATATATATATATATATATATATATATATATATATATAATTTCTTTATACTCTCATACCAAAGCTATAAATTATTACCAATTTATTATCATATATGCTTCCTTCTAAATTTTCCGTTTCCTCTATATTTCTCTTACATATTCTACGTATGTCTTCTCGTATCTCATCGCCTGATATCTGTATAATCAATCACCTGTATCCCGCATTAGATCTTAGTGTGTGAGCTTCAACATTGAGTGCACATTCTCAGCCGAGATGGTGCATTGTCTGTCCGTCATCCCGCGGTCATTATGCTAATAAACATTAACTCATATGAGATGAGTTACAGTGCTTCCTTTATGAAGAATAAATCTCATATGTGAGATGAGAAAATAGGTTTATTAGAGTTTAATATGCATATACGAGTACATTGTCTATAAGGTTCATACGCCTTTTAAATTTAATGATTTGTACTCTTCAGATTATTTCTGCAACTATCATTTTAATAGATATTATTGTGCAGTAATATTATTCAATAATATATAGATGCTCTTCCTACACAAGATATAAGGGATGTGTTTAACCAAGAACTAAAATCATACTAATTTGCTCTCAACATACTATTTGTTATTCGCCACCCGCACTAATATGCGGGAACCAAAATATCAATCCTAAATTATTCATAATCGGTCTCATAAAAAACGGTGACGTCCCGTTCTTATCATATAAATGGTGATGAGACGAGAAGGAAAATTTGTTGCCGCTGACAAGTTTAAAATTTGTTTATAATTTAAAAAGCAATTGAGAATTAAACTCTTATTCTTATAAATATTTAGAATAAAATTTTCCCATATTTGTGACCTATGGTTTTTTGCATTTAGGATTAAAGTGGTTCTATCATGACGGTCTCATAAACAACCATTTACGACAGTTTTTAATGAAATTTAAATATATTATTTTGCATGAGTTTTACACATCTATGCATATTTTTAAAAAGGTTTACAAGCTGTGAGCTGAGATATTTGAAACCAAAATAGAGCGAAAATACATTGGCAATATAAGAATAGTATCTTATAAGGAAGGGTTTTTCGTAGTAACTCATATATAATAAGTGACATATTTGTACAAAATAATACCTAACACAGTTCGAGTGACAGTTTATACATGAGAGTAGAAAAAACCGTCCAGTTACCAGCTACTTTTATAGTTATTCTCTTCGAAAGTTGTAAAAAATGTGATTTTCGATTAAATTTTCGCATTTATTTAGAGTTATATATTTTTCTTTAATACTCTTAATGTTTGTTTGATTTATTTTTATATGATATTTACAACGACAATTTAATTCTCTTAACAAGCCTAAACTATTAAAAATGTAGAATATCTATTTTTATAAATTATTTTACTAAGGGAAACGTTTGTATGAGTCTGTCATGATTAAAATTTAAGCATTACAGGCTATACATGTTCTTAGAAGGTAAATTTTCTAAATATATGTTAACATAAACCTACTTCACAAAATTCTCGCAAAATTCGCGCAGTTATATTCGTTCTAATAAATAAGATTAAAAAGTTTAATTATTAAATTTCATATTCGTTTATTGTATCAGGTGCTTAAATACAATTTTGCTAGGATATAAATATAAAAATCGTATATTTAACCACACAAGTTAAAAAACTTCACGGCATACTATACTTTTTCTACGATTGATCCAACAAAAGTATTCAATATATATATATATACCGGGTGGTGAATTGATTTATGCAATATAGGAAATTCAATTCAAATTTTTTATACGGCGATATTTCGTTCCCTATTTATTTTAGAGCAATATGCTTCAAATAAAACTTGTAGATAATTCAATTCTACATGCAAATCACTCATCACATTTTATTTTACACTTTTTGTAACGTATAAAATTGGGATTAATATTTTTATAAAATTTCCTATTTATAGCGATAGCCGAGGAATTTAAACAAAGGTACACACAAAGATATGACCACATATGCCGTTTGAAATGTCAGATAAGTTAGTACTAAAACTATTATATTTACCCCTTAACCTTAAAATTAATTTTAATAAAAACTAAATACGTATTTCGAGAACTAAGTTCTCATCATCAGTAGTACAACAAGGGAAAGTTAAACAGAGTAGTCAAGATTACTCAACATGTCAACCATACCAGAGAGGTCCTAAGTTAGTAAGTAGTATAACACAGATTAATAACATATTAATAATAAAAAAGAGAAATGAGTATTGATATTGCAGGTAATAAGCCGATCGTGATATACAGTACTAAATAAGTCTCTAAATAGTTCAGCTTGGGAGTTTCTTTCATAAAACCATTTTATGCTTTGATTTTTTCTTGAATGTTGTACATATTGTTTTTTATTAAAGAAAATTACCATGAACCAAGTAATAAACTTCATAGTAATCACTTGCGCGAACTGTCAAACTACTAGAAATTATTTTGCATTTGTTTGTACCTTTGTTTAAATTCCATGGCTATTGCTATAAATGAGCAATTTTATAAAAATATTAATTCCAATATGACACGGTGCAAAAAAATGTAAAATACAATATGATGAGTGATTTGGATGCAGAATTCAATTATCTACAAATTTTATTTGAAGCATTTTGCTCTAAAATAAATAGGGAACGAAATATCGCCATATGAAAATATTAGCATTGAATTTCCTATATTGCATAAATCAATTCACCACCCGGTATATATGTATCGTAATTTGTATATTTAATGCAATCATACTATATTCCAAATAACAAAATACATATCACAAAATTAACAATGAAGCTCATACTTATTTTGAAGAAGAAAAAATAATTGGACGTGGGTAAAGTCCCGGATGCGGGACCGTGTTCAAAAAATTATAATCCCGAAGAGGCGTGGTGGACCAATTAAAACACGATGAGGTGTGGTTGAGTGCTAGAAACGTCCGGGACCTGCAAAAAAACAGATAACCCGAAAGCGTAACCGTTGTTACACACCTTATTTATTTTGTATATTTCTTTTAAAACAACAACAAAAACCTAACGCACAAAACTCGGCCTTAGTTTTCCAAACATGAATTTTGTGTATTAGGTTACATAATGTTAAAATCTATTTAAAGAAATTGCGTAAACCACGTCTATTCGGGATTTTAATTTATACAAAACGATCCCGCGTTCGGGACTGTAGACACTTTCAAAATAATTTGGTGTTCATAATCATAACTAGATTCTTCCCATATGAAATTGTCATTGAATTAGATTGTAGTTCTACCTTCTACTTTTCCAATAAATTCATCAAAACATAAATTAAAACTACAATACCATTACGAATAGAATTATCCATAATTTTCGAGATAATTTTAAACAGTTAAATTCAGCCATATACTAATTGCTAAACAATGTATCTATGCAAAAAAAACTCATCTAATTTTATTCTGACCTTTAAAAACTAATTTCCTCTTTAAACTAAACCACTTGGCACTTATGATCTTTAGTAAAAAGTGTAATGTTTAAGCATCAGACGTCGCCTACAGGTGCATCGGTATAACAATGCTTCATTTAAACATATACCGAATTGCTAGACACTTGCTGCTTGAAGTTTTAAACAGATTTTCATTTTCTGATGTGAAACAAACCGGATTAGAGTGATTAGATTTGGCTATGGGCTCCGCAACTGTTTGTTTAGATTAGAAATTATACCGCTTGTTAGAAACAGATAGAATTTTTAATTAGAACAATATTTATTTGCATTGTACATTCTGTTCTTCGTCTTACACACTAATAATATTAGTCACTAATTATAAAAATTCATTATGATTATTGCGTGGTAAAGACAGTAGTTGTACGAAGGAATAAATGTATAACTTTGTATAAATTTTGGCAAACTTGCAAACTTGAACTTGGAGAGGGAGTATTATATGAGAGAATAGAAGGATTTTGGTAACACCTGTTGCTTCTAAACACTCACTTGACGTTTACTATCTTTCGGAGATTTTATGTTGAGATTACATATCAAATCGCGTAGCCCAATCAATATAATGTATAAGTTTAAAATACTATAAATTTAATAATTTATATAGTTTCAAATAAAACAAAATCAGATGCACTAGTCTATGCCAATAAAGTACCTATATATTAACTGTAAATTATTTCTATATAAGTATTACATAATATTCATTTGGCAAATACTTACCTATAGTAAATAAAGACAAAAAATTAAGCTAATTTGACGTAGAAAATTAGTAAAATTTGACCCCTTTTACAAATGAAGAGATGATCAGTTCTTACGAACAATAATTTCAGCAAAAGAAAATGTAACACCTTCCTAAAATATCTTCATTTTATTTATAGAGGATGGTGACTCGAACACCCGAACATAGGGATTTAACATGTAAAATCATATTTTCGTAATTTCCTGCTCCCCTATTTATTTTAGATAAAATACCTTCAAATAAACGTTGTAGAACATAAAATTTTGCATCTGAATCAGCAAACAAAATTAATTTTTTGTGGCTTGTAACCTCAGATATTAGGTATGAAAATGACGTAAATCACCCCAAAAATAGCGATAGCCATGAAATTGAAACAAAAATTAACAAATGTTGACGGATTATCTGTCAAGATAGGCTACATTAGTTTATTTTTATTATTACTTGTATTCTTGTATTAATTGCTGAATTGAAAATAATCAATAAGTTATTTTACAGTAAAAGACAAGTGCGAGATCTATTTGCGAATTTATATCCTCATAGACCAATTCCGTCAACATCAACAATCCATATCATTCGTATTTCCTTGTTATAAAAACTGATTACAAGAATGTGTTCATTACAATAATTAAAATACAAATTATAATAAAAATTGATTTAAGAATTAAATTTTCTTTAGCTCTTAACAAAAAGTAATAGCTCCTCCAATATTATTAGTTAAAAATGAAAATAATCCCGTATTTAATGAAAAAATTTGTATGGTCCACGCTATAGCGGCATTTTCATACTATAATAATAACTACCATTGTGGTGACGCTGATATCACGATATAACGATCATTTTCCTCAAAAAATTTAATTACATTATTACCGGTAAAAAACACAAAAAATACAGCAATTTTATTTTTTTGTTTTTTTAAATTTAAAATTAATTTATATACTATTGTTCACTTCAATAGTAATTACAAGTAATAATAAAAATAAACTAACGCAACGTAACTTGACAGATAAACCGTTAACATTTGTTAATTTTTGTTTCAATTCCATGGCTATCGCTATTTTTGGGACGATTTACGTCATTTTCATACCTAATTTCTGAGGTTACAAGGCACGCAAAATTAGTTTTGTTTATTGATTCAGATGCGGAATTTTATACTGTACAACTTTTATTTGTAGCTTTTTAACCTAAGATGATTAGGAGAGCAGGAATTACGAAAATATGATTTTACATGTTAAATCCCTATGTTCGGGTGTTCGAGTCACCACCCTATATACATAATAAATGATATTGTATGTTAGGCTCCAAGACCAAAATCGTTCCGTGAGCAAAAAACAAAAACTGCCACAACGCATGGTGGATATATTTAAACTTACAAAGACCAAATTTGTTTATCAATAAACTACGAAAACTTTCAGAGCCCGTGAGGTATCGCCTGAAAAACGCCTTCAACAATACAGACATATTGTCATTACAGAAATCTGCACACAGGAGCAGATTGGTACACGCAGAAATGTGCAATAAAGTCGTAGTGATATACAGACTGTTTCTCGGATACATGAAAAAATTTGAACCTAAATTAAAACGAAACCTAAATATTTGCTTATAACAAATTGGCAGATAACTGTTTTGTTTTTCATACATAGCTTACTGAAAAATAATTATAAAAATAAAATTTATTTAAATTTCAATTGTATTTTTCCCAATATTTTTGTAATGTAAGGATATAAAATGATTACATAGTTGAATTCAGAAAGATATACTCTATCGAATGGGTATAAAAAATATATACCATCCTATTAAATAAATATAACTTTATGTTATAGTTTGAGAACCACTAATTTAAAAAAATATTTCTTTCCGTAAGTGACTATCCCCCTTTATCTACTACAACTTTTATTTGAATGATTTTCTTTTAATATAAGTTTATAGTTATTCGATAAAAAGTATTTTCACGATACAATAGCGGTAAGACGGTAACTGTAGTTTCTTCTTTTATTGATGTTCTTATCCATTTGTTTAAAAACATGCTAAACCCTTACGACCCTTTGGCTTATTAATCAGTATTTTAGTACATGTACAATTGTACATAAATATAAGTATTTGTTTATAGAACCGTTTATTTATAAAATTAGTTCCATCTTTGGGTTTGCAATACAGTCAATTCTGGAACTTTAGTTTATGACAGTTCATCTCTAAAACATTGGGCTTGACTTATGGAATGTAACCATGTAAAAATCTCATTTTTTTAGTATTTCAATTCCTTTGAATTAAAATACTTGACTTGTAGTTGATAGTTATGAAATATTGGTTGTTAGCATTAGTAATTACAGCAAATCCTTATAGTTATTAACGTTATAAGGCTGATATAAAGCAAATTATTTTTAATAATTGCCGTGGCTGTTTTGACGTACATATTGGTTGAGCATAGAATATTGTTAAAGCACATTTAACTGTATGGTATTATGAAAATAATATGTTCTACTGAAGCGCAAGGTCTCGTTAGTTTAAATCTGAATTTAAAACTACAGCCATCTAACAAAACACCATAAAAGTTTAAAAAATTATTAAAGATGATGTACTTACTAAATAGTAACAACTTACAACGACTTACCTACGATATTTTTCACTTTTACCATCGATATTATAATATTAATTGTAAGACAACCCGTAGTTTCGTAAAAATATGTGCCAAAAATGTTGATGTACTGAAGTGAAAAATTTACTTGTATTTTAGTAAAAGAAAATAGTTAGAATACAGACTACAAACATGTTCATGTATGCGAAAACAAGAAAGCAACAGAGTTCTATAAATTTAAACAGTAATTTAAATTATATTTACATGTATTATTGAACTTTCTTATTTTGAGATAGTATATCAGTTTCTGTTTATGTTGATGAGAGAGTAATATCTTTGAATGTTTACAACTGTGTTTATCATTAATTCGATGTCATCTCCTAATCGTTTCTGATTTACAAGCCATTCTTTTTCGATGGGAATCAGTGGCTATTAATTAACACAATCGTATCGTATCAACCCAGTTCGCTAATGAAATGCAGTCTAAACACTCGATATTAATTATAACGGGCGCAGATCTGGATTGTCATTGACCATTTCATTTGTTAACGAGCTTATCAGGTATCATATCTCATGTCTAATTATTCTCCTTTCCAATTTTAATTAGTAAACATATGTTAAATCAAGCTTTTCACTACCGAATTATCGTTATGATGGCTTATTTACTGCATTCAAATTCAATTAGAAAATAAACTCTTACTGGGGAGTGCCATTTAAAACTATGTACACTAAATATAATTTGTAGACAAATAATTTTGTAGTATACGAACCCTTAGTCAATGAAGTGTATACACCTTTCAAATTTGGAGATTATAAATTGAGTTTTTAGCTCTATGAAATATAAAATTAGAACATGGGACATTAATATTAATCTTAAAACTGTATGATGGGGACTATCAAAGTTGAAAAAAGTTATTAGTTATAAAAATATTCTTATTTTTAATGCCCTTAATGTTTACTTCATACATCTGCTCTATACCAAATTCTTACTATATAGTTTGAAGTTTGAAGTCTTCCGTTACCGCCTTTTTGAAATCTATGTTCAATTATAAGCACAAAACGGGTCCTTTACTTTTAAAGAAAGAAAAAAAAAACGTTTTATATAAATTACAAGCTATCTGTAGTTCTAGGAAGACCTAATTGATATTCGGTAAATCGCAAATATTATTTTAATATTCTTAATGTAGATATTAAGCTCATTTTGTTCTCAATCAGTGGAGTTCGCTAATATTGGGATTCACATAATAAACAGTTATTAAAATAATATAAATACATATATTTAATAGTACATTACATCCGAGGTGGGATATGTTTTATTACAGCCGAGGGCTTATGTATATTACCGAGACGCGTAGCCTCGAGGTGAGATACAGCGCGAGGCTTTGATGAAACTCCCACCGAGATATGTATACTATTTTATTCACAATCTTCCTTTTTTTTGAATTTATAATTTTCAAATCAATCAAAGAATTATAACCTTTAGTTTATTAATATTTTTGAGCGCTCTATTAAAGTTTGTTTAGCTACTAATACATGACAATGTTGCTAGGCAAACCCATATAAACATTTCCAACTTGTGGGGTGAAAGTGAAATTTAGGGACCGATTCTAATTCACTTGAAGACTTTGTCTTCAAACATGTAGTCTCTGTTAATTACGTCAGATTTTAAGAATTTAATTTTCTAGGTTTACATAAACAGGGTGGAATATAACAGAACTTGTTAGTTATAATTTTACGACATTTCTCATTTAAAAGGTGAATGGAACAGTTTATGAACAAGAACTTTTCTTATTAATACTTGCGGTAATAATGGTTTAATATTTTTCGTTTTAATTTATCTTTCTCAGCCATTAAAGAACCTAAAATTAGGATATGACGCAACATTTCCTAAAAATATAATATACATTTCAAATAATTATGTTTTTAAATGTTTCAAAAGAAAAAGACTTACCTTATATTTAATTCTTTTCACGATAGTATTAGCGAACAACAAAATTATTGCAGATAAAATTTTCAAAATGTCAAACATGACAAAATCCTATCATACTCCACCTTATACAAAATTAAATTCCTATTTGATCCCTATAACAAAACCATGGTAACAAATATGACCTCATTAACTGACACAATCTCTGAATAGTCCCCAATTGAATTAGAATCGGTCGCCTGTTATTTCAAACCCAAGACATTATCATTACAGTTAGGAATGACGTATTTCCTAACCTCTAAAATGTTAGGAATCGACATATTACTAAAATGATTTGAATAAAATAACTGTCGTGGTCAACAATAACTGGAAATATGCCTGGAAAATAAGCAATTTAATAAAATAATTAATACAAAACTACATATATTACCTACAGTTTAATTCTAATGTAATTCTAGATATCTTTCTGTTTCATACAAACGCATTTAGTTTCTATCTGGTGTGGCATCATAAATTCATACAAGTATTATTTGATTTATTTTCCCTGTTTTGTTATTTTCATTTATTTGAAAATGGTTTTCGAATTTTATATGGCCATAGCAGAAATTTGAAAGTATTAACAATTTAGAATAGAGGATATGTATGACGTAGATGTTAAAGTAGGTAATAAGAACTCGAATACTTAACAAAAAATTTAAAACTCTAATAGTCCCTTTCTATCATACAATTTTAAGTTTTAATATAAATGACTAACATTATAATTTGTTTTTATGGTGGAGGGCCCCATTGTTCGTGTTAATGAATACCTCCTGTAATTGTAATAAATTCATTTTGTATTCACCAATATCCAAAAGCTTTGTTAAATTTAGTTATTATCAATCGTTTCTAAACTTATAAAATAAAAATCAGATGTGGCCAGCACATTACCTTCCGTCAGTTATATATATATTTTACAAGTTCCATACAGAAAGTTGTTTGCAAAAGATTCTAAATTTCTTGTATATTACTTTTCGACAGTTGTATGTATTTTATAGATACAAATTCCATACAGAAAGTTCCAATCAAAAGATCCTATATTTCGAGTAAAATGGGGTGTGTGATCAAATTCGAATTTCAATATATATGTCATAAAATATAAAAACTTACCCCTGTAGATTCTCATTATAATAATAAAAACTATATATTAATTTGTAATAATCTTGTTATTAACAATTTAATGTTTTGGAGAAGGGATATATGCCGTAAGTATGTTAGAATCGTGGACAAAGACAGATAGACTGCGGGAACGAAAGAGACATTTATAAATCAGCCTATCAGCGTCGCGTTTATGTTGTGGTAGGTGTGGCAGGGTGTGGCATGGTCATATCTAGTTATAACTATCTCTTTTCCTCCCAGTCTTACCGTCTTTTTTCATTCTTCTACCATTGTCACGTCACAAATCTCTTCCCCAAATTTTTAATAATTATTTTCTCGTAAAGTACGAATAATTAATCGATGTAAAAAAATATATTAAAAATATTTTTTGTCTAGTATCATACTATGTAAAAATAAAAATTTGGTCACATACCCCACACAAATATACTAAGAATATGTCAATTGCACTTGACACTGACATCTTTCAATCAGAATTTTCTTAATATAATAGATGTTTCTAGCATAGCTGGCTAATTTATGGAATTTAATATCGTTATAATCTTATAACTCTATATCCATTTAATATGAAGTATAAAATTCAATCAAATCGTTTAGAGATTACAATGTTCTTTAATATTTATAACATTAAATGTGAAAAAATTATATTTAACATGGTTTTTAAGACAATCTGCTAAAATCTTCAAATGAGGGTACTTCCGGTTGACTAATTATAACCAAAATATAATCGGCTGTGGATACAACGAAGAGGAATACGAAGAAATTATAATTTTTGCAATTGTAGTATTAGAGTTATCGAAGACAAAAATTTTGTTTCACACACACACACACACACACACACACACACACACACACACACACACACACACACACACATACAAACGCGCGCACACGCACACAGATATCATCGTAAAAATAGTAAAATCGTATTCTAGGGACATTAAAACGTGCTTATTCATTACAAACTCACCACTGAATTTTTTGACCAAAGACAATAGCTTCCTTACCTAAAGGTGACGGAAGGAAAAAAAATATATCATATGGCATATTAGCCACTGCTAGGTGTGCCAATCTACTTTGTACACAGATTTAAACTTTGACGAGAAAATTAAACATTTCTCTAGTCAGTTCATATATTAGTACGAACTATATTTCTGAGTGACTATTGCGCAGCCTTTTTCACGCCTAAATTCAGATATTTTCTGTTTTGACGTTTACTCAATTTGTTATTGCGAATTTAATAATTATTCATATATAAGATGGTCGTGTAATATTCCCAAATTCAAAAACAAATAGGTCTTATATATAAGTACGATAGTAATAACAATAATTTATATTAATTGTTTATTTTTTTCTTAAATCCTGTAAATATATTATAATAAAAGTAATTAATAAAGAATACAAAATTAGAATCACCTAACAACGTCAATTACTCAATTTGCAGGCAAGTAAAGACTGTGGGCATTATATTGTAGTGTTTTTCTACGCTTACAGATATGTCGTAAACAATACTTCAGTATTTAATAACAGCTATATTTCATATTCTTGTCGTGTAACATTTTCGTGTGACCCCTACATACGAGATTTGAACGCCTGACTAGGCGTATAACCCGTACGGTCTCCATGCTCTAACATTTCAAATAACACTGCAATTATGATCATTTTCTTTCACCTTTCCGATAATCGAATATCTATATTTGCCTGACGTGTGAATGCCGTCGCATTCTAAGAGACTATATTAAAGCTAAGCATAGCAGAGAATAAGTATTACTTCATACGTAGGATAGGTACTCGTACTACAGAGTATATGATTGAAGTGGAATGCAATTGATATAGAAATATTATAGATTGTAAACCGCATATTCAATTAGAATTAGAAATAGAAGTGTTAGGATTTGATAGAAGTTTTTATTGGAAATTGATATGGTTTGGAAATTATACAGTACGGAAAATTAATAGAAATATTGCATATAATAAAGTAATTGTAATATATACGAAATTCAAATGCTATTATATTAAACTCGTCTCTGATAGAGCTAAAGTTTTCCGCCATAATAATAATCGTTTTTCATTTATGTAACACGAGGGGGGTAATAAGCTCTGATGATGTGCGCATACTGCTTTTACGACGACAACTTTAACTAACTGGTGGACGCTTGGATTATTGGCGTCCACGACTTTGTGAAAAGGAAGAATACACATAGACTTCTACTTTCACTGTCACTTATCCCCTCACTTGTTGACAGATGAGGGATGTTGATGAACACTTAGGTTTATAACTAAAGATTAAACAAATTACATTGTTACACAGTGGGCAGGCGATGAACCAAGGCCCAAAACTAAAACACACTACATGTTCCGAAAACAAACATCTTCATGACGTGACAAACTGATGCAGACTATCTCAAAAACAAAGCATTATCTTTCATGAGCAGATTTCTCAAAGGGGTGCAGAGTACAAGGTAAGGAATCCATAACAAACTATCAACCCTGCACGTACGCTTTTAATAACTTAAATACTTAATTGTCAACACATACCTGTCAAAGTCTTCTGACATCTAGACTAAACAAATTCCGCGGAGGGAAAAATTATAATTATTTCTAAAAATAATTTCGACTAATAAAGGTAACAAAGTTGAAATATTATTCCTGAACTATAATTTAGAAAAGTTTATAAAATTTATTTATTTGATATTGGTCTTGCCCTCGTCTTATCACATTTATACAGGTTATTTGTAATGAGTGTAACAAACTTTTTTTACAATCGTACGAGATATGTGTTCTCAAACTCAAAATGTGTGCAAGAAATAGCCAATTCAAGCACTAATGCCTGAAATAATTTTAAAAAATTGTCGTATTGAAAGCAATTATTTTGCGTACTTTTATGGACAACTGCAGAAAAAATATTGTTTTTCTACAATCGTGCACTAGTGCGCGAAATAATTAAAACATAGGATTTTTGTTTTGAAAACAATTGTCATGATAGTTTAAATATCATGCATAGCCGCCCAAGTAATAGATGACGTGTCAAAAATATGGACAAATGTGGACGATTGTTTGGACCACATACAGAAAACGTGATTCTGGAACTCTATGTAAAATCCATAACTCGCTGCTCTCGTTTCCGAAACTTGAATTTGTTTCAGAATCACTAATTTTCCGCACTTATTACAAAAATAACTATTGACAGTTTGTTGAGAGGTCATTTTGAGGAAAAATTAGAAAATGTTTTTGTAAATAACAGTTAATTATCAAATTTTGTATGAATTTACAATTTTATAAATGTTGCTCAGTGATAGCCATTAAATTGAAATAAAATTAAAATAAATACATAATGTTTAGCCACTGAACGCATATAGATTATGTAATACTTTTAACTAATATGGGGACGATATGCGAAATCTACAATCATCTAATAGTTATTTAAGTACTTAGGACAAAAAATTGAATTATATAACAGAGCTTGAGTTTACTCAAGCAAACAAGCGAGGCTATAATATGCATTTTTTGCCGAGGTGCATATTACATTTTTCTGTCTACCTTACTAATAATAGATCTAGAAGGGTAGTACATACAATTATAATAATTATTAAATCGTAGTAGGCTTTGCGGACGAAAGAGGTTTGAAGGTTTGCGGACGAAAAGTGATGGCTTAACGTAGGAAAAAGGTACGCGGACGAAAAGTGATAACTTTCAGAAAAGTGTCATTTTTCGTCCGAAATTAAGTTTGTAAAATTTCACTTTTCATACAGGTAGACTGAAAAATTATTTTTCCAACATGAATACTTCAGACACATCATGTCCATAACATTTTTATTAGATTTTGAAAAGTAACCCCCCATTATATTCAACAGTAGACACTTACCAACTTACCCGGCTGCTTCAAATAGGGGATTATAATTCTGTAACAAATAAAATTGTCTATTGCTAATTCCTCATGGACATTCAAGCCAATTGCAATGACTGCACACTGCACGCACACAGAGATTATTCTTCTTAATCTTACTCACATCTTTTCACTAATTAAATACTCGTATTTTTTATTTTCTCTTCCAGCTAAGTGTGAGCTCTAAAAGTAAAAATTTCTAATAAAAATTATGACAGAGCCATTAAAAATACATACCATATTCTTGTATTTTTTGTGTTTGTAAATTGTGAGAACGTGGAAATTTCGTGTTACAACATTAGGAAAAAACAGAACTAGTTGTATTGTTTATAAATACATGCACATGTGTACTCCAGAGTGCATTAAGGACATTAACAAAAGAGGAAACAATCGCTATGGTAGCAAGACGCTTTCTATCCGAAATTCTAAATGGTTCCTCTCTAAACCTTTCTCACAATACACACACTTTTTCTTTAAAACACTGCTGCTCTATTTGCTAACAGAACATAATAAGAATTTGTTCTTTTCTTGTGTAGGTATTAAACGAATGATTGTTGTTCGGACGGCTCGGGTTCGAATCCGACCGACGTAATATTATTTCCAATTTTCAAAAAAGCACTAATTTGACCCGTGCGGTGCATTCTCAACTGCAACTTGCAACTTTGAACAAGTGTGGTAAACGGAAGCTTCCTCCATGGTACATATTACAAATTAACGTACAGATCAAAAAGTTCAGCAAGGGAACTAAGCATTTAATAATTTAAATGTGTATTAATTGGAGTTACTCATTTGAAACTGCTGAACTTTTTTGCTATAAACATTAGTAATATCGTTTATATATTTGTCATACAACTAAACAAATTTGCTGTGTTGTATCTGTGTCATATTTTAACCTTGTATTAACTTTTTACGTATTTAAATAAACACATTTAAATTTATATCCATTTCTTAAAACATTACGGACAGAATTTTGTCTAAATATAAATATACGAGTTTCTGCTTTTTTCAATATACCTAATAATCATTAAATAATTATTTTTTTCTCATTCATACTAGAATGACCACTTAAACGATTTTTTGTTACATTTTGTTATTTTGGGATTGGTCTGACTGCATTAAATATACGAAATATCTACTTATTTGGGCAGCGGACAAAATGAAAAACACAATTCACTGTCACCATCACCAACCCAATTAAAATTTCCCTTATTAAAAATTGACTATTTTTTATAAATAAATAATATAAATGACAGTCGAAACAGAGAAAATAATCTAAAACATTGGTTACATAAGACTTTTTTCTACTCCTATGGTTTAATATACTTATTAAGTAGGAATGTGTCATCTGTACCTAAATGCCAATGATGGATTTTCATTTCGATGCAGATTATCATTTTGATACACATTTTCTTTTCACTTCGATAGATTATAACATATGATATCGATTTTCTTTTCATTTTGAAACATTATTATTATGATACAGATGAATTTCATAAACAATTTATTTGTTCATTGTTTATTTTTTAATTATTATGAATAGTCGTAGAAAAAATAGTATATACAACTAATGTATAATGACTATTAATATAAACTCGTGACTATTTACGCACACTTTAATTCACCTACTTGGCCCTACGCGGCTCTTGCTTATAGCGTTTTCCTTTTACATATTTGGTTTTGCACTCAGTGACGTCATGCCCAGCACTAGTTGTTATTCAACACGTTCGCAGAGCATTTTAAATGAAACATGTTGCAAAATTTCAGTGCAAGTTTATTAGCTGCCACTTTCAATACAGAGGTTATGTAGCTATGGATATCACTGCACAATATTCTATTATTAACAAACTTACATCCATTGTACTTATAATAGTCACTTTTTACAACTCAACATATGAATTTGACAGACTGCACTGGCAAGAACTGACGGTTGCAGTAAGTGCAAGAAAGTACGCACTAAGTAAGGTTCAGTTCACTCGAAAAGTGTAAATGGAACATGTAAAACTCAGTTAGTGTGCACTGATAATATAAATGGAAAACGATTTATGCACTCAGTGCAAAAAAGTGCGCACTAAATATACAAATAGAAAACGCTATTAGATTTCTAACTCGTGCTAGAAAGAGGAAGTATCCATTTTGAAATAAGCATGGCACATTCTAGCTCGCTTCTTAGAGCTAGCATGAGTTACTTCTTAAACGACTTTTAGTAACATTTCGAAATTTTGGGATTAGTATAGCTGTTAGCGAGGCGACGAACAAAATAATAAAACACAAATCACTAGCGGCAATCTAGCTATTCTGCCTAAAAGTAACACTTTAATGGTAATGATGAATACAAATTTCATCAATAAATAGTGACAAAAAAAGTAAAACACGTCCATAAGAATCATCAAAATTTATTTTAGTTATATCAGTATGTCAAATTTAATCAAAAATAACTAAAACGAAAGTAGGTGCTCAATAACTTTAAAATAAGCATATCTACTCCGTTTACACCTTGTGCGCTAAACTTTACAGTTTTTTATAAAATATGACTAATTAAAATTAAATACACAAATTTATTTCATTTTAAATCATATAATTTTCCAAGGAATATTAACACAAATATTTAAAATGTAATAAATAACAATACCTATTTTGTATTGTAACTTTAAATAATGTAATGATAATAATTATACGAACATTGCAATCTTACACATGTAATAATTAGAATACATTATAATTATACTTTCTTGCACTTGAGGAATTCTTATATTCCTTATTATATTTTCTTCACAGCATGTGTTCATAATTACCAGAAAAATTATTTCATATCTTTCTACAACATACCTATATTCCCATGAGTGTCTCATATCAATCTTAAAATCTTTGTCCAAATTTCTATTGCAAGCTAATAACTTTAATCTCAGACAATCGTTGCAAATAATATGCTTAAGATACAGCAGAGCAAACCGTATATTAAGATGTTGTAACGGTAATAACAAACAAGGTGAACATTTAAACAACGATTAGAGAAACAATTATTATAAATATAGGGTAAGAAATTCAATTTTAAATTTGAAAATTAATTCGGACGAGAAAATGGTAACTTAGAAAGCGTAATTTGTATTATTGAATTATATTGGGTCTTGAAAAATATATTTCATAATATTATCATAAACAAATTATAGTAAATTTTGTTCATAGATAAATTTAATAGAATATGTTTTGAAGTAAAACATCTACTCAAAATAAGCAGCGAGATTGATGTATATAAATTTTTTATTTGTAAATTTTGGCCAATATTTACGATTCAAATAACACGATGATTTTCAGAACTACATATACCTACGAGTACACCGAGTGTCCACTTTTTTTAACATGCGTAATACCGAGTCGAATACAATGTTTAAATTTTCAATTAGCGATATCTCTTTACCTATTATATTCAGAGCAAATAATGTAAGAACAAAAGTTGTTCGCGAATTCAGAAATAAATAAAAATAAAACAAAGAGATGTAACCATAGTAACTAAACCAAGATATTTAATATACCGCGCTAATATGCAGCTAACAAATTCTAATTTGTCGAAAGCCATATGGAATTATTCCAAACGACGTGCGGAGTTATTCTACACGGTTTGTTGGAATGGTGTTGATTCCAACATAATTTTTACCTCTCGCTAAGAGAGGTATTGAATTCATCCTAAAAATCGCATATCCAGATTTTAGTGAATAAGCACGTTTTAAGGTCCCTAGAATCCGATTATAACATTTTTACGATGATGTCCGTATGTGTGTGTGTGGATGTGTGGATGTTGGATCCACGATTTCTCAAATACTATAAGACTTAGGACATTTTTAACTACGGATTCCTCAATCTAACAATAATGGGAAGAGTTGATTAAGTTTTGGTAACAATTGGACAACCGGAACTAGTAGTTACAAAAAAAAATTATCTAAATATTATTTATCGAAAATTTATGGAAATACTTATATTAAAGAACGTTAAATTCTTTGTTCGATAAATATAAATTCATTGTTATATCTTCTATAGATTTAGAGATAAAGAAATGCATATAAAATAATTCTCAGATCAAACTACTTCAAGGCAAGAAATTCAAATGATTGTAATTGACACATAAATGCCACTGTCAAAAATATTTGTATGCCACCGTCAAAAATATTTGTACATTATTATGAAGATTATGAAAATAAAAAAGTCAACAATGTAAAAGAATATACGTAAAAAAGAATATAAAAGGAATTTGCGAAAAAATGACGAATACAATAATATAAAGAAAAAGAAAAGAAAAGTAGAAAAAGAAAATTTTAGGATATTGAATATAAAGAAAATGTATGTATTGTACATAATTTATATTAAAATATCCCATATATTTTGCAAATATATGTGAGAATTATTTGGTAGTGAGACATGAATATATGTACTAGTATTTAAAAATATTTTTCGTTTTATGCGTACAACCAGGTAAAATATCTGGCGAGAGGTTATGTGCTGGCCACATCAGATTTTTAGTTGTGAAATGTGTAGTTTCCAAAATAGTGTCTGACCTTTAAAATAGACAAATACTGCACCTACCCAAAAATATAAACATTTTTACATACAAATTTTGAAATATTCATTCGTTAACACCGTCTAACCTACCTAACGCACAATACTTGTATTTAGGTAAAATGCTCAACAGGATACTATACCATAGTCAAAATTTAACTATTTAAATAAGAAATAAGAAAAAATACTGAGGCAAATACACATAAGAGTGAGAACATATTAGTAAGTAAAAACATCGTCCATGTCCTAAGCAATTTGATTGATTGACAGACTTTAGAAACGGGAGTCGCTTGGCCACTAGTGAAGATTATCACTCCAAATTTTGAACTTTAAATATACATATCTCGCTTATTACGTAAAATTAATAATTGTTTAAATATTAGTTCGTTTGCAAATTACAAACAATTAAAAGTTTCATGTCCTAAGCAATTTGATTGGTTACTGTTACTGACTTTAAAAACGAGACGCGCTTGGCTACTGGTGAAAATATCAATCCAAATTTGAACTTTCAAAATACATAACTGGCGTATTACGTAAAAAAATTTAAGTTTCGTTTGCACCTAAATTTTTAGTTCATCCTGTTCTGGCAAAAAAATTAAAAAATATATAAATATATTTGGTATTCTTTAATTATATCAGATTATCAGGGTATAATACATTATTTTGATGTAAATAAACATATTTTTGGTAACAGTAATAGACTGTTCATTTAATATTTTCGATCCCCTTTTGGAAACCAGTACTAAAAATTGTCAGAAGAAGTTGGTAGGTACTCAAAATTTAAATTATTCTAAATTTGAAGACCAGGTAATCCTCATATTACTATACTTATTCTTTATTTGAAAGATTCAGCTTCTATGGTACATGACGAAATATTTATTTGAGACTTCATGAATTTTAGATTTAATCCGTGATTTTTCCGTTTAATATTATTATCTTCTTGTCTTCTATTTGGTTGAGTATTCTTTCTATCTTAAGTTGTTTATTTCCGGCATATAAACAGAAAAGGCACTGGACATCTACGTCGCATGTGGTCCGATAATATCTAGTGATTATCACTGTGATTCTATACACAGTGCGCCGTACAAGACGCGCTGAATACAACTACGTGCTTTTATTTACTTATCTGATCTTAAACCTTATTAGACAACGCACAAGATGTTAACATTACGATAGGAAAAGAAATGGAGAAAATAATAGGGCTACTATATACAATTTTTAACAGAAAAACTACAGCAATTCTTACAAAACTTATGTTTTAACGGAACAATATAATTAAATGAAAGTGCCATAGCTGCCGGCGCCGGTTGCCTTGACAAAACTAATTGGTACCATATGCCGATTGCTTTATAAGTAATATAACTTCATCGCGGCTGCAGATATGGGAACCGGCGTTTTGTGCGTGAAGTTTGATTAGGTTGTAGAAAAATAGCCAAGTCCAAACTCATCTTTTTACAATTTAGTGCAAATAAGAATCATACATGTAAGCGCATAAATAGAGCAATTATTAGCATTTATACATTTAACTAGAAAATTATATTTAAATAATTTTTAACCCTTCGAAATAACCTTCCCCGACTTTGATAACGGCAGCGTCATAATAAACTCTAGGTTTTATTACTAGTAATTGTAAAACATTACTAGAAGCTGAACATAGTGAGGTAACATGTCATGTGGAAAATACACGATTTTGCGACGAATCACATACAAGGTTTTTTCTAATTATATTTATATTCAACATTCACTTATATTTGCGATTTAATTACAACATTTAAAGTCGTTTTTCACATCCTAGTTTTCAACGATTTCGATTTCTCCAATCGTCCACCTTTAGGTTTCTATTTAAAATTGTATTCGTGACATCGTCTTTCCATATTTTTCTGAGACGTTCCTTTTTTTCTGTTTATCGGTACCCATTCCATCATCTTCTTTGGCCATATGTCTTCACTCATACGGCATATATGTCCATACCATCTTAGATTTTAGCGTCAATATAGTATCAATTATGGTGGCATATTTTTCCATCTTTTCCCGTATCTCTCCATTTCTTTCTAGTAATGTCAGCCTACTGCAACACCTCCAAAAACCCATTTCCATTGATAGTAGCTCTTTCTTTAGTTTCTCTGTTGTTTCCCAGATCTCACCTCTATAGATCGCAATACTCTCAACAATGGTTTTGTACATCCTGAATTTTGTTTCTTTTCTGATTTGTTTGCTCCATAATACTCCATTTAATTGTTTTGTTACTTGCTTTCCTTGTCTGATACGATTTTTAATTTCTGTTTTGCTGGAACCATCATTGGTTATATTAATTCCTAGATATTTATAGGAGCTTATACATTGAAACACTCCTTGATCTAACACTAGATCTTGACTGACACCACCACCTGATAAATATTTTGTCTTTTGTATATTAATTGTTAGACCCCATTGCTGGTACTCTTTGTCCAGCTTTCTTACCACGAAGCTTATATCATCCTCATCCTCTGCAAAAATATTCTGGTCGTCAGCGAAATGTAAGGTAGAGTTTGTTATCATCAATAGAAATTCCCATATTTCGACAAGTACGTCTCCATCGTTTTAAAGATAGGTTCAAGTATATCATAAACCATGTCGGAGCAACTGCGCACCCCTGTCGCAAACCTTTGGTAATTCAACATTTACGAGAAACAAATAATGCATTATCATATTAGATTAGATTTTTGCATTAATGTGACAGCTAATTTTGATTGGCTGATCGAATAAGTACGAATAAGAGACAAATAAACTCACTACTTTGAAAAAGAATTATATTTTATCATTCAATATGACAAACACATGAGACGAAGTAAGGACATCGTATTTTGTGTAAGTAATGCATGAAGCTGGGTTTTGACGACATGAGCCGTAGGCGAGTGATAAAATCACATTATTCTTTTTTCTTAGGTTAATTTAATAAAAGTATTCAAAATGCAAAAATGTGTTACATGTGCTGTTAAATAACAAACTGTCACTCGAAAACTTTTTCTTCTTTTACTTAACCATTACTAATCACATTTAACCAATTACACCGGATGTCCAGGCGACCGTATGCGTACACCCTCAACTTCAGCAACGTTTTGATATATTATGCTTCACAAGCCATTTATTTACCATTCTCTCCACATGATCAAACAATCTCACCTGACCCACCCCCACTTTTTGAACTACTTGTTCCCATCCATACATTTGTCATACACCAGATTATTCCTCACTGCTTGCGGGATTCCGTCTTGCATACCCATATACAAGCACAACATATAAATAGCTCACGAAATAATATATCCTTTACATAAATATTTAGTATTTATTATACGATTTAACTGACACCGAAATAGCAGAAATTTTTACCCTTTGCTCTATTTAACAAACAACATATTTCATATAGTTCACACATTAGTCATTTTAAAATAAAACTACAATGCATTATCTCGTCTTGTGGCGATGGGAATGAAATAAAACCTCTTGTGCATCTTCCCTCGGCGATTAATCATGTATATAGGAACTAATGGTTAATTAATTAATAACATGTACACAATCCATTGCACTATCAGCCCGAATCAATACTGTACTGTGTGGTGAAAAATTATCCAGAGTTGCAGACCGCGAGGCCCAATCGAAATTTAATTGATTTATTTGACCAACGGATCAAAGACGCCGCTGCTGAGAAGACTATTTATTTATCTTTGATAAAGAGAATAATTAATAACTATAATTGTACAACAATAAATACCAACATTAAATACTATTGTTATAGTTTTATTTCATATTTTAAATTTAATAAGTCACTGATTGTGATTGGAACGATATAAGTTCCAATCCAACGAACTTATTTCTCAATATTTATTGTCCATAAATGACCATGTGAAGCATTCTCTATAACAGGTATGAATCGCTCGTCACGGTACAAATATGTAAATATGTAAATAAAGAAAACTGACACACTCAACAATAGACTTGATATATTAACGAAATACGAGAATATTACATTTGTCTATTTTCCTACAAAAACCTCACGAATATAATGGGATCGATTAACTGCATAAAATTTGACGTAAAATTAATGTAAAAAATAGTTAACAGCCATTATTTACGTTTTTTCTTTCGGGTATATGTAAAATATTGATTATAATATTTGTATGTATGCATAGTTTTAATATTACTGAGTTTACATGCAGTTTTCAAACCGTTTTTAAAACGTTTTTAGTTTTGAAAGCGTCGTGTATACAGTGTTAAAACGGTTTTGAATTATCTCAAACCAAAACTAAAATTCATGGGTTGGACTTGAAAACTAGTTTCAAAACTAACGTTTCTGTCGCTTTGTATTACTAACCTTTAGATATACTGACAGTTGTGTAGTTTTAGTGCGTAGTGGTACGAAGTATAAAAAATGATTGGAATAATAGCAAAACGAAGTATTTGGAGTGAAGAGGATATGTCGCTTACATCAGCTAAATGCGAATGCGCCGAAACTGATTTCAAATCTATTTTTAAACTTGTTTTGAAAACTGCATGTAAACAGTTTTGTATAATTTTGACTGAAAACTGAAACCATTTTCAAAACTGCATGTAAACGTAGTATATGTATATCAAGGCTGTAGATAATCTAGTGTATACATTATTCGAGTATGTATATCCCTCTTAATATATTCCTTTTTTTATTATTAATTTTGATAACAGCTTTTTGGTAATCGTAAAACACAAGTGACTGTGTCAGCGATTTAAATATACCACGCAGCGCGGTGGTTTCTATTTTAGCTACTAAACTATAACCTACTGTAGGAAAGATCGGAAAAAGAAACTGACGTTGACGTAGTATTCAAACGATTTTGACGAAATTATCTTGAAATAATATAAGTAACTAACAAAAATGAAACAATAAGCAAACAACTAACAAACCATAGTAATATCAGGCCCGAATTAACCACTAGGAAAACTAGGCAATTGCCTAGGGCCCGTAATAAATAGAGCCCGGAAAAGACTAAAGCCTGTAAATCAGAAATGCATCATTAACAATTATTTTGAATTTTATTTTGTAACCAAAATGAAATACATTTTAGCTAAAGGTAACTGAAAATAATATAGATTCATAGAACTGAATTAAAAGTAGGGGATTGTCGTCTATACATTCGTCTGCCATCTGGTATCTGGTGATGCGACTATGCAAGCACTATCATTGCAAATGATCAATACCAGAATTAATGCATTCATTTATTCAACAAAATAATATAATAGCAACAATCCTAAATTTGGATATTATTTTAATAATATATCTAACTTTACCAATAAGCAATGGGGGAGGAAAGAGGACATTTTCAGTTCTCAAAAGAGTAAAAAATTATTTGAGAAGTACTTTAGGACAACAAAAATTAAATAGTTTATCTATATTGCATATTGAAAATGATGCATTAAGCGAGTTTTTACATTAAGAAGATTTTATTACTAAATTCACTAAATTAAAAGTACAAAAAAAATAATTGTAATTTATACTATTATTTATATTGTAATAGATTTTATTTTTATGTAGTTTATTTTAGATTTATAATTTTCTAACTTGTGTTGCAATGTTATGTACAGGTTCTATTTCATTTATGGGGTCTCGTGGCCGCGTACCTGAGTGTCAGGTCGCGAATCTGGGGAACCGGGTTCGATCCCGACCGACGCCAAATTTTTCGAATTTTAAATGGCACAAAATTGACTCCTGTGGTGCACTCTCCACGCTAGCAATGAGTGCCCGTGAGGTGACGCCTGGTAAACGCCCGCACGGTACATATATGTCATTATCATTACCGAAATCTGCGTACAAAGCAGATTGGCACACCCAGCAATGGGTAATATACCGTGATAACCAAAATTTAAGTATAGTACCTATTTATTTTCGTTTTTAGCCTTATTAAGTAAAAAAAATGGGGAAGGAGGGTAGGGACCCGACGTAAACTCTTTGCCTATGGCCCCATATTTCCTTAATCCGGCACTGAGTAATATTGACAAAATATCATCAATCTTGATTATTTTAATTGTAGGAAGTAGGAAAAATTTAGTTTATAACACGTATTGAAAACGATTAGGTACGTGCAAGTGCAGTAACAGTAGCAAGTCTTTTTCGAAACTTGATTAAAAAAAAACTATTTTCTACAATCGTGCGGGTAATACATGGTCTCAAACTCAACATGAGTGCGGAAAATAACTAAAACAAGATTTTTGTTTTGCTGTCAGGAAAGAAATTACGATCCTTAAAAATACTAAAGTCGCGTAAGTAATAGATATGTCAAAAAATTAGAATTCAATTTCGCAGTTTTATTTTTATTTTTGTGAAACATTGCAGAAAAAATATTGTTTGCAACACATGCGGAAAACGAAAAAGGGATTCATGCAAATTTACTATGAACTATAAATTTGTTTCAGACTGTAAGCAGTGGAATAAATTGAATTACGACCCTTTATTCAATAAAAAATAAAGGAACTCATGTTACATTTTTTTTTCTTTTAATTCAATCTTGATCTTCTTAGGTTGTATGATTATGTTAATAGACGTATAATTATTTAATTGTAGTAATGCAGTTGCATATATGTAAATGTGTATGTTCGCACCTTTTCTGCATGTAACGCTGTGTAATTCTGAATTATTCATAATGTGGAATGTGTTATAATTATGAAATTGTATGCAATTTGCTTATTTTCACCATTTGTAATTTCATTTATAACATACGAGTCGAGTACATTCATTCCGATTTAAATTGGATTTCACATCCTTTCTAAGACTTCACTTAGATCATTTTCAAACAAAGATGAATACATTCAATATTTTCCTGGTACGATATATTTTTACCTTCCGTCACCTTTAGGTAAGGAAGGTATTGTCTTTGGTCAAAAAATTCGATGATGAGATTTTAATCAATAAGCACGTTTTAGGGTCCCTAGAATACGAATTTACTATTTTTACGATGATGTCTGTATGTGTGTGTGTGTGTGTGTGTGTGTGTGTGTGTGTGTGGATGTGTGTGTGTGTGGATGTGTGTGTGTGTGTAACAAAATTTTCGTCTGCGATAACTCTAATACTACAGTTACAAAAATTATAATTTTTTCGTGTACTTCTTCGTTACATCCATATGAAGAGCTGATTAGATTTTGGTTACAATTGGTCAACCGGAAGTACCATCATTTGACGATTTTAACAGTTTTTCTTGAAAAAACTATGTTAAATATAATTTTTTCACATTTGATGTTATTATAAATATTAAAGTATATTTTATTCTCTGTACGTTTTGACTGCATTTTATACTTAATATTAAATAGATATAGAGTTAAAAAATTATAAAGAAATTAAATTTCATAAAGTAGCCATAGCTATGAAAACAGCTACTACATTAAGAAAATTCTGATTGAAAGATGTCAGTGTCAAGTGAAATTGACATAGTGTGTTTGTCTTACAATTTTTACTGGAAATATAGGATCTTTTGCTTTCTGTATGGAATTTGTATAAAATACATACAACTGCTTTAAGGTAATGTACAAGAAATAATAATAATAATAATAAATCTTTTATTTCTGCAGATACATTACACTGTATATAGAAAACGTCACAAAATAATAATTTTCTGTATGAAATTTGCATAAAATACATGCAACTGCCGGAAGGTAATGTACAAGAAATAGAATATTTAATTTAGCAAGGAACTTTGCGTATGAAATTTGTACAAAATACATAGAACTGATGGAAGGTAATGTGCTGGCCACATCAGATTTTTTATTTAGTGTCAGTACATAGAATATATTCACTGATTTCTTTCAGACCATATGCTCATTCTACGTTCCATTCGGGAAAGTGTAATGTGCAAAGTCACCGTTTTATTTTATTTTATTTGTATGCACGGCGTTCTCAAGCGGTAACCCACCTAGGTACTAACTATGCTCTTCATTGCTGACTATTAACGTCACAAAAGTTATTTTACGCATACTGATAATTAATAAAGTCATCGTTTTACATTTCTTAATAATGTTTTAATTGTAGTAATCAATAGAGTGTACTTTTCTTTTCACTATTGTAATCAGTGTGTACATTATTATTTTTATCAGAGAAATCACTTTCAATTAAGCACTGCACTAAGTATAAAATCACCTCTGATAACTTTGCTCTGCTCATCAATGCGTCGTTTGAAACACATTTGTTTGTTGGTGTATATAAGTAGTTAGTGGAAAGGAAATTCTGAGGCTACATTACGATACACGTAATTAAGTCATAAAACTTACTTGACTTGATACTGGAGCGAGTACGGAGTTATACAGCACAGCACACATTCATAAGTGCCGATGTGAGAAATTTACACAAGTTAAGAAGAGTTTAAACACAGGAGGTAATTTCTGCCCCTCTCAATTTAAGCAGAGATATATTCAATAAAAATAATATTAAAACAGTAAAATGTTCTGGATTATAATATTTTCCGGTGTTGTGATTGCGAATCTCTCAACAGTAAAATTCATACATTTTTCAAACGTAATAATATATTAAATTTAAACAAGTTAAAATATACCTGTACGATTCTGAACTTTCTAAACACTAAAATCTAGGGTTTTTTAAACAGCGGAGCCTTAAGTGTCCGCAGCCTGTTCCTTGAGAGTGACTAGATATTGCTATTGTTAATATAATTATTACGAAACATTTAAATGTACAATATTTCTCTAAATAAATACAAACCTTATACTTCGTTTCATGGTTATCATACAGTGTACAACAATTACGGTAATGAATTAATTTTGATAAAAATAACCAAAAAAAATAATAATTTTAATTCTGGTGCTATCTAAAAAACGAATATAATATCCCGGATTTCAGCAGATTGAGTTTTGTGCGTTAGGTTAGGTAGATATATTTTCAAAGTTACAAGCAAAAAATGTCCAAATTTTAACAAAAATAGTATATTGTAATACAAGTGACGAAAAAGCATCATTGCAAGATGAGTACGAAAATTGGAACACGAGTGATAGCGAGTGTTTTAATCGTACGAGATTTCCAACGGCAGTGGCCCATTCCCACATGTATTACATACTATTTTTTTCAACATTACAGATGAAAATTACATTTTTCGGTAAATAATACAAGAGATTAAAAAAAGTTTCAACGTCACTTGTGAAAATGACGTTTTCGTATTTACTATCCTCACTGAAAATTACATCTTCGTCACTTAGTGAGTAAAGTAAATTACTTTCATCACTTGTGATGTAAGTGGTTACTATCACAATTAATTTAAGTGAGGAAAATTATATTTTCAAAAGTGATGTTGAAAAACAATCTATAACCTTAAGAATAAAGATTATATTTCCTAGACAGTGATTTGCACACCCTTACACAAATGCAATTTGTACATAGCGCATCTAGCGGCACTACTTAGAAGTAATGGTTGCTAAGGTTACAGCAATACAAACAAAGAATTGTCAGCCATTCACAGTAATAAAGACAACGAGAGGGGACTTGTTTTTATCGAAATGTTCTATCTCTCTCTTGAGTGTAACGTCATTGCCATTACATACAATGTAAAAATTTGACAAATGAAAGATTAATTTTGTAGTTTCTATACTTTAATTAGGAGTATATTACTAAAAGTATTATTAGTTACTATGCTTCGTTCAATGAGAGAACATACCCTATCATAAACCAAATTTGTATTATTATTTCATTCTTACTATTATTATTTTCCTCATTTCTATTATATTTACGAGGTCTGTTAGAAAAGTATCCGACTTATTTTTTGCGAAAACCTGATGGATTTGAATCAAGCGCGCATGCATGAGCCGACCGTGAACCTTCGTGCGCATGCGTGAATTTTTTCCCGCCTGTTGATAGCATCTGTTGCTGGCAAGCGGCATTTGAGTGAGGTAGTGTGTACTTGTGTAGTGCTCTCGTCGGTTTTTCATTGCAAGGAAGTATAGTACTTTAATTATATAAATCAAAAAATAATAACAATACAACTCTGGTATGACTCCCTACCCAAACTTTATAGTTTCCTGCGCAAAACAAATACACTCTCTCGTTGAACGAAGTATAGTAAGTGTGTATACCGGCTACCGATGGCAGCGTTAACTACTCTCTTCTTGGTAGCACGATGGGTAGGATAATTAATAATTTTCATTATTTTGGATAGGAATTACTACTGCCATCTAGTCATAAAATTATATGTATCAAATTCTTGACATTGGAAATGGGCGCTTACCGTGTAATGATTTAACTATTATTAGAAAAATATTTGACAATAATTAAATAACTTTTAGTTCTTGTGAGGTAAGCCTAATATGCAATATGAGCAATACAAATCTATGTAAAGCAATGATGATACATTTACATATTTATTAAAATTGGATTTCGTCATTGTAGTTCGTCTTTTTGGGAGAGGTTCAACTGACAATGAACTCTCCTTTTCTTACTTGTGGAATCGTCTGAGCTCATAAGGCGAATTACATGCATTACAGGATGAATGAAGTTATTCAAGCTATAGTTAGCTCACTCGCGTAATTTCACTCACTTCCCGTGAAAATTAAATCATCATTTTCCTTCTGTCAATCACCACTAACAACTACCACACGATTTTCACATTTACAAAAGATGTATGCCCATTATTATACACGTATGCAAGTATTAATAAAGAAATTTAATAGTCATTACATAAAGTATTATTGCTTGAATATGTTGCCTACAATATTTCTTTAAGAAAAAAATCCCGCCATTTACAGCCCGAGTTACAAAAAAGATTAAGCTGATCTTTATTTTTGGATTAGCGATATTACTCTAATTTTGGCAGTTTATTTCTTAAAATATAGTCTAATCTAATTCAAGTAACTACCTTTTTACCTTCCGTCACCTTTAGGTAAGGACGGTATTGCCTTTGGTCAAAAAATTCGGTGGTGAGTTTTTGATGAATTAGTACATTTTAGAGTCCCTAGAATACGATTTTACTATTTTTACGATCATGTCTGTATGTGCGTGCGTGCGCGTGTGTGTGTGTGTGTGTGTTTGTGCGTGCGTGCGTGCGTGTGTGTGTGTATGTGTGTGTGTGTGTGTGTGTGTGTGTGTGTGTGTGTGTAACAAAATTTTCGTCTACGATAACTTCCATACTACAATTCTAAAAATTATAATTCTTTCATATTTCTATTCGCTACATCCATGTAAAGAGCTGATTAGATTTTGGTTAGAATTGGACAACCGAAAGTACCCTCATTTGAGGATTTTAACAGTTTTTCTTGAAAAAACTATGTGAAACATCATTTTTTCACATTTAATGTTATTATAAATATTAAAGAATATTTTATTCTCTATACGATTTGACTGCATTTTATACTTAATATTAAATGGATATAGAGTTAAAAAATTATAAAGAAATTTCATAAAGTACCCATAGCTATGGAAAAAGCTACTAGAATAAAAAAAAATTGATTGAAAGATGTCAGTGTCAAGTGAAATTGACATAGTGTGTTTGTCTTATAATTTTATTGGAAATATAGGATCTTTTGCTATAAATTTTCTGTATGGAATTTGCATAAAATACGTGCAACTGCCGGAAGGTAAAGTACAAGAAATATAATCTTTAACAAGGAACTTTCTGTATGAAATTTGTACAAAGTACACAGAACTGACGGAAGGTAATGTGCTGGCCACATCAGATTTTTTGATAATGAAATAAAGATTAAATTTTAAATACCGGGATATAATAGAATTCACTAATCCAAAAATGAGGATTAGCTTAAACTTTTTTTGCGAATCTTTAATTTTTATTAAACTAAAAACATACCTACATATTTATTTATGCTAGAAACTGTACTGGTTTCCTTTCCTATTGTTGTATTTACATTTTCTTTTTGAAACTTTACTATTATTAATTTGAAATGATTAGTTCTTTGACAGTGACATTTATCTGTCTGAGTTTTGTTTGTTTAAAGCGAAGGCTCCGGGATTTAAATTATAGATAATTTTATAAATTTATCCATAAAATATGTAGAAGAAATATTAATGCATATCTGCAGAAAATTTAATAATCCTTAATTTTTATGATAACATTAATGTCGAAGAAATAACATTTAAAGGTATTTTTCGAAGAAAAACTATTTTGAGCTTCAAGTCAAGTGCCATTTCCGGTTATCCGATTTACACTAAAATCTAATGGGCTCTTTCCATAATAGAAAAAAGTCAAAATACAAGATTTCTAATTTTTCTGAATGATAGTATTTCAGTTATAGTGGAGGATCTACACATACATACACACACATACACACAAACATTATCGTGAAAATGTTAAAATTGGATTCTACGGACCTTAAAACGTGGTCATTTACCAAAATCTCGATATGCGATTTTTAGCACCTCCCTTATCAAGGGTAGCGGGAGGTAAAAATAATGAATGTCATATTAATAATAATTGAATTAATGAGAATTTAAATTTACAATCAATAAAAGAAGCTTAAAAAAACAGCAAATTGATAGTATAGGTAGGTACTTCCGTAGGGAAGAGATTTCCTTAGAGTGTCCAAGAGATGAAATAGCGTATGTAAGAAGAAGAGCGGCATAATTATACTTTATGGTGATGCTCCGTAGAGAAAAAGTGAACAATCATCAGATTTTTGTGGTTAGAGGGTGTTGTAAAGCCTCGTAAATTTCATCAACGAATATTTTAACAAAATAGGGTTGTCCGTATTGATGAGATAAGTATGTAAACGAGTTGGTAGAGATGTTTGAAAGTAGACAATCATCGATTTTGCTGATAGAATAAAATAGTTATGGTGTAACGGTACAAGTGCGTTAAAAAGGAAGAGAAAAATGACAATTTTTTTCTATCTGATTATATTCAAATATTATTTAATTTTCTATTATTTTTTGAAGAGCTTAATTTAAATGAACCAAATTAATATTTGAGCGTCAACTTTTTGTGGCAAAGATTTGGTTCATAAAAGAGCAGCAAATAATGAATAAATGAGTACTGTTTTATTATTACCAGAAATATTGTTACTAAGCATAAAAAATGTATTTTATTCTGGCAAAATCATATTTTGATAACCTAAAATTATAAACAAATTGACTCCAAAAATAATAAACGAGTATAACGGCCCGAATTTTACGGACGTAAAGTTTTGTCCGTTAAGTTTGGTTACATTAAAGTACATATATTTACAAATTTGTATAAATTTCTCTACTGTTAAGTGTTAACAATTACTCAAAAATTCTGTTGTCGACTGAGAACAAACAGATACGAGCATGTATGATTTTTGAAAAAATTTATGGATATTTGTAAAACTGAATATTTAAACGAATCTATTAAGTGATTGTTTTTTTTTTAATTGTAAAATCTTCCATACCCTATATCCCGATATGATATGAAAGTATAACTGTATACCGATACGTCGATTTAGTAATAATAAATGTTTAATGGCAGATTTCTCAAAATTTGCATGCGAGGAATGTCCAAATTTTCGGGTACAAAGTTTGTGTATTTTAATGTTGAAATAGTAGTTGTCAGTTTAATAAATTATATACAGATATCTCAGGACATGCTTACGCTATCGTTATTTTAAAAACTATTCAATATTATTTTACGAAATTTGGTATCTACGGGTTTTCCGACATGCTCGTTTCAACTAAATTATTTTCAAAACAGTAGCACTTTTGGTTTAACCGGAAGAAGACCCTGACTTTCTTATTTTAAATGGAATGCCATATTTTTTATTTTACCATTGAATTCAGCAGTAAATTTTACATATGAAACCATAAAAAAAATAATCATGATCAAGCACTTCCGCCGTAATTAACTTTTTCCTACAACCGTGCGTGAAAAGTACTTTTCACACACTCATTACAGTGTGTAAAGTGTCACTTTTCAAGCACTAGTGCGTGAAAAGTAAAAGTAAATAAGCGTTGGTAGGTATCATTAAACTTCGGTTAATTTGCCTGTCAAGTATATAATTAGGTAGTAAATAATAATGAAAATAATAAAATTTATTAAAAAATATGGATATACACTGTAAATGAAGCAAAACCTAATATTTTTTTAACAGATTGAGTTCTAATCTAATTTTTAAGAACATTAACATTTTTTTGACATGTATTCTAACCTAACCTAATTTTTAATATTAATATTAAATGTACAATTTGTACATTATAAAAGACTAACCACCGTCAGTCTGAGATCTTGCAAGTGTTTAAGTTACATTTTGTAAAATGTTATGAGAAAGAGTACTAACAGTATTTGAAGCTGCTGGATACCTGTACACTCAGTATTATGAGAAACATCAATACCATTTCGGTTGCAGGAAAAATGTTGTATGCAACACGTGTGTAAAATAGTATTTTTTTGTCTCGTGCTACAATTTCCGCATACGGCTGCGCCTCATTCGTAAAACATCGCACTCGACCAAAAAAGTACTACTTTACACACTTGTTACATAAATAACTATTTTTGATTTTTTTACAAATAACGGCCACTTTTTATCACTCTATATCTCGAGGATAGAAACGAATTTCTATAATCTGTAAAAACATTTTTATAAAGAAAGCTTTTGTTTACAATAATATAAATTAATAATCGACAATTTTTGATAATTACAATTTCTACGTGAACGTGAATTTGAAGTTCACAAAATTCAAAAAACTCAATTTTTTAAAATGGAACACCCCATTTTTTATTATTTACATGGATTCTTCGTTAAAAATAGGGGTAGTTTATGTAGCAAAGTTCTATGTTGAAAGTTGCTAGATTTTTAGTAAAATGAAAAATATTTAAATTGCATTTATTTACATTAGCTACTAAATTTAATTTAAGTGGGCCATGGTGGAAAAAGAAGAAAATTATGTTTAGTATCTATTTGTTATTTTTCATTTTAATTGGTTTTTATGAATTACTATCATATTAAATGTAAAATACGAAGTAAATAGAAATAGAAAATATAACATGAAGCTAAAACAAAATGTTCATAGCCAACTTAACTAGATTTATAAGCAAATACTATGCTCTGTTCCATTTAAGCCATTCAGTAGATGGTACTGAAATAGCCAAAATTACATTGGCTAAACTTGTCCCTTTTCTCTAATTTCAGCCAATCAGAGAGGTCAAAACTATTCCCTATGCTCCACAATACTGAATGGCTTAAATGGAACAAGGTATAATGCAAGCAATTTAAATATTTTCCATTTTACTAAAAATCAACTTTCAACATAGGACATGCTACACAAACTACCTTTATTTTTTAACGAAGAATTCATTTACATAAATAAAAAATGGATGTTCCATTAAAAAAATGATTTTTTTGAATTTAAAAAAAATGAAATTAGGGTAGTGCTATTGTTTTGAAAATATTTTAGTTGAAACGAGCATGTCAGAAAACCACTAGATACCGAATTTTGTAAAATAATATTAAATAGTTTTTAACATAACGATAGCGTAAGCTCGTCCTGGGACATCCTATATTTGGTGGTCAAATTGATAAATAGGTTAGCTAGCTAAAGTTTTTTTTTTGCTACCGATTATGAATATTTTGTAGAGCTGAAATTTTCGTGTTGGAATATTAGTTGAAAGTGACAAACCATTTTTTAATCATTCTCGTAACGAAAAGACAAACTTCTACAGCAATTAAACAATAATTTCTCTCCCAAGTTCTACAACCACTAGGGACACTAACAACGATCTTCCATATTATTCTGTCTTGAATCTACTCTAATGTTTACTTCTTGTGCCTCCTACTCTAAGATATGTCAGCATCTGCAATTCCACTCACTTTTGCAAGTCTTAAGTATGAGTGTATCTCTTTTTTCACCTCACTCTACAACTGGGCGGCTGTATACAATCGCTCCGCCTACTATTGTAAGAAATGGCAAAAATTTCACACCGAGCGCACATACTACAGCGGAGTCACTTGAGTGAGGATGGTATTTTAACAGCAAGGCGGGAAATAGAAAGGAGAGGACTACATAAATAGTAACGCGATAAAAGAATGCAAATTAATTTACAATTAGTCAGAAGCAGAGTTGAACGATGGTAAAGATAATGAACTCATATATATTCAGTTTTAGGACGATTCTTCTCAATATGCACATTCTAAATTTTAAACCTGTATTTCTTTCGAAAAGGTTTCGCAAAATCGTTCATATTACATTACAAGCTACATATTATGTAAGGAAACTTTTTATTTTTAGTTGGAGTAGGTGGTGCAGATCTAACTGTTTCATCCCAATTCCCAACTTATCCAACACGCAACCCATGATTTTAGTGGCAACTAATCCACTTCGAACTGAACCTTTGACTTCTACGAAACAGGTTATGCTTTCTTTAGAGAAATAAAATAATAATTATGATTATTTTCTTATCATATTATCTTTATTGAAGCAATTAGAATGTTTTTCCTGTCATTTTTCTAAACATTCCTTAATAAAATATCAGATCCACTATTTTTATCGTGTGTACATATTTATTTAAACTCATTGCATACAGTTTACATTTTTCGCATGTTTTACAAATAATATTTTCTTGCAATTGTCCACATGTTCTGAAAAATTACGAAATGTATCCTAATTTTGATAACAAAACAAAAATCATATTTTAATTATTTCTCACACTAGTGCGAGAATAGGCTATTTACCGCAAACATTTTGAATTTGAAAACACTTATTTCCCGGATGATTGAAGAAAAAATATATTTTGTTTACATAATTGATACGCACTTACAAACTAAATATATTTCATATTCAATTTGATGTTAAATGTATTAATATAGAACTAAATATTTATTAATACGAGTATGAAAAACGTATGTACTTAACGTAGTGTTCAGAAGAAAATAATAGAATTACTCTTCATCTGTATATCATAATCCCAAGTTATTACCTACCCATTTCTGGATGTGCCAATCTTATTTTATTCGTAAATTTAATTTCAGTAATGACGGTATATCTGTATCAACGTTTACCATGCTTCATCTCGTAGACGATCAAAGGTATTGTGGAAAGAGCACAACAGGGCTAACTTTTGTGTTTTAGATATTGGAAAATATTTTCAAATTTAAAATTTAACGTCGGTC
Source organism: Harpalus rubripes (assembly GCA_963082715.1). Lineage (NCBI taxonomy): Eukaryota > Metazoa > Arthropoda > Insecta > Coleoptera > Carabidae > Harpalus > Harpalus rubripes. The sequence continues at coordinate 47,175,976 of OY720451.1, read as the reverse complement.
CAAACCGATTACCTAACACACACACAGGCATGCGACCCCATATTTTTATCTCATACATTTTGTCCCCTAAAGGTAGGCTTTAATATGTTCTACATACTTTATAGGTGGCTTTAGACTTTGGACGATCAAATATTCACATAAATTTTGACTTCTTATTGAACTATAAGATTCTGGAACTTTACACGTTCAAAGAAATTTGAACGTTCAATCTTCAAACCATTTAATCAAAAAAATCCAACTTAGGGCATGTTCCAAACATCAAGGTCATTTACTTCAAATTTTAGTTACTTCGAGGGATTATTTCGTCCTAGGTTGGCATAAAGATTTTTTGATAAATGTCATATTTGATTTTCTTTTGACT
>OY720451.1:46985615-47170615 GCA_963082715.1 Harpalus rubripes | reverse complement strand
AAGGTGGCAATTGAGAAAGCGTTTTTTTAATGTGTTTGTTAATAGGGATACATACTCTTTACTTACATGGTAAATGAAGATCGTAGTCTTTAAGTACCTATAGGTTTCTGTAGAATTTTGAAGATAATTAAAGTAGGAAGTAGGTAGTATTTAAATCTAAGTGACATTTTTATATTTTAAAATTATTGAACAAAAGGTGTTTTACATCAACAATAACGATTTCTATAACAACTCCGATTAACTATTTTGTTTATACGTACTAACGTACTACATACTTACTACCTTTGTCAAAATATTTGACACTTGTACGTATTATAGTGAATCCTTAACACATTTAAATTAAAGAATCTGACAGCGATAATAATAAATAATTTCCTATTTTCAGAATAGGTATTTCGGGAATGTCTTCTAACTTTTATCCCTGTGTTAAAATGACATTTATGGCGAGTTTATTCTAGAGTTATGTTTTAAAATTATTCACAGGGCCGGGCCGATGCCTTGTGGCGCCTGAGGCAAGTTTCAAAACGGCGCCTAAAAAACTCATATTGTTATTGATTAACAATAAAAGCAAGAACGAAAATTATATTGAGCAAAAAAAATAAACCTCATCTACTTATTATTTTTATTTGACCCATCCCAATATTTTGAAATACCATATTCAAATTAATATGGCAACGGGTGTAAGAGAAAAATTATGGCTTAATTAACATGAAATTTTTATGTATTTCAAAATATATTTAATATTTAAATATAAAGTCATTGAACATCAAGAATGCAGAAAAAGGAAGAAAACATTTAAAACATTTATTAAATAATTACTCGAGCTGTTTTTACCACAAATAGCTTGATAGCATCTTTATAGTTTTGTTCTATAGAAATTATGTCTAGATCATTTAGTCATTCTTATGTTTCTTTTTCGAAAATAATTCTGTATATTTTCACATTGGAAAAACAATGTTCAGCTTTTTGATGCTGTTAGTTACCGGGAATATTAAAAGTATTCTTAAAGCTATAACAACGTTTGGTAATATAATTGTAAATACATTGAAAACCATATTTACAAATAAAATTCAATTTTTCTTGTGCATTTTTTAGTACCTTTGATAAAATTAGACATATATTTATTAGTTCCTCATTAAGATCAATTGCAGATATATCGGCTTCATCGTCATCGTTTAATATTAACTGTAAATTGTTTAAAATTTAAATCATCCAAAGAATTCATAGGTACACTGTTTAAAATTGAAATTTCTTTTTCAATTTTTTTCTCTTGTAGTTCGCTTCTTATGTTATCGCTACAAAAAAGGCAAACGATGTCAGAATGCTCAGTGGCAAATGAAGAATCGGTTGTAATTATATTTATTATAATTTGATAAATGGTGTAAGCGCATTAAATTATTAAGAAATTTTTCAGCTGTTTATTATAAAATTTTATATTTTTAGTATGTCGTTTTGGCGTCTATTTCAATCCGGCGCCTGAGGCGGTCGCCTCGCCGCCTCACCTATCGGGCCGGCTCTGATTATTCAATATAATTTTTTTTTTGCACGAACTAGAAGTTATGTTTTAATAATATTCTTAAACATTTTGTTCAAATATAGACTAAACACTTACGGCCCTTCGACCTATAGGTCAAAATATTTTAGAACTTGTAATGGGCTCCTGCATCATAACAAAAAATAATAAAATGTACACTTTATACTTAATTATTTAATAAATAGCGATTAAGATGAAAAAACAATTTTCTAATAATAACTTTGCGAGATATTTGAGGTTTGTTATCAGTGTCACTGTGACGTCACATTAGTGCTACCTTTCTCTCGCTGCCTGATATAGAGCTTGTGCGAGAGAAAGATATAGTAATAGGTGTCACTGGTGTCACCGTGACGTCATGTTGACATTAAAAATCCAAGCAGTTACACTAAAAACAATTAAGACTTTTTAATACTACGAATTTCTTCAAAATTAAAAGAACTTTCATTTAAAATAATAAAAAAATCAGAGTGCAGGACCCCTTTCTAATTCGGGGCTCCCCTGTTTTTCTTATTTACTTATTTATTTTTTTATTTATTTCAAATAATAAAAAAATTATTTCTTAAAACCACTGTAGGATGATTGAGAAAATAAGGGCAAATTAGATACTTATTAATTTCTGGAAATTATGAAACTTTAATGCATTATACGTATGTTTGCGATAACATTCGTACGTTCTACCTTTCATATTTTATATGATCATTTGTTCTTGATTATTTCAAATAATTTGAACTGTCTAACGCCAAATATTTTCATCACTGGTTAAACCAACTGTTAACTGCTAGTTAATTGTAAAAATTACACATGCGTCAATGTTTCGATGAGACATTTTTTTCATAACTGACAGTAGAGACAGTTAACAGATAGTTTAACTAGAGATGAAAATACCGGGCCATAGTTTCAATAAACTCTCTGCTTATCTTAATTAAGAAAATTCTTATAGTATATGTAAGTATAAAATACAATGATAATTGTATTCTTTATTGCAATTAAACTTCCCTATGTCATTGTGTGTCCATTGTATTTCTAATGGTCATCTAATTAGCTTCATCCGAAGTGAATCATCTTATTGTCATCTGTGTGGCGGCATGATATATACATCCCAGATATCTGCACTTGTATCGATATAATCTACCTTGTTAGTTTTTGTGTACAACAACCGATGATATCAATCAATATTTGATTAATAGCATTCCATCCTCAACGCACTCACAATCACTATAGTATTATCAACCGTTAGAAACTCTATTAATTATAACTAGATAAACTTTATAGTTTTAAAACAATAAATATTATCTATAGCATCTTGAAAAGATTAAGTTTTCCCAGAAAAGTTGCTAGGATTTCTAAAGACATTTTGCGGTGTTCTGAGCACGTATGTACGTATTTATGTTGGGGGAAACCACCCTTAAAGTTTTTGGAAGGTTGCGCTACAGGTTCAAATAAAATTTGCCGATATTTTCGCCGAAAAAGATATGTTTATTGTAGTTGTAAAATCCTCAAAATTGACCAAGGTTATTTTAGTACATCCTGCACTTTAACATGCTTTCAGGTCTATTCTGTAAAATTAGCGTGCGCGTTAACCTCGAAGGTCACCGTTAATATTTTAACGGATTCTTTAATTTTTAATTTGCTATTCAGTAAGCAGATATACGTTAAAATTTTAAAGAAATCGTTAATATAACCACGTTAAAAGCAAGAAATTTAACATCATCTTGAGACATAGTGTTAAAACTTTAAGGCAACGTTAATATCAAAAATGACTTGTAAATATAGTTATAAATATGCTTCGATTGGAAGAAATTGAGAGAATAAAGGAAAGGTATATATATATATATATATATATATATATATATATATATATATATATATATATATATATATATATATATTAATGTCTTTATTTGAAGTAATTATTACTTACATATGAATAATTAATGATTAATTCATGATTTTACTTGGAAGTTTACATCACATAACCACACTAATAATTTTAAATTGTCCAAAATACATTTAATCATTTTAGGCGCTACGTAAAACTTCGATTTCGAAATCTTGGGGATACAAGTGATCCATTCCATTTGCCCGATTATGATTTATGAATTTAATAAAAGTTTTAGATTATCCAAGCACTGTGCTTTAGATTTATTTACAGCTCTTACACCCCATATGAGGAATCAAATAAGAATTACTGCAATACCTATCAGTATACGGGTAATAATAATTTAATAAATTCATAGTTAAAGGTTCTAGCTGCGTTAAATTTCTATGGCCATGGGCCTTAGCAGCTATCAATATGGAATCGAAGAATGTTGTAATTTGTGAATGAGCCAAAGCGGTGTGGTTTCTGCAAAACACTTATTAAAAATATTGCAAATACATATTTGTACTTAACTGTTATCTGACATATTTATAAATAATTATTTTAATTTAGCTATATATTTTAAGGATTTCACACTTTGATCTATCCACTTTGATAAACTTTTCCTAACATTTCACACTTGACAGGCAATTATATTAAGTTAGGACATACGTTTTACAGGATTATTTCATCATATGAAACTGATTTCACAGCATTCGTTAGCGTACACGCTAAAAAGTTAAATATTAACGAAATTTTTAACCAATGCTTTAGTGAATAGCAATTTTATGAAGTACTGTTAACAGTGACGTTAATATTTACTTTTTAGCGTTGGATATTTTTGCGCTAAAAGTTAACGTATATTTTAGTGAATAGACCTGTTTAACAGTAAAAATAATTGTTGTCGATATTGCTAAAAATATGTTTCAAAAATACCGACATTTAAAAGTAAAAAATTCACATCGTGACGGTTTTTTAGTACTCTCTCATTGCTTGGGTGTGTCAGTACTGTACAAGACTTTTAACACATCTATAGCTGTCGTGGAGAGTATACCATAAGTATCAGACGTATGATATATAACTGATTTCTTTTTGATTGCATTGAAATTTACTGTTCTACAGATTACTTCAACAACTGTCAATTATGCAGTAAGTATTTGATCATAATCAAATGATATGTTTAATTCGGAATAATATCAGATATCTTCCATATTTGAAAAATAATAATAAATTATTATCCTAGTATCTTACTGAAGCAATTTGTAAATGAAGGATTTATAGGCCAATTCTGAAAAAATCTGTAAGTCTTACAGATCTGTTAATCTGTAAAAAACTAACAAAAACGCTTCTATTTTTGTTGATTTATATAAAATTATACATAAAAGTGGCAACTTTCATTGCGATTTTGTTCATTATTTACAGATTTACAGTACTGTAAGGCTTACAGATTGGTTCAGAATAGACCCATTAATTTGCTATAGGTAATCATTTTTAACAAATTTTGTAAGCAAATAATGTGATACTAAATTTTGTATATTAAAATTTAAAAATGATGTTTTATTGTTGTATCTAAAATCTAAAACAATTTGCATTGCGCCCAATTACGCCTTCTCATGCGAATATTTGTGAAACGAAGCATTTGTGAGATTTTGTTACAAAGCAGATTGAAACACCCAGTAATGGGTAATATGCCGTGATGATATTTTTTACCTTCCGTCACCTTTAGGTAAGGAAGGTATTGTCTTTGGTCAAAAAATTCGGTGGTGAGTTTTTAATGAATAAGCACGTTTTAAGGTCCCTAGAATACGATTTTACTATTTTTACAATGATGTCTGTATGTGTGTGTGTGTGTGTGTGTGTGGATGTGTGTGTGTGTGGATGTGTGTGTGTGTGTAACAAAATTTTCGTCTGCGATAACTCTAATACTACAACTCCAAAAATTATAATTCCTTCGTATTCCTCTTCGTTGCATCCATATGAAGAGCTGATTAGATTTTGGTTATAATTGGTCAACCGGAAGTACCCTAATTTGAAGATTTTAACAGTTTTTCTTGAAAAAACGATGTTAAATATCATTTTTTCATATTTAATGTTATTATAAATATTAAAGAATATTTTATTTTCTATACGATTTGACTGCATTTTATACTTAATATTAAATGGATATAGAGTTAAAAAATTATAAAGAAATTAAATTTCATAAAGTAGCCATAGCTTTGGAAACAGCTACTATATTAAGAAAATTCTGATTGAAAGATGTCAGTGTCAAGTGAAATTGACATAGTGTGTTTGTCTTATAATTTTTACTGGAAATATAGGATCTTTTGCTTTCTGTATGGAATTTGTATAAAATACATACAACTGCTTTAAGGTAATGTATGAGAAATAATAATAATAAATCTTTTATTTCTGCAGATACATTACACTGTATATAGAAAACGTCACAAAATAATAATTTTCTGTATGAAATTTGCATAAAATACATGCAACTGCCGGAAGGTAATGTACAAGAAATAGAATATTTAATTTAGCAAGGAACTTTCCGTATGTAATTTATACAAAATACATAGAACTGACGGAAGGTAATGTGCTGGCCACATCAGATTTTTTTATATTATTTTTTACATGAACTTGTCCACTTATTTTTAGGTTATTTATTTAAATTGTAACATCCTTTATATTAATATTGCAATGGTATCCTTTTATTTTATTTATATTGACAACAGTATTTTTTTTTTATTTTCATTCGTATATTTTATTCAAAATAATATTATTATTATTATTTACATATTCAATTATGTAATTGTAATTATCGTATTTGTAATTTCGGGATTTGAACTCTCACGAGTTATGTCCCTAGAGTGACTTTTTTATGATAACACACACTACTTTTATTTTAGTTTTGTCGCGGTTTCCGTTACTACCATGTTTGTTACCAGTCACCCAGCACAGGCCCTTGTTACAGTCCTTAGCCGGCACTCAGTAGCTAGTAGTTGCCAAGTTAATTGTATCCCAACTCGCAAAGGTAACGGGAGAGGATACCGATCAAGGCCAGTCGAGAAAAAAGAGAAAAATTCCAAACCTGATCCCGATTAGAACCCGCGACTTCTTAGTCCAGAGACTAGCACTCTACCACTTGTGCTATCCCGCCACTTCAATATATGTAATTTCATGATATGATTAATGATTCATCTGGAATTTTATTGTACCTTTACAGTTTCTATTTTTATTTAAATAAGTAACTTATATTGTTTGTTTATTGGTATTTGATCCCAGTGAATTTAAAGAGTTTAACTTTCAATAAGCTAAGTCTCTAACTAAAATTCTTTTTGTAAATTTCCGTCCTTCTCTCTTGCTATAGGTAAGAATTAATGTCTTTTTGTCTTCTTGTTCTTCCCTTAACAGCGTTTTCTTTGTGTTGATATAAAATTTCGTAATCCACTTAACACTGTGGTGAAATTATCATCCTTGAGTGCATTCAACTATCGATTCATAATTTCCAATGAAACATGGAAATAATCACACATTGGGTTTCTTTGAAGATTAATAATTCAACCGCGAAGCACTTACACTGCTACTACATTCAAGTAGAAAAACACAAGACGAAGAAGGTACATTCATCAGCAAAAGCCAAGAAGAGAAAAATAAGACAAAAAGTAGTTTTTATAATTTTCGTTCATAATGAAATCATTACGAAACCCAATTACGTATTGAAACAGCCTTCATTTCGTTCATGTTTTAGAAGATTTTAGTAGATGACATTTACTTAAATTTCCAAACTTTATCTTGTGAGAATTATTGGATAAACACATAATACCTAAAGCCTCATGCACAACACGAAATTAGTAGTTAATATTAGTAGTTACGATTAGCGCAGTAAGCTTGGGATGCGTAGTTGTAATTTAGTGTTCACAACGAAATTAGCGCAACGCAGGTCCTTGCTAAGTTCAGTTAGCGCAAGAGTTTGTAAGCTACAAACTTATGGTTAGTAGTTAACAGAGTAGCCAATCACAGAACAGAGTACAATGAAACAGTTATATTGTAGAAAAATAAAGATATTGTGATAATTGTTGAGTTTGACAGTTGTTTTAAAAGAAATAAATTACATTATTGTTGAATTGAAGTAGAATTTGAAAGATACTGACTTTATTATCTGTTATAAATAATCATTTTTAAAATGTGTGTCTTATAAAAATAATATCAGTTTTATAAGTTGTAGGCAATAAAAACTTATTTTGTTGAACTTTTTTATATTTTATACAAAAAAATTAAATAATAAAAATATTAAATAATAGTCAAATCTATTAAATAACAAGTATTAAATTAAACCAGTTCTTCAATACTTTGAATCAGATGTACTATAACAAATATTGTTATTCGTTGTCATTAATTTCATGTATCGTGAACGCTGTTTACCAATCTTTTACTACTAATTATAATCACTAACCATAACTACTAATTTCGTATTGTGAATGAGGCTTAACAATTACGTCGTGGTTACAACCATTTTCAAGTCAAAAGTTAGGTAAGCACCTGGTACCTACATTTCAAAAGAAATTTATGTACCTACATTTTTAATTATTAATTTATGTAGACGCAAAAAAAATAGTATAAAGGACACATTTTATAAGACTTTTTGACGCGTGCGAAAAAAAGACATGTCTTAGGAAACTCGTTCTTTAATATACTATATTATTATTATTAAATGTATTTTTATTCTTATATAATTATAAAGTAATTTGCGTATATGAATTTTTTGGAAGTATCGACTAGTTGAAAAAGTAGTTTACCAGCAAAACATCCAAGGTTTTTTTTGTCGTATTTAACCAATCATCAAAGTCATATTTATTTGCTCTATTCGTTATCCAAACTAATATTCGGGCACCAAAATTTAAAAATCAAATTAATAAAATCGGTACTGAAAAAACTAGATTATGATAACTTTGCTAACAAAAATATTATTTGAAAATCATTTAAGCATTAAAACAAATTTGTATCCGCTAATTTGAACAGTTTTCGCATGCACTTTTTCTAAATATATTTTAATATAACCTAACCTACGCACAAAACACACGCTTGTAAAATTCGGGGTGTTGTACTTTTAAGTAAATTTAAAAGCAGTATAATTATTATATTTAGTATTTGCTTATTATTTCAGTTAATCGAAACTTGGACTATAATACGAGTATACTCGTACATAGTTTTTTTTTATTAATTATTTTATTAAATTGTTTATTATCCACGCATATTTATAATTATTAACTTCAAAAGTTATCTGAAACTATTATATATTTTTATAAATGTTAATTGAAATAGATCATTTTATGTAACTCCAATTATTAGGGAACTCCGCTGTTTGAGAACAAAATGAGCCCAACACCTACTACGCAATATAATATATTTTTTAAATATTACGGCTTAACGAATAGCAACTAAGACTTTTGAGGCCTATAGATTGCTTCCAATTCAGCTGTAGTGTTATTTAAAAAAAAAAAATTAGAGAAGCAAATCTAATACGCGAAGTCGGTAACTGAAAAACTGTATTAATTCAAATATCTGATTTATATTTATGTGCTTGCATTGCAATTGGAATATTATTGACTATACTCTTTATATTTCCTAATTAATAGCTGAAAAACTGTTTATTTTTACAAAAGTAAAAAGTGTTGTGTATAGAAGTTGTGGAAGATTGTTCCGTTCGTTTGGTTATTGGTGAATTTTTGCAATTTAATTAATCAACGATGACCGCTGAAGTATTTGCGGTCAGGGTTCGGAAGAAATTCAAACTTTGCACATAATTAAGAGAGCGAGTGTTTTTTTATTTGTTGATAAACAAGTCTCCATCTCTATCGACAAGGCATATCGTACAAGTTGCGGCAAACAGCCATTAAGTCATTAAGAAGTTAAGACACGGGCTGCGAGAATGAAAAAACTCAAAAGCCGAGTTATGGATGAAAGTTTTCTACAATGCTGATTAGTCGAAGATGATCGACCCAGCCCAGCCAGGCCGAAACAACCCTTCTGAAGAAAATTATTATAACATAATCATACTGTATTATTAGCAACTTCGTAACCGTAAACAAGATCGTTTTCCTACAACTTCACAATATCGTTAACGGAAAAGTTAAAAACACAAGAGTTTCTTTTTGAGTGGGCAAACAATAAAAATTTAATATATCATTGTCATTTGCTTTGATATTGCGGATACATAGGCTGTATCCGAAATTTAATTTTTGACTTTTACACCCTCATATCTAAATACTAAATTTATGTGCATTGTATAACGTCATATTGGAAATTGGAATTTTGGTTGTTGGGCTACGCCTTGAAGTTGATACACACTAAAAGTAAATCATGCGTTTTGCTACAATTTATACTAAATGACAAATTTATTATTGATAAAAAGCATTTTGGCTTCTATTTTATGGAATTTAATATTAACATTTAATCTTAAAATCAATTTGAACAAAGAGGTGATAGTCGGAATTTGGACAGTTTTCAATTCCTCAACGTTTCGCTGTAATTTAAAGCATTTTCAAGAGCTATTATATTTTATTTTTTTTCAAAAAAACCATCAATATCGCGTAATACATATATCACTTTATTTTTAAATACCGTTGGGTTGAAATTTAAATTAAGTGTCATCCAAAAAGCATTGTTGAAATTAAGTGTTGAATTTTTTACATTATTCAAACTCCCTGTCCAAATTCCGACTATCAACTCTTTATATCAACTAGTGGACGCTATTCTCAAGTCATTATCAATTTGAATCAAATTTCATGTACTTTTGTTGATTTAAATTACATATTCTCATATAAATCAACAAATATTATTAGTGCTTCATTCGTAGTTTAATTTATGTGAATTAGCCTTAAATCTTAAATACTATGCTAAAATATGACATCGGATTAGATTTACGGAGTCAAAATTTGATACAGTTAGTATTTGGATGGGTCACTCTGTGCTATTTGATTAATGTGTTTAACATAATACATTTCTATTCAAAAAGCCAATTGTAGTTTTCTCAAATCATTAAAATAAAGTTAAATTAAATAGTGTCAGATGTCGAATTTTGACATTTAATATTTAAACCAACCAAAGTGCATTATTTAGTTCGATTCAATTTCTTATCCAATATTAAATGTTACTATTATTTCATAAAATAGAAGCTATGAAGGGTTTCTTTGAAAATAAATTTGACATTTAGTACAAATTATAGTAATGCACGAGATTTACTTATTTAGTGCGCGTGAAATTCAGGAGGTATAGTATACTTCTTCACGGCCCTAAAATCTAATACCCAATATTCTAATCTAAATAATAACGGTATTTAGGACATATATATATTTAAGATTTAGTCATAACCATTACAATAAGTGGAATTTCCAAACATTCCAAGTGCCTTTTGTAATAAAATTGGTTTTTTCATAAATAAATTCTACAGGGTGGTGCATAGGGATGTAAATGTTTATAATAAAATAGTTAAATATTGCCTCTTTTAGTTAATTATTTGTTGAGAAAAAAATTCTGCTCTAACGATATTTTACTGTTAATGTTAATCAAATCAGTGGTGACATGAATAATAAACAAATGCGCATCCTAACAGCTACCTACTCAATATTTGTTATAATAAATTTTTATTGTTCTTCAGTTGTTATACAAAATGAAATAAAATATTTATTCTTTGGAGCTTTACTACGGTTGCTACCACTGATCTGATTAATATTAACAGTTAAATTTCATCAATTTTAGAATAGAAATAATTTATGCACTACCAGGATATTTTGGAAGAAGTTAAATGCATTCTCAGCACAATATAAACGTGTAATAATAAACGTTAGTAATGCATTGTGACGCAAACAGAATTACAAATAGTTTCCATGTGATTGACGTTGCAATTTTGTAATGTATTAGGTCAGCTTTGAATGTTAATAACAAAATGATGTTCACATTACTATATCGTATTGTTTGCACATCAACTATGACAGGTTATTATCTACTAAACACTAATACATATATTTTGTTGCATTGCTTCATAGTTTTTAAACACCATCCCCTATTTTAGAGTAAGAGCAGCATTGGTATATGAAAGATTTCAAAGATTTACATTCTCTCTTTTTCTTTCTTGGAGTTTTCTCCATCTTCTTTCTCTCTCGTCGATGGATTAGATTAAGTTCTGAAAGTGTAATGCGTTTGTATTTCCCGAGATGTGTTCGTTTCAGGTTGGATATCTTCCTTAATTAATGTCGAGCGAGAGCTTATGTGATTTCAAGAGAAGACGAAATTATTTTTATTTAATACATTTATACTTTTGAATTAAGTTAAAGAAATATTTTAATTAAATAGGATTTGTAATTTATTCCAAGGAAATTAAAATTTGTTTTGTTTAAATGTTGTTCATGCTTCGAATGATGCGAATTTCTTAAAATAACAGGTGGAATGATGGAATTCAGTGTAAGGGAAGAATAAATAACATTATGAAGATTCAATTATATATTTCCAAAATTATTAGGTAGTACTCGTATACATACCGGATGTATAATTCATTTACTGAAGTCTAATGATAAAATTCTAGCCTCTCTTGAAAATTATTTTAATAACTTTTAAGTAAATTGTTTTCGGTACACGACAACTGGTCGAATCACACTGGACGATGGACAACTGGGCGCCACGACAAAAGAGCAAGGGTCAACTGGGCGGCATAAACTTAAAATATTGCACGCTTAGCGCAGACCAGGTCATGTTAAGATATGTTTACGAAAAGCAAAATGTCACATTTAACTATCTTGTTGCAAAATAAATACATCAAATTGTATTCCTGCTAAGCGTTAAAATTTTTAAATATCTGTCGCCCAGATGACCATCGTCCACTTGACTATCGCACGAATGACCATCGTCCATCAGTTGGCGCGTGCCGGATGTGCATATTAGTCATTTGCTTCACCTCACCTCATCTCAAAGTGAGATGAGTTTGATATGTGCTGAGTTTAGAGTTTTGTGAAGTAAAAAGAACAACAAATTCCGTAGAACTGACTGTTAGAAAATCCGAAGTACTGTTCGCTGAACTTTTAATATTGTCGATCATTTTTTTCAAATAACCAATAAAATAATATTATTAAAGAAATAAACAAATAACCTTTTCAATAACCAAACAAATTGTATGTGACAGCCAGTGACAATAAAACATTCATCCCTACCGTTTATCTAAGATTAAAAATCTGATGTGGCCAGCACATAACCTCTCGCCAGATATTTTACATGGTTGTACGCATAAAACGAAAAATATTTTTAAATACAAATACATATATTCATATCTCACTACAAAATAATTTTCACATATATTTGCAAAATCTATGGGATATTTTAATATAAATTATGTACAATACATACATTTTCTTTATATTCAATATCCTGAAATTTTCTTTTTCTACTTTCTTTTTCTTTCGTCATTTTATTGCAAATTCCTTTTATATTCTTTTTTACGTACATTCTTTTGCGTTGTTGACATTTTTTTATTTTCATAATCTTCATAATATTTTTGGCAGTGGCATACAAATATTTTTGACAGTGATATTTACGTGTCAACAAACATTTGAATTTCTTGCCTTGAAGTAGTTTGATCTGAGAATTTTTATATCAAATTATTTTATATGCATTTCTTTATCTCTAAATCTATAAAAGATATAATAATGAATTTATATTTATCGATTAAAGAATTTAACGTTCTTTAATATAAGTATTTGCATAAATTTTCGATAAATAATATTTAGATGATTTTTTTCTTGTAACTAGTACTTTCGGTTGTCCAATTGTTACCAAAACTTGAACAACTCTTCCTATTATTGTTAGATTGAGGAATCCGTAGTTAAAAATGTCATAAGTCTTATAGTATTTGAAAAATAGTGGATCCAACATACGCACACACATACGGACATCATCGTAAAAATGTTATAATCGGATTCTAGGGACCTTAAAATGTGCTTATTCATTAAAATCTGGATATGAATCATGAATTCAATGCCTAGGTACCTCTCTTAGCGAGAAGTAAAAAGTCAACAAGCACAACCTCCTGAGGTGACTAAGAATCGAAAGGGAGAGAAACTCTTCTCACTTTGGTCTCACTTTATCTCACTTCAGTTACTACAAAAAGAACGGTCAAAATTAGTGGTCGCGACGTTATGTCGAGAAATATCACGTACGACAAATTTCAGATACGATTACAAAGTTTTTCCCTAACATACAAATTCATCAACGTTAATGTTACATCTTTAAAAATGGCCTTGTAAAATTTATTTATTTTTTATTTAAATTAACAAATTTGAATCAATATTATTTATTTTATGACATGTATACTATTACTATCAAGGGTTCGATTGCCATTAGAACGAATAAATTTTATATATTTTGGAAGTAAATTTATCCTAGTTTATAAAATCGACCATAAAACAAAATAAAACTAGTGCCTACTACGTAATAGTAGACATCCGTTAGGGGTCCATTCGTCTGACGTACGTATTACGTCTGTGAATAGTGTACAACATTTCGTCAGTGTCAACGTTACGTGTTTTAAAATGGAAATACAAATTAACGGGTTTTAAAAAGTTACAGATTTTACATAACGTTTCAAGTTACGTATCTATGTAAATTCGATATCCAGTTGACAGTCGTTTAGATATTTCTCGTTTTTATTGTAATAAAATAAAATCAGTGCCTACTACGTAATACTAGACACCGCTACATGCCCGTTTTTTTTACCCCTGACGGTCATATTACGTCTGTATATTTCATGTACGACATCTTTACAAAACAAGCGTTAACGCATACGTCTTTCGGATGAATGTTGCGCAAAAACTATTTATTTATGTTTCTCAATCATAAACTTATGACCCTCTGTATTCTCAATTTTTTATCAATATTTCATAGTATGTCAGTATGCCAGAAAGTTATATTTATTTAGTTAATTTTATAAAGTGAATACATTCCCTTATTCGTATTATTTGTTGCGAATATGACTTCTACTCGGCAAAATCAATTTTTAATTTGCAGAATCCATTAGTAGGGGTCCATAACTTGCGAGCGGGTGTTGTGTGCGTGTGTGTGTGCCGCACCAACACGCATGGAATTATGGTGGGATATATTATTTTTGATGGTAAACAGAGACAGTTTAATTTAATTCGGGAGACTTATGCGTTGCAGGTGGACTTGGACGGGACGAGGGTTGTGTTGTAACGTAACATACGCACAGCGCGGAGTAATTTCGTTTCACGCATACGTAAGATGATAAACGCGCCGAGTGTGTGAACTCAACTGGGGGAATAGGAAAGAGGAAGGAAGCCAGACGAGAAATGCTGCTGCGTTGCTTCTTACAGCAAACACAACTACAAATTACATACATGCGTAGGGAATTATACGTTTCATGCTAAGTAGGGTGGATCGTCTTTTAGGAAGATCGCTTGATAGATATTAAAAGTTAGCGTTTCCTAACCTTTCTCGAAACCAAATTTTTTAATAACCAAATAAAACTTGTTTCACATTATGTTTTTCAGAATGCAAACCGAAATCACAACAATGTAAAATTTTTCACCTGTTAGCTGTCAGTCAAAAACAATCAATAACGTATGTAACAAAAGTTTTGAGAAAAAATTAGACCCATTCATCAAATAGATTTTTTTTTATTAGAACATTAACATAAAGGTTTGTTCCTATAATATAAGGTAATAACAAATCTAGTTTTACATTGGCATAAGGGGTTGTTCCTATGAAGTAAGGTGAAAAGAAATCTAGTTTTATAACACTTATAGGGGACTATTATCTTTAAATGCGATGCAATATTTAATACCTTGTCTCATTTGCTTCTGGACGATGTTAACATCTACTTCCCGGATTTTTTCTAATATTCTTGTTTGTAACTGTTGTTCGTTTTGATATTTCCAGCCTTTATTGTATACTTTTCGGCTAAGAAATTCCCAAAAGTATTACGCTCTCACTGTTTTCTATAAAATGTTAACTCCTTAGTGCTCTGCAGAAAATAAAGATTCGCTATGGGCCGTTACATATTTGAGGACAATTCTTTCATTTATAGAAATTTTAAATTATTTCTAACCAAAGTTTTGGTGACAGTCATGTGTGAATTTCTAATCGACGAGCTAAATTGCGTGACATCGTTCAAACTTTATCTTACGCACTTTGAAAGTGTCTATTGATTCGATTTAAGGGCAAAAGTTCAGGTCACCCACTTTTTGGTAAATTAAAGCATACTACACCTTCTTCACATTCCTGTATAGTTTGGTAAATAGTCGTATGTCCAATATTTTGATCCCTAAACACGTTAACAAATTTGACGTTTCGACCATCTGATCTATTCAACTACTCGTAACCTATAGGACTTGCGTATTTCAAGTTGGTATAACGTCTTTCAAAACTTTTTTCTTCTTAGTAATAAAATTAGAGCGTAATTTTTTTCAAAACTTTTGTTACGTACGTTAGTAATAACTAATATTTAACGAAGATTTTGTTGTTGTTTTAGTAATTATTAATATGCAGGTAATGTACATTTTTATAGCCAAAAATAGTGTGTACAAAGAGTGGTTTTGTGAATATAAATTCTTTATTTAAAAAAAAACGTTCGACTCTAAGCGCCATTTACTATTTTCTTAACTGAAACGATGCATAGTCCCTAAATTAAAACTAGATTTTACTCAGAAAAAAGTATAATGTAAAACAAAAAAAGTTTCATATCATTCTTGTATACTGTGTGCACAAATGAGTAATGCCAACATACTCGTAGGTATAAACATCATAATTTAGCCTCATTTCAAATTATCAAATTAACTTAGGCAACAAAAAGTAGATAAACACGACAATCGAGCCCTTGAGATTAACACTTGTGGGACTTACTAAAGCAATTTGTGTATGAAGTGGAATTAACATCTACTGATTGCAATCAATTAATGCACAGGATTCAAGATGTGCAACTCATATTAGAAGTTATATTTTGAACATTTATTGTAATTTTTTATAACCTAGCCCGGTGGTGTAGAGAGCAACGTAGCCAACGAATTGCTCAAGGATCTCGGGTTCCAATACCGAATAAAGTAGAGATGTATGTGTGTGTATTTTTATCGTATCATCTTTATCTATGCTATATGTCAACAAAGTTACAAAAATGTACGCAACAATTGACTCATCCCCGGGCTCACCACCATTTGTCATTTGTAACAAATTGTAAATACTTGAATACAATAAATAATAATAATTATTATTATTGTGATTTAATAATTTGCCTTCTATATTTTAAATAATTGTTTATTATTAAATTACAGATATAACATTTTCAATTTTAAAACGTCTCTATAATTTGTAATTAAAATAATTTAACAATTTTTTCTTACCTAAGTGCGTAACGAGACTAACAAATCACGCTGTTTTTCCCTATAATAATGTCGTCAAAAAATTGTTTCTTTTTCACGTACGAGTCTAAAACTTTATGTCATTCAATATGAAAATAGTTGCCTAAACGTTTTTCATGTATTAACTGATTAGTAAAACATCATATTAACTTGAATAAAATATAGTATGCTTTGTAGCCAAAAAAAAAATAATAAAAATAGAGAAATTAGAATTGAATTTAACCAAAGTATTATTGTCGATTAATATCGATTCAAGAAAATGGAATGCACATTTAACCTTTACCTAGGTAAGTTGCTAATAATAAAGATAGTTCCCGTTTCATTTGAAAATTCTCCTACAAAGCAATTCGGGTAGAATTATCAAAAATTTAAAAGTATTTTTTTTTTTTGTTAATAATGGGCTATGTGGTAAGTTTGTACTGTTCTGTTTTTTTAACCTTTACAGTCTTCTAAACAATTTGTAGAGTCAATAAAAAATCAATCTACAATATGTTTCATACTGATAACTGTCTACGTACTTCCTTCACTGTACAAAGTTCTGTGTTTTCAATTCGGGCTATGTATCAAAGTATACATAGTTTTCCTATTAGCTGATTTATTGAAGCATTTGACTTACGATCAAAAAGAAGTAACTATATCCCGTACTATTGCAAGTAAGGAATGCTGCAGTAATTGAATAAAAGAGAATAATTGTAGAACATATAAGTATGAACTGTTTTCATTTCGAAATTGGCATAAATCACAGCGAGCCCTAGAGTCACACAACAATAATCTACATCAAAATCAAATTGAAAACGTCAAACACGGTTAAATTATTACACTAAACAATCAACAATTGTTTTACGGGGAGTTTACACAGCAAAAACAATAAACAGTTCACACGTTCACACTCAGAAACAAAAGTTATTTATTTACAAATATAAGTAACAAAACAAACGTGAAGGGTTCGAAACTTTAAACAGTAAGAAAATATCAAGCTGTAGATGTAATTTTAATGTAATTAAGTTTTAGATGGGCAAACGTAGAGAATAAGTAGTAACACAGTACAGTAGAATAAATAGTATTACTAAACTGATACATTTATCCTCAGTTATTCCTCTTGCAAAAGTTGCAAGTACATATGTAGGTACCTTTATCATACGTATGGTCACGTACTAAAGTTTAAAAAAAACACCATATTACCGACTAATTAGAAAAAATAACCTCTCAATTTTTATTAATCATAGCCTATATTGTTCCATTGAAACGGAACCTACCTCCTTAGTAACTTCAATCCAGTATACATACTATCTTGAACAAACTAGACCATCGCAATCGCAAGAAATTTTAGCAACATGATGTTAGTATTTTACAATGGCTAACTGACCGGTTATGGTTCAAACAGTCCGACTTAGATTCCCATCGATGTTAAACTTGAGAATTGATGTGACCGATCCTAATCATCCTATACCGGGTCGAGTGTCGACTTCTAATCTAAATACAATATTACTCTTAACTTAATTTTAAAGGAAAACGTATGAGAATTAAATCTGCGACCAATGAGCTCAAAATGTATTAGTCAAATATATTTGTAGTCTGCGAATGATGTTAAATAATTTCAATTTCAATAATCCTTAAGTAATTTTCAATAGTGTAAAACAAATTATAATTTTCGATTTTGTCAGTTTGACAATTGCTAAGGTGCGTACAGATATACAACAAAACTGCGTCTCATAACACCGGCGCGTGACAAGTCTCGCATTTCGTATTCGTAACAGCGTAACACCATAACATAGTAACATCGTGGTGTCCTATCAATTGTCGGTATTTCAAAGAAATGATACGCGCTGATGTTGCACCGCTTGTTTGCATATTTGGACAGTTCTGCGTAATACTAAATGATGATTGACAGAATATTCGCTCGTGCAGTTCGCGACGACATTGTGATACGCTTCTATTCCCGGCATATAGTATCTTCGATGCGCAACAAAAATCTGTTACGGGACGGTGCTACGGGACGACATTTTGTTGCATGTCTGTACGCACCTTAAGGTAATTACAAATTATCTATTATTAATATTACCACATCGGACATTGAATTTTTTGTTGAATTATATATCTTTCTATGATTTGCGAATCCAAACAATACTTTAACCATTCTAACAATTATGTGACAGCAGTCAAATTGAAAAACTCGAATATAGTGTTATACTTTTCATGACATGACATACTAAAAATTATCATTATTTGGTACAAAGCGTTTGACCGATCGGCCCTGAAACACCGACCTACCGAACTCTACCAAGATGTCTTATGACATGACTATACAGTGTCTTACACTCTATGTTCAGTGTGACGGAGATAACCATTCTTATTCTTATGGAAGTTTTCTGTACCATGTTGCCAATTTTGCAATGTAATGTAATATTGAAACATTCATATTTTTTTTATTGCTATACCAAAATTAGTTAATACTGTATAACTTAAGTTTTATGGGGGTCTCTTATTTACACAAGGGCTTATTGCATTCACCCGGAATTTGTCACAATTTATGACAAAAAGGATTCAAATACCAATATACCGTATTACTTACAATATAAATAGCAATGCTAAATACTATTTCAGTATTATATCATACAATTAGGAAATGTAATTCTGTAATCCATAATTAAATAATTTGAGTATTAAGAGACCACTCCAGCTGCATAGCTCTCCGCAGTGTTAATTTTGCCAGTAAGTTGCAGTTTTGGTAAGTACATTTGTTTTTTATGACCGAAAATTTTCTGATAAATAGGATTAAATTTTAAATTTATCGCAACAAGCAATATAAATATCAAAATATTTTTTATATTATAATTATTAATTATTAAAGTGACCAGTTTATTATTTCATTTTTTTATTCAACCACCTGTTTAGACACACTGAAAATAAACCAGTCATAAATACATTCAATAAAGTACCCAGAATCTCTGTTTGGGCATCTATTTTGCTCTTTCTATTCTTGTAGACGCACAGCAGATAAATATGGCAACCCGGTATTCCATAAGACTCCACACTGTGAGACACTGTATATAGGCCACCCTTTCTTGATGCTTTTTCCATGACAACTTTGACAGCCCGCGAAGCGATATCTGATAAGTGCCTTCAATGGTACAAATATATTTTCATTGCTGAAATCAGCGAATAAACGCAGATTGGCACATCCAGAAAAGGGCAATAAGTCGTGATAATATTAATTCATTCACACTAAAAATACTGATATCGCAATATTACAATCCTAACAAATATTTTATAATACAGCATTTATTCTTACATTATTTATATCATCATCAAGGTAAGATCTTACAGACTTATAAACAAAGAATTATGTACTGTACACATAAATACATTCGTTTAAACCAAGCTTTTTTCCTCGTGTTCCCCTTCAGACTTCAAAAATTCTGTTAATATGAAGTGTGTACCGAAATTTCGATTTTGTAAGAATAAATGACAGATGACTGAGAAAATGTTAACACTTACCAAAAAATCTGATGTGGCCAGCACATAACCTCTCGCCAGATATTTTACCTGGTTGTACGCATAAAACGAAAAATATTTTTAAATACAAATACATATATTCATGTCTCACTACAAAATAATTCTCACATATATTTGCAAAATCTATGGGATATTTTAATATAAATTATGTACAATACATACATTTTCTTTATATTCAATATCCTGAAATTTTCTTTTTCTACTTTCCTTTTCATTTATTTTCCTTTATATTCGTCATTTTTTCGCAAATTCCTTTTATATTCTTTTTTACGTATATTCTTTTGCGTTGATTTTTTTATTTTCATAATCTTCATAATAATGTACAAATATTTTTGACAGTGACATTTATGTGTCAATTACAAACATTTGAATTTCTTGCCTTGAAGTAGTTTGATCTGAGAATATTTACATCAAATTATTTTATATGCATTTCTTTATTTCTAAATCTATAGAAGATATTATAATGAATTTATATTTATCGAATAAAGAATTTAACGTTCTTTAATATAAGTATTTACATAAATTTTCGATAAATAATATTTAAATGATTTTTTTCTTGTAACTACTACTTCCGGTTGTCCAATTGTTATCAAAACTTTATCAACTCTTCCCATTATTGTTAGGTTGAGGAATCCGTAGTTAAAAATGTCTTAAGTCTTATAGTATTTGAGAAATCGTGAATCCAACATCCACATCATCGTAAAAATGTTATCATCGGATTCTAGGGACCTTAAAACATGCTTATTCACAAAAATCTGGATATGCGATTTTTATCATGAATATTTTACCTCTCTTAGCGAGAAGTAATAACATTAGCTGAATTGTATATTCATGTTATTTGTATTAAAAGTACATGAAATAATAAATGAAATATTTGAAATTCCTGTCCTGTTCACAAAAGAGTTAAGAGAATTTATATACAATATGTTTATAAAGCGTGAAGAAAAATTAGGTGGAATTCTTGTTTGATGTTCCATATAAGCGAAAGGGTTAGAAAAACTATTTCTAGCTTTTACCTTTGGTCTGACCATCTCTTCCCCGAGGAAGAATCCTATAAAACTTGATGTTTACAAATATATGTAACCACTAACAGTTCCTGTGGAATGATTCTGGTCGTGAGGTATGTCTGGTGTAAGAAAGTTTGCCTGGACATTGCGGTACGCAAAACAACCCTCCATCCCTTCCCTGCCGGGGTCGGGGATGCTCTGTTCAACATTTGCTCACCGAGGAAATATTTGCCGGTAAAACAGAGAGCAGTGTATGACCGCGATGTTTGCAGCAGTCAAAGGAGAGATGAAAAAGAAAAATTTGTGGTTTTCTTCGACCGTTCACAAGGTTTTACACCTTTTATTGGTAAATGGCAAAAATTCAATGTTTCTATTTTTATTTTTAAACTATATTTAAATCTCTATTGCTCCGAATACATAATGATGGACTTAGGATATAAATGGTAAAAATACATTTGTTTTAACAAAAATTTGATAAATCTAGGAATGAGTATCTAAGACTTTGTATTTATTTAGGTCCCGATGCAAGAGATCATCAAGCTAATTTGCGTGCTACCTGATCTTTCTGCTTATAAGAAGTTACCTCGGAAGTAATTACACATAACAGCAATTTTTTTGAGAAAAATGCACAATAAATTTAAATTTAGTTAATTTATCTCCCATTAGAATCAAAACTGTCATAAATGAAACAAATAATAAAACATGAGTAATAGCATACATTTTTGAATTTCTTTCTTTTCTAATTTCTCATAAATTATATTATTTTCATTTTAAATAATATTTTTGTAAAATATTATCAATGCAATTTTTGTGCTAATTTAACTAGCCTCGTATCTTTTACATAGTGCTCAATACAGTCATGGTGATCAATATAAATTGAACACACTATATACCGGATTACAGTGTCTTTGAAAAAAATGGTATACATAGCTATTTTCTTTATTATTAATTACAAAGTTAAGAGCGATAAATATATTTATAGATGGTACCCTTTTCATATATTCCCGCTCGAAATTTTAAGAATATACAAAACAGAATACATTTCATAAGCCACTTGGAAAATATTTGTACTTTAAATCAAATAATCACAGTAAGTACGATAGGAGCAAAACAAAATCTTAAAAATCAAGTCACTTATGAAATGTATCAGGCGAGAACTCTTAAAATGGTCAGCTTGTATATTTAGTATTGCACGACGTGGCGAGAGTACTCGCGCATCTCGTCTCGCGTCGTTGCATTATGCGAGACGAGAACGAGAGCGAGATTACAGTTTAAAATTCGAGACGAGATCGATATAATAACTGCGAGAAGCGAGAAATCTCGCGAGAATCTTGCGAGAGTCTCGCAATAAAAAGGATTTGTAACTTTATAGCTTTGATTCATAAATTCAATAAAAAATTTACCATACATGGAGTGAAGTCAACGCTAATAAATCACGTGATGTGAGTTGAGAGTTGATTGGTATCGGTCCCAGAGCGAGGAAATACAAAATAAAGACAAAATCGGTTTTGCATCCAATAGAAATAGTTTTTTTTCCAATATTTCAGCCCCTAATTCACCCCAGTTAAAACACGACCAATAAAATTCTTGCTGCCCCTGAAAAGTAAAGGATGTTATATTAAGCGTCGATGGGAGCAAACACGGAGAGAAGCGGAGGGATTGATTGCTGGCAGGTTACCGGGCTAGCGGTTTTTATCACTAAATCTTACTTAAATAGTGCCATATATTTAATGATAAAGTTTAAGTACTTTTAGTTACAAAAAAGATTTTTTTAATGTTTAATTCATTTTACTAATGACAGAATGTATTAACAAATGTTCATATTGAAATAGTTTAAAGATCACAATTTGGTGATAAATTAAATTATTTACTAACTTATAACATTTTCTGGTGACCGTAAATGAACAAACATTATGTTCGTATTGAAATAATTTGGTGACCAGAATTTAGTGTTTCGTCTCTTTATTATAGTTATACGACTGCAAATACATGGAAGACGGTGCTATTGGTGCGAACTTGTCTCTTGTAGTTAAATAGCTACGTAAATACGTAGTGCGCAATCGCTTATTTGTATAGCGAGACTCTCGTGCGAGAACGAGATGAGATCCAAAAAAATGTGCGAGAACGAGAGCGAAATCGAGATTACAAATCCGAAAACGAGACCAGATCGATATTTTATATTTCTCGTCTCGTCTCGCCTCGCGTGCATCATTACTGTATATTCTGAAAGTAATTTTAATTAGCTTTACAGTGATAACAAATACTTGCAATTCATCAAAAATTAACCTTGTAAATAATTTTTCAAAATGACGAAACTTTAATGCATTATAAGTTTACCTTGCCATTTGTTCCAATTTTGTTTGAGAATATATTTTGACATTAGGCTGATATCACTTGTTTTTGATTATTTCGAATAATTCGTAGATTCAATAAAGAATAAAATTAAATTAAATTTAGGTAAGTATAAATATTTTTTTCTTAATTCGTTGGCCGTCAAAAATAATCAAAAGCAAAAAGTACATCAGATACTCGTCAAAATATTTCCTCAAACACAGAACATGTACGTATATGTCATGGGAAACTGATAATGCATTAAAGATTCATAACTTTAAAAAATAACAAGGTTCATTTTTGATGAAAATACATGTATTTGGCATCATTGTAAAGCTAATTTAAGTCACTTTCAAAAAATATTAATTACTACGTTTACATGCAGTTTTGAAAATGGTTTCAGTTTTCAGTCAAAATTATGCAAAACTGTTTACATGCAGTTTTCAAAACAAGTTTAAAAATTGATTTGAAATCAGTTTCGGCGCATGCGCATTTAGCTGATGTAAGTGACAGATCCTTTTCACTCCAAATACTTCGTTTTGCTATTATTTCAATTATTTTTTATACTTCGTACCACTACGCACTAAAACTACACAACTGTCAGTTTATTTGAAGGTTAGTAACACAAAGCGACAGAAACGTTATGCTCTGTACGCATGCGCATTATCGAAACTGAATTTTTAGTGTTTACATGACTAGTTTTCAAGTCCAACCCATGAATTTTAGTTTTGGTTTGAGATAATTCAAAACCGTTTTGACACTGTATACATGGCGTTTTCAAAACTAAAAACGTTTTAAAAACGGTTTCAAAACTGCATGTAAACTCAGTAAATATATCATTACATTTAGCAATATGATTTCGCTTCCGGCGACATCGGAAGTAGAATTCAAGATCTTCTTACGCCAAAAGATGGCATAAAGTATAAAGTTCACCCCTTTGTAGGAAGGAAATAGCCATGCATCCCAATTTTATCAATCAGCCAGTATATTATCTCCAAAAATAAGTTTAAGAAAAATATTTTACTTCTACTTGTTCCAAACTAAAGGGCAGATAGTATCGGATCAGGTACGATTAAAATAGGCTTGCGAATCAGTCAATTAATCCTAACACCTAATATTTACAATCTTTAAACTATACAGATTTTTGATTTTAAGTTTAAGTTTACTGACTGTTATCCCAAATTTTAAATTATGTTACTCGTACTTGACATAATTACCGAAGGAATAAGAATACTGTACAACTTATAAAAACTTACATACCTATATTAGCTTGTATTTGTTTTGAAGTAGAAGCAATTCAACTCCATCAATAACCTGTAACAAAGAAAGAATTAAAATATAAGCATAACAATATCTTATCTAAAAAGTGACAAAAATTAAGCAGTGCTTTCTCTCGTTTCATTTCAATCAATAACTTTCCCCAGCAAAACATTTCCAATTGTCTTGAGCTTGAAATACTCTGAGATGACGCAAGTTCTTACGTACTTTACTGACATTTGCGTATGAATGCAGTGTGTAATATATTGCTCAAATAAATAAAAGGATTTAAACTTTGCCAGTGACATTTTAAATTAAAGAGACGTCTTCAAGAATAGTAATTATTTATTTTGTGATAAATAAAATAAATATATCATCACTGTTCTAGATCTTTTCATTAGTGTTTGGAGTAACAATCTGCTTTTCAAACAATGACTTGACAGTTATCATCAGTTTTATATAGTATGGGGAATATTTTCATTTAAATGATGAGATTGTTTTCAAAACATACATATGAATGTCCTTCCTTCTGTAATTCTTGTTAATCAATTTTATAGCAATAACACCAAATGTTTTTTTCTTATATTAATAAATATCGGAAAGTATGTTGACATCGACAACTTAAAGAATTAGCCAGTAAATAAAAAATATGGTTAAACTTTTAAGTATTATAACTATTTTTTATTAAATTATTTTTTGTCGTAATTAATAGCGCCAATCATTTTTACAAAATTGAAAAATAGTTTGGTTTGTATTTCTTCCTTGTTCGTTTTTTCGTATAATTTTTATAAAAGATATTCAATATTATTGAAATCAGAACACTGAAATTATAATACTTTCACAAATATTTCTTTTCCATATTATAAAGAATGCGAATAAAATGCTATATGGGAAAATTAACAAATGCTATACATATAAAAATTGTTAATATAAGAAAATTTAAACTGTTATATTAGAAATTAATAAAAGACAAATAAGAAAATGATTAACACTATACAAAATAATGAAATTTGCCATATATCTTGTTCCCTCTATGAAAATTAATAAATTTTGCTATAAAAATAATGATTTTTACCTCTCGCTGAGAGGTATTGAATTCATGCTAAAAATCGCATATCCAGATTTTAGTGAATAAGCACGTTAAAAAGGTCCCTAGAATCCGATTATAACAGTGTGTGTATATAATATATATATATATATATATATATATATATATATGTAAAATGTGTGTGTGTGTGTGTGTGTGTGTGTGTGTGTGTGTGTGTGTGTGTGTGTTTGTGTGTGTGGATGCTGGATCCACGATTTGTCAAATACTATAAGACTAAAGACATTTTTAACTACGGATTCCTCAATCTAACAATAATGGGAAGAGTTGATTAAGTTTTTATAACAATTGGACAACCGGATGTAGTAGTTACAAAAAACGTAAATTCTTTATTCGATAAATATAAATTCATTATTATATCTTATATAGATTTAGAGATAAAGAAATGCATATAAAATAATTTAATGTAATAAATCTCAGATCAGACTACTTCAAGGCAAGAAATTCAAATGTTTGTATTTGACACATAAATATCACTGTCAAAAATATTTGCATGCCACTGTCAAAAAAATATTTGTACATCATTATGACATTAAAAAAACGTCAACAACGCAAAAGAATATATGTAAAAAGAATATAAAAGGAATTTGCGTAAAAATGACGAATATAAAGAAAAAAAAATATATCTGGCGAGTGGTTATGTATGGCCACATCAGATTTTCTGCTATACACATTATTAATATTCATTATCTGTTTAGTCAGTATGTGGATATTTTTCGGGTGTAACTTTTCTAAACCCAACTTACCCATGTGAAACTTTATTAAAGTGTGTCGGTAATTGACACCAAAAAAAGGTACACTTTAAGAACCATGCCTTTATTTTGCGATTTTGAATTTTTTTATATCTTGATCATATCCGTCGCCGGTAAAATGATCGCGGAAAGTTTATCGCGGAAAATTGTTCGCGGGGAAAATTCATCGCCGGTAAATTGATCGCTTGGAAAATATATCGCCAGTAAATTGTTCGCGAGGTAAATTGATCGCCTGTAAATTGATCGCGTGGAAAATTGATCTCGAAAAAATTGATCGCCGGAAAATTGATCGCGAGGAAAATTGATCGCCAGTAAATTTATCGTGTGGATACTTATAAATATTATTTTATTATTTTCTCCGTCCCAGCCGTATCTTCATAAAATTCTGCAGGTGGAGAAAATAATATTATTTTACTTTGTTTGCGAACAAAGTCTAAGAATTCCCATTCATATCTTAGCAAAATTCAGAGAATTATTTATATTACAACTACAATACAATAGTCACCACTGCCGTCCTTTTAATCCCTCGGTGTTAATTGAATATGATGAATTTATTATGTATACATTAATTTTATAATTTTCTTGACGATGAACTTATGCTGTATTAGCGACCAATTTTCTGGCGATCAATTTTCCCTGCGATCAATTTACCGGTGATCAATTTGTCCCGTGATCAATTTTCCTCGCAATCAATATTCCGGTGATCAATTTTCCTCGCGATAAATTTTCTTCGCGATTAATTTACCAGCGATCAATTTACCTCGCGATTAATTTTCCGGCAATCAATTTTCTCCACGATGAATTTTCCGCGATAAATTTACCGCGATCAATTTACCCGCGATGAATTTTTCGGGAACCGATCATATCGTATAACATCCACCAATTATTTTTTTCCCTGAGGTAATGAAACATCTGTATAGTAAAATAATAAAAAATCATAGCATAAAACCTAGCGCAAAAATTATATTACACACACAAATGCTTATAAGGTTAATAATTCGTAAAATTAATTCCGTCTTTGGCTACATTTCAACCATGTCTTGAATTTTTTGACACTTGTCAATCAGCTTGTCTCACATATTCTACGTTTACATTCAGTTTTGAAACTGGTTTCAGTTTTCAGTCTAAGTCACGAGAAACTGTTTACACGCAATTTTCAAAACAAGTTTACAAATTGATTTCAAAACAGTTTCGGCGCATCATGAGTATGACAGATCCTCTTTACTCCAAATACTTTTGCCGTTATTCCATTTATTTTACTTCGTACCACTACGCACTAAAACTATACAACTGTTAGTTTATTTGTAAGTTAGTCTAGTACTAGTTAGTACTTAGTAACACAATGCGGCAGAAAAGTTATGCTATGTACGCGTACGCTATATCGAAACTAAATTTTAAGTGCGTATACATGAGTAGTTTTGAAACTAGGTTTCAAGTCAAACCCACGAATATTAGTTTTGGTTTGAGATAATTCAAAACCGTTTTAACATTGTATGCATGGATGTTTCAAAACTGCATGTGCACTCATTAAAAGTGAGTTTAAATATAAAAATCTTTTTGACACATATCTGTTTGAAAGTTTCAATAAATCTTATATACCGTCTTTCTGATTTTTAATTACAATTATTGTCTCCTACGTAATGCAAATCTTGACTTGATAAAACAATAGAAAAATTGAATCGCTAGTACAAAGTGTAACAATTAGCAAGAAAAGAGAAAATTATCGCGTTCTTTGGTTAGTCGTTAGTAATAAAACAAAGGCAATAAACGCTTTATAAATCAAAGATAATGAGTCTGAAATTTAGTTCATTTTACCTATTAAACGTTCAGCAAAGTAAAGCTACTAAATTTATAATTTACAAGCAATTATTCATGTTTTATACTCTTTATTATACAAAAAACATCTTCCTTGTTTTCCAGAAAATCGCACTACGCATAATACAATCAGCCAGACTTCAAACAAAACCATTACAACATTAGAAAACAAATTCAATTTGTGTTACAATCATTTTTTTCTCAATATATTTCATATTAATATACATTTTCCAGCGTATTTTAAAATTAGAAAACAAAAATTTTGTATTAAAAGATGTGTAATCAGTCCTTAAAATACCTAACAGGTACGCAGGGCCGGCTCATGGGGTTTGTCAATCACCTCAGGCGTAATTTTCGGATCACAAGATCAAAAAAAAAAATCGTAGAATAAAATTATTACCTATTAGTTGTATTTGGGTTTTTGTATGCAGGGTGTTTCAAAAATACTGTAAAAAAATTTAAGGGCATATAGTACCGACCAAAATAAGTAAAAAAGCTTAATCAATATAAAACTGATCTTAACTGTTTCCGAGAAAAGCGAAAAAAACTGACAAAGATAATGATTGATTTTTTTGTCTATGTCAGTAAATAGACTATAAAAAACAATAAAATTTTATATGAAACATTTTTCTCAATTTCTAATAGTTACGAAGTTATTTGAAAATTAAATATTGGCCAAGGTCGCCACAACATTTAACATATAGTACAATTATTTGATTTAAAAAAAAAACAAAAGCACATCTAAGATGACCTCTGAAAGGTAAACAAAATATCCCATTTAATCAAAGTCGTAACTCTTATAGTTTTCGAGATAGCAGACGTAAACCCCGTAAAAACTCATTTTTCACTGCCTCAAATTTCGGAAACTATGGAAGATCGGACCCATGTTCAGTCAGTGTCAGTACTATATGTCCCTAATATTTTTTTACAGTATTTTTGAAACAGCCTGTATAATAAACCATTTTCTTAATCAAGTAAGAAACAACTAAAATCGCTACCATAATGACTTGACTTCACTTATAATGTGCGCAACTCCGTTTCAGCGGGACATTGTCTTACCGGTCATTTTAAGTAGAAATAAAAATAAATAAATATATCATCACGGCTTATTACCCATTGCTGGGTGTGCCAATCTGCTTTGTACACAGATGCGGTAATGATGAAATATTTGCACCGTGCGGGCGCTTACCAGGCGTCACCTCACGGGCAGTCACTGCTGGCGTGGAGAGTGCACCACAGGGGTCAATTTTGTGCCATTTAAAATTGGAAATATTTGGCGTCGGTCGGGATCGAAACCGGTTCCCCAGATTCACGACCTGACACTCAGGCACGCGGCCACGAGACCCCAGGATTAGCAAATATAAAAAGTCTGATGTGGACACCACACCACACAACTTCCTTATACACAAAACCAACATGAAATATAGACCCAATTATAAAATTTCACGTATTTGACGTAATTTGACATTAACACTAATTTTTGTACTTTTTTGTCCTAATCCATAGCAAGCTTTATTACAAAGGGCTAATTTAATACTATTAGTGCCCGGTTGCAGAAACGTTCATCAACGCTTTGTTTAATTAACGAGTCATTAAAACAAACAAATGCATTGCGATCTTTTGACAGCAATGCTTTAAATGTCATAAGAGCAAGGAAACTGATTCGAATTTGTTCATTTTGATGGTCCCTTAATTAAACAAAGCGTTGATGAACGTTTCTGCAACTGAGCATAGGTGTGCTAGACGCACAATTTAATTCTCTAAAACTATTACTTGAAATATTTATTTCTAAAATCATAATAAATAATAAATAAATAAAAAAAAATACATTTTATTCAAGAAAAATAGTTAACAACTTCAGGTAATGTATCACTTCCGGTTAGTCTATTTTATCCAAAATTTATTATGTTATTCCCATTGACATAAAAGTCTTATATATCAAATTTGAAAAGTTTTAGATTACATTTTAAAATATTTTTAGATGTTATAGTAGTCCCAAATATAAAATTTCAACTTTCTACGGCTTACCGTTTTTGAGTTATGCGAGATACGTACGTACAAACGTCACGACGAAATTTGTCAAATTGGATTCAGGGATGGTCAAAATGGATATTTCCGTTTAAATCTGAAAACCGATATTTTTTGCGATTACAATATTTCCTTTACTATGTACAAGGAAGTAAAAATTATAGATATTTTTACAACAAATGAGTTAATTGTAATTAACGTATCAAGGGTGCTATAAGGACAATAACGCTTGAGGTCAACAGTATTATTTCCAAGGGCCACTGGCCCGAGGTGTGTACGTTGGCCGTAGAAAGCTTTAATAAAATTTACGGAGTACTTAAGCTATGAATGCTCCTGCTTGTTTTTTAGGCTTTATCCCAGTATCAATATCAATTTCTTGACAATATTACTATAGCAACAACTCATAACACGCCCCTAGGTGTTATTTGGTATATAACATAAAGTCGGACGTTATGGTAATGTTTATCCATGAGAAGAAAGTTTTTCGAATCAATTCGGAGAGAGCAAAATACTTTATCTAAAAATTAAAAAAAATTGAAATGCAAATAATAATGACTATTATTCAATTTTTTAACATATTTTGAAAATGTAAAGTCAGAATTTATATATTTATAATTTATTGCTATATAACTGCTTCTGATGTGTATAAATATAGCTGAAAACCCGAAACGTCATCATGTAAATAAAATTTAACATACGTGGACCATTGAAACATTTTCTCTACACCGTTAGACAATTAATCAACGTTTGGTCCTTCATTTCCTTCTTCAATTTATTGGAAAAAGTCGGTAATTATAAGAATATCATCTTCCACAATTTATTTATGAAATGAAGTTCCCCTTATGAGAATGTAGATTCATATTTATTTCTATTGAACACTATTTTATTCTTCTGTTCAACCCTTCTTTGTTAAAGTCAATTCATATGTCTATTAATAACGTCAAGCTGTCAACCAGAACATTTCAATCAAAGATGATCGCTATCTATGTGGATATAGTGTAGGTATATCCGAGTCCATCTCAACCGGATATCCTAGTTTTTAAGACGGAATATTCGGGGCTAATTGAAGGCGCGGCTACACGGCAGTATATTGCTTTACCACGCCTGTGTAAACATTGCTTTATGCGAGGTCTCTTGCTTTACACTTGGTCATGATATAGAAGAATAATCAGCAACTCTCAAACAATACGAAGATAATTACTGAAAATAGTATGAAGGTTGAGTATGGTGCAGGTACGGGATTTTATTGAAAAGTACTATAGGCTGCAAGCGCCCTTTCCGAAACTTTCTGGATGTTAAATTAAAAGATATATGTATGTTTTGGTATTATTCTAAAATTAAAAGATTCATAAAAGTAGAGAAAGAAAAATACGGTACTTTTTTACAATAATTAGTTAAATGTAGGCGAAGAGACCTAAGATTCGTATTTATTTTAAGAAGAAATGCAACATGTAGACTCAGTTGCATAAAACATTGTTAACTTTAATCAGGTTGTAAACTTTGATAAGGCTTATTTTTCAATGTATTTTTGATACGTATCCATGGTTAAATGTGCAGTTAAATACATGATCAGCTAACAACGTTTTATGCAACTGGCCCATAGTGTTATATTATAACTTACAGATTTTTCTTTTAAAATTTAACTTTACTCACTGTTATTATTATTATTATTATTATTATTATTATTATTATTATATTATTAATATTATTATTATTATTATTATTATTATTATTATTATTATTATTATTATTATTATTATTATGATTTCTATAAGTGTGAATAACATAATTTGATAACGCACATCATAAACTAAGGATACATACCTATCTATATTTAAAATTAATTATTCGCACCGAAAATATCTAATTAAATTCTGGGACTTGCAAAAAGGTTCTTTCTACATTGTATTTTGTTTGGAATTTCTGCTTGTAACCGTTGATTCATGCTCACTAACAAATCAACTTTTCATACTATTCGTTTATAAAAAAGTTTCACATTATGTCACTAATTTTCCATTTGAGTTATATTCACAAAATCTTCGCTTCGATATCTATGGGCGACTGTCGTTTTTGACAAAAATTTCGTTTCTCCGTGTATTGACGACATCCGTAAAGGGTTAATCAAATACATATTATATTTAAATTTTAATGAAATCTCGTGGTTGAGTATGTTATGGGACCGGTTGTGGTTCCGACGACCCGGATTCGAATCCGAACGTCACACTTGAAAATTACTTCCAATTTACTAATAGCAAAAAAAAAAATCCCTGTGGAGCTCTCTCCGCCACAGCTTCGAAAGCCTGTAAGGTGTAGTCAGGTGGTTTTTTAACCCCCCCCCCCCTCTCCTTGAGGGCCCGGAAGAGCCCAGATATTTTACCTGGTTGTACGCATAAAACAAAAAATATTTTTAAATACACATACATATATTCAAGTCTCACTACAAAATTATTCTCACATACGAGATTTGAAAAATCTATGGGATATTTTAATATAAATTATGTACAATACATACATTTTCTTTATATTCAATATCCTGAAATTTTCTTTTTCTACTTTCCTTTTCTTTTTCTTTAAATTTGTCATTTTTTCGCAAATTCCTTTTATATTTTTTTTACATATATTCTTTTGCGTTGTTGACTTTTTTTTATTTTCATAATGCTGTACAAATATTTTTGACAGTGGCGTACAAATATTTTTGACAGTGACATTTATGTGTCAATTACAATCATTTGAATTTCTTGCTTTGAAGTACATTGATCTGAGATTTTTTACATCAAATTGTTTTATATGCATTTCTTTATCTCTAAGTCTATAGAAGGTATGTGTAATAATCAGTTTATATTTATAGAATAAAGAATTTAACGTTCTTTAAGTATTTACATAAATTTTCGATAAATAATGTTTAGATGATTTTTTTCTTGCAACAACTACTTCCGGTTGACCAATTGTTACCAAAACTTAATCAATTCTTCCCATTATTGTTAGATTGAGGAATCCGTAGTTATAAATGTTTTAAGTCTTATAGTATTTGAGAAATTGTGGATCCAACATCCATATACACATTCACACACACACACACACACACACACGCACTCGCACACGCACACGCACACGAACACGCGCACGCGCACGCGCTCGCGCAAGCGCACGCGCACGCGCACGCGCACGCGCACGCACACGCACACGCACACGCACACGCACACGCACACGCACACGCACACGCACACGCACACGCACACGCACACGCACACGCACACGCACACGCACACGCACACGCACACGCACACGCACACGCACACGCACACGCACACGCACACGCACACGCACACGCACACGCACACGCACACGCACACGCACACGCACACGCACACGCACACGCACACGCACACGCACACGCACACGCACACGCACACACACACACACACACACACACACACACACACACACACACACACACACACACACACACACACACACACACACGCGAACATCATCGTAAAAATGTTATAATCGGATTCTAGGGACCTTAAAACGTGCTTGTTCACTAAAATCTGGATATGCGATTCTTAGCGAGATGTAAAAATGTGTAATAAAATTAAACCAGGGCACTCCGAGGAGAGCACAATACTAAAGAAATGCATGTGTTCTACAAACGCTAACATGCTGCATTCTGCATCAATAACACGTTGCAGAATAGCATTTAAAAATTGATTGAATAAAATTAGCTAGCAATATGGAATATATTTATTATTATTTAATTTATTTTAATCTTACACTAATACTATACTATACTATACTATACTATACTATACTATACTATACTATACTATACTATACTGTACTAAGACAGCGGTGGAATAATTTTTTCCGACGACCACTACGAAAAGTACATAAATTCACACGCTAAACTATTACTGAAAGTTGGTCATTGCACATCACTAGCAATGCTGTGTGATATGATTTCATCACACGCTGCGATATCTGAGCGAACTAACCTAAAAATTTGTATTTAAAAGTTTAACAGTTGCAGATAATTTCTGAATTTATACGGATTAAGAAAGTTGGCCCCTGATTTATCAGATATTAACAATTTTTGGTGAATTCTGATAGCAATGACATAATCTGTTTTAATATGTATATACAGTTATGTCAATTCAACAAATTGTAGACTTCGGAAAAGAAACGTGTACAACACGTGCTGAAAGGGTATTTCATACTCGTGTGATTAAACCACTCGCCTTCGGCTCGTGACTCAAACTTTACACTCGTGTGAAATATCCAACTTTCAGCACTAGTTATACAATATACTATTGTAGCATCAACTGAAACACGAAACAAAATTGGCTAATAGAACATAGTTTATGTACGAATACTTGGCTTTTTTATATACAATTTGTATTTCGAATTCTTCAAATGTATTCAACATTTAATTAAAAATTTATTGATTCCTTTCTTTGATTTTGGCAATCACTGTTTCATATTAAAAACATTTCGTACACTTTCCCCCTCCCTTCCTTTTATTTCTTCCCCTCCCCGCACCCATTCACTCCCGCGAGTAGACAGAGCCGTCTGTTGGACGCTAATAGCATTTGATATTTGATTAACACATGCAGGAAGCATTGCAAAAATAGGCCGCATTAAAAATGACAGGCCTTCGCCTTCGTCTTCGCCTCTCCTCGTCGCCCGGCTTGCCTTTGGAGTGAGGTGGTGCGGCAAAGAGAAAGAAGGGAAAGAAGCTTGAAAAGGGTGGCGAAGAAAGATCGCGAGCCAGGGCCGGCGCACAATTAGCAAGGGGGATAATTAACGAACAGAAATTAAATTTAAAAATTTATAAATTATGATACAAACTGGAATTATTATGTGACCTATAAATTCATGCAAGGTGAGCAACAACTGAGGTTAAATTTAAAATAATTTATATTTATTTGGTCAGTATATTTTTAGTATTTGATCAATATTTTTTTTACATTAATGATCAGTATTTTTGTAAAATAAGTGATCAGTTAATATACTTGCGGTGCACTCTCCACAACAGCATTGGATGCTCGCAAATTGACGAATTACTGAATGTGTCATTCAACTCTTATTTGCAGATTTCGGTAATGTATCTATACTATTGACGGCCCTTACCAGGCGTCTCTTCACAGGCTGTCAAAGTTGTTGTGGAGAAAATACCACAAGAGTCACTTTTGTATATTTGAAAAATGGTAATAATTTTAAAATCTGACTTCCATTGAATTCAATGCCTGGCCACAATCATTCATTTAAAAAAAATAATAATATATTATTATTTATTTATTTTATGCCTGAGTAATAAAGTGTTTCTGCAATTGCTTAAATTAAACTACCATTTATCATTAAAACACATGCACAATTTTTTTTTGTATATATTGCATTTTTTTCTTTCTTTGATTGCTAATGAATATTCTCTTTAATTTCCCGGGTCCTGTTCTGCAGCACCCCTTCCGACACTCTTCTACTTCTTCTTAGCGCTCTCCTCTCTTTCTGGGGTGCTCGTGTTCTCTCTCTCGCTCGCACACTCTCGCGAGTCGCGGATCCTCTCCGTTTATGCATCACGGCTCGGCCGCCTGCGATAACGATTTTTTTGTTAATTATCAAGTCGCGTATGGGGCGGGGGTGGTCGGGGATGAAGGAGGCACCCTCCAGCGGGGCGACAAGGAGCCTCCATACGCCCACACACGGGGAAATAAGATAGTATGTGTGAGGAGTAGGAGTATGTTGCTGCATACCAAAGAAGGTTTTATATTTCTTAAAAGTGATACTCATATTTATTATATCGACATAGGGGACGTATTTTTTGTAAGATTTACTGACTTTGGGTGGCTGAGTATGGTTGCGGATCTGACGAATCGGATTCGAATCTGACCGGAGACAACTTTACTCGTAAAATTATTTTCAATTTTGTAATCACACAAAAGTGACCCCTGTGACGATTTTGGATTTCGAAACTTACCGACCGACTAAAATATAGTCGTAAAAATGTCAAAATACCAAACATTAATCATATTTAAGACGTGACTGTCTGACCACAGTTGTCCGTCTTAAATCGGACGTAGACGAGTTCGATCATTTCAATTGAAAACAGCAATAGAAACCTTTACCTACCGTACAGAAGCATTACGACTAATATATGTTTACGGCTACTTGGGTTTCGTGGACGAACTTATATAAACGGAAATCTGTGGCTTAATACTAAAACAACCAGTGCCCTAATTTTGCAAATGAATAATTTAAAATCAAAACAAAGTTTCAGTGTTATTACTTAATAACTTAACTTGACAGTTTGTATTATTAATATCGATTACAAATAACACTAATGATTTAAATTGTGTTATGTCTAAAGCACTAGAGCCACAGACAAATAGTTTGTGTTAGAGACCTTCAAGATTTTACGGACGTATTTATATTGGTTATTTATTATTATAATAAATATTTTCTTATCTTATTTTAAAATATAAATTGATATTGGTTCAATTTAATATGTCGAATCTTGTAGGATCCTTTCAGTTAGACATTGGTTGTTCTTGCACTAATCCAGATATATTATATGTATAGTTCTGGTTGTATTGGTGCAGTCTTGTACCATCTTAATTGTTGCGCCATAAATTAAAGACTATAACTGCACTATTATAATCGGTGACACTAGAGAAAACGGGTACGGTAAGGAAAAATATTCTAGTAAACCATGGGCGTCACATCGGTGCAATTTACTACTCTTAGTTGGAGTATGTCATTTTATTAAAATAATTATAGTGGTACCTCGACTTACGAACTTAATTCGTTCCTGGTCGCGGTTCGTATCTCGAAACTCAGTTTCCCATTTCCAACGTCTTGTATGCTACAGCTACAGCTACAGTCTCACTGTTCGCAAATCGAGAATAAGTTCGTATCTGGAGACAAAACAGGGTTATAAAAAAAGTTGATTTTAACATTATCTAGTAAAATGTTATAGCTATAAATTTTATCAAAATATCTCAAGAAATGACCGCCAATTTATTACATTTAATTATTTTGTAATAAAACAACGACTATATGTTCCAATCTACGCCGTTTGCAAGAGTAGTGGGGATACAGTGGGCCAACTGCAGTCTCGAAATAACGTCACTATGAAATAATGTTCATGCCACTGGTTTATTGCACTTAATAAATAATACTACTCGACAAAGCCGTTCATGTGTTACGTGTAACAACTCATAGTAAAATATTTCTAATCGTAGTGCCGCTTTATAGAAATCCTGCTAGCATTTAACATTTCACAGCCCGTTTTCTGAGCAGTTGTAATCAAAATTACTTTTTAATTAAGAAACACAAACAGATGTTAATATTTAAATATATAGGCATCAATTACATGTTACAATTGTGCTATCTGCTTTGCTCTGAATATAATGAATCAATTGTACCTGGTCGGTAAGATTCTGGCATGTCAATAGAATGTCCGTAGTTTACATGTTGAGTAATCTTAATCACTGCCTGATAGAGAAAAGGACTGCCAGGACCTCTGGCATGGTTGATATATTAAGTAATAGTAATTTCTCTTTACCACCTCAATACGGATTCAGGTAAAATTTTACCACTGAAGATGAGAACATTAACTTCAAAATACGTCTATATTTATTATTTTCTCTTAATTTTAATACTAGGGATAAGTTTTAATCTTATTATCAAAAATAAAAATCTTAGTCCGCCTCTGGAGTTGATCATAAAACAAATACTTTGATACTATAAGTGCAAGGGCTGCCGTACCAACAATGATGAACTCATATTTTAAAAATATTTAAAGAATGTACAAAATTGAAATCATGGTCGAGTACCATATTGAAATTGAATAATTCAATTGTACAATCTTAATAGTTACAAAAGTTTCTGCCTGTTTAGAAAATGTAAGTAAAACTTGCTAAAAAATAAATGACACATTTGAGTTTTCTGGCGGAGGAGCCCCGCACGTATACGGAATTATAATTTAAATGAAAGTTTGATGTAAAGCAATTAATTTTTTGTGCGTTTTCTTCGGTAGGGAATGAATATATGACGCATAATGCACGGACGAAGAATAATACAACCCCTATGAGACTTAATTTTATTGTCGAAAGCTAGAGAAATCTCTTGCGAATTCTCAAATAATAAATGTAATTTTCTTTGCCTACTGAATTAATTAAAAACCATTTTTTATATCAGTCACATATCAAGAATGCAAAAGTCAATTAAAAAAGAATAATACAGTGTATCTTAAATAAATATATCATCACGATGGTATATTCATGGGTATGTACATATAATTTATTCATTTAAGAGCCACAGAATAGCATGCGACACCAATAAAATTTTATCTGCCAAATATTATGTAAACGTCGCTAACTATCGTTAAAAAGTTATTATGCATTAATTTTATAAATTTAATTGAAAATGTATGAAAAACTAGTGAACTGAAAAAAATTAACGTAATATATTTTTTAAAAAACTGTATAACACAAATTCGAGAAATAACATTACATTATATTTTTGACAAAGAATAAACAGTTGAACAGAATGTATGGAATAGTTATTTATAATATAGGTGTTACAAGTGAAATTTTGTTTGGACCACTCCGCATAGTGTCGTGTTCCAAACTTCCTTCTCACAAAATAAAAACACTTTTAATACTTACGTCATACACTATTTTTTTACAAACATTATTTTTACCTCCCGTCATACCGTGGTAAGGGAGGTAATGTTATCGTTCCAAAAATTCGATGGGAAGTTTTCAGTGAATAAGCACGAATTAGGGTCCCCACAACACGTTTTTAGTATTTCTACGATGATGATGATGATGATGATGATGATGATGATGGTGTGTGTGTGTGTGTGTGTGTGTGTGTGTGTGTGTGTGTGTGTGTGTGTGACGATTTTTTCGTCCACGATAACTCTTCTCACAAACTTCCAAATATTTCTATTTTCCGTATTTAAGCTTTCTGCAGTCATATAAAGATTTGATTAGATTTTGGGTAAAATTGGATGACCGGAAGTGATACTTTACATAAAGCTCATAACAGTTTTTAATGAAAAACTATATTAAAATATAATCCAAAACTTTTCACTTTTACTATTTAAGACTATTATATCAAGAGAGACAACATATTAGATTTTGGTTAAAATTAATATACCAGAAGTGATACTTTAGTTGAAGCTCTGTACAGATTTTCGTCAAAAATATATTATGGTATACTCCAAAACTTGTCAAATTTAGTATTTAAGATTTTTATATAAAGTAAAGCAACATATTTTTTGCTTTATTTGAAGCTCTGAACAGATTTCTGTGAAAAATAAATTGATACAATCCAAAACTTTAAATTTGGTATTTAAGACTTTATTTTAATGAGAACGATATATTAGATGTTTTCTAAAATTGATACATAGGAAGCTAGAAACAGATTTTCTTGAAAAAATGTATTTAAACATGATTCAAAACTTCTCAAATTTGGTATTTAAAACTCGTGCATGTATAATTTGAAACAACAATATATATATATATATATATATATATATATATATATATATATATATATATATATATGATAAACCGGAAGTGGTATTAACAGATTTTCGAGGAACAACATAATAAAAGATAATCTAAAATTTGGTATTACAGGCTTTCCTATTTATGGGACCAACAAATTAAATTTTGTTTACAAACGATCAACCGGAAATGACACTTTACTTAAAAGATCATTATTATTTCAAACATGGAATTGACGGGAGGTCATATGTTGGCCACATCAGATTTTTTTCATTTAAATTTGTATACATAATATTTTTTTGGCATATTTCAAAAATGTCAATTTGTTGTTCCATTCGGCATTACCAAGGTAAATAATTCGCTTTTAACACTAGTGTTAAAAGTAAAAATGGTCTGTCACTTTTAAACTGATGTTATAGTAGATTTGTAGATAATAGATATTTAAATGTATGGCAAAAGCTAAAGTGATAAATAAATGTGGCTGCTCTTTGCATTTCAGAAAGACTGATTATAATTGAACAAATGAAATTGTTGACACTATTGACAAATAATATTTATACAAGTAGTTTAATTGAATTTACAATTTTTCGCAATTAATACAGTATGAAACAGTTATTAAACCAGACTGCAGGTCCAAGCTAAATGAGCATAAATAAATTATACATAGGTAGTTGGAAAGCTAAAAATATTCTCTTTTCAATTGTACTACTTTCCTATATGGCGTCCATATAAAAATCAATTAAAAAGTGTCTTAAACCAATTTTAGAAGTTATTTGTTATTTGTAAAAATAAAAACTAGCAAAATATGAGTTTCTTTATTTATCTAGAGAAAAGACCTATGCATTTTTTTGCGAAAAACAAATACATCTCTAAAATTTAACCGACTTCGAATCTCTTCCGAAATTCCAATGGTGAGCCTCGAAAAACGGGCAGCCTGTATAGTGTTTAGGGTG
This sequence comes from Harpalus rubripes, assembly GCA_963082715.1. Taxonomy (NCBI): domain Eukaryota; kingdom Metazoa; phylum Arthropoda; class Insecta; order Coleoptera; family Carabidae; genus Harpalus; species Harpalus rubripes. Next base: position 47,129,535 of record OY720451.1, on the reverse strand, counting down.
GTGACCGGTACTGACTTGTAAATTCCTAATTTCATAATTACCTAGTTATTTTAGGTAAAAATGCTTTGAATAAAAATTGTAGAGTTTAAACTTCTGCATCTGAATTTTAAAAATATTGCATGCTTTGTATCGACAGAAATTAGATATAAAATGTCGAAATTCTCCCAAAAAACATCGATGGCTATAGAAATGAAACAAAAATCAACAAATGTTTAACGGCTGATCTGTCAAGTGGAGTCACTAGTTAATTGCAAAAATTAAAGTTTTGCTGATTTCTCTTTTAACAAATTGTGGCTTGCACTACTTTATCACACTTTTTTATTTTCTTTCGAACGACTATGCTTAATTTTTTTATCATATTTATATATTTTATATTTCAAGTTATGAGGTTAAAGTTCTGATTTTTATATGGACACCATATTGGAAAGTTACACCATTGAAAGGAGAATTAGCTTTCCAACGATGTATAATTTATTGATGTTCATTTGTTTCAAACAGCAAAGATGTAACGATTATTAATTTTCTATGGTAAAAACAATGATTTTGGCAATATGACAAATGTGGCGTCCATATAAAAATCATTGACCATATTGGAAAGTTACACCATTAAAAGGAGATTTTTTTTAGCTTTCCAACGAGGTAATTTATTTATATTCATTTGTTTCAAACAGCAAAGATGTAACAATTATTAATTTTATATGGTAAAAAAATGATTTTGGCAATGTAACAAATATGGCGTCCATACAAAAATCATAACTTTTACCTAATAAGTTGAAATCTAACAGTGATAAAAAAAATTTGAGCATAGTCGTTCGAAAGAAAATAAAAAAGTGTCTTAAAGAAATGTAAACAAAATTCCATATTATTTCATATTTAGAAGTTATTTGTTAAAAAAGAAATCCGCAAAATTTAAATTTATCCAGTGACCTATGAATTTTTCGCCAATTTAACCGACTTCGTATCTCTTATAGTTTCCGAGATCCCAATGGTGCGCCTCGAAAAACCAACACCCTGTATGTTCGGGAATGCCAGTTACCACCATGTATATCTGTATGAAGAATTCGGCCAACTCAAAAATCGTGTAGAGATGAATTGTTTACAATTTTTTGTGCCAAAAAACACTCAATCAAAATTCAAACAAATTTGACATGTCCTAGTAGACACCATAAACAATGACAGCGTCGTCCACGGTTTCTACAGGTCCCAATTTAGGTAGTAATATACATACTTATTTTCTGTGTTGATGAGTATATCAACTACATTAAAAATTAATCTCATCCTAAGTTAATTACTTATAGAACAATTAATAATAATTATTACTCCTCCCGAGGTTAATCACTCAAACTCTTAACTGTGTTCCTGCGAAATTAGCAGGAAAAATTCCTGCAGGGCACAGGACAAACCGACCCTAATGTCCGGTCTCACATGCATATTAACTCCTGCCCAATATACAGCGTGTGTGTGGAACAGAGACAAAGATATGGTCAAGAAGAGAGAAAGAAAATGGTAGCATATGCTAGGATAACGGATGCAGGATACATATTTGCCGGTGTGGGGTATATTTATACGGAATGTTAAGGATTGAATTTAATTAAATCATATATTTTATTTCTATAAGTGTTTTGAATTTTTAATTCCACAACTTACATACTGTTGTTATTATTATTTGAATGAAGCAAATATATTTATAAATTATGGATGAATAATAACAAAATGTAGAATTTGCGAAAACAAAGAGTAAAATTTAAAAAAGAAACTCCATCGTTCTACATATTCTAAACCGTATATACTACTAATGTCATTATCATTTTTTCTCTAAATTAATACGAACCTTTATAGTTTCCTACACTTTGTCTGAAGTTGAAATTTACTACCCTAATGTAGACATATTCAAAATATACAAAACGGACATTGTAGAATAATTTATTTTAATTATTTCTGGTATTTCATATGAAGAGTGATATATGTATACCATATTATAAGGGTTGACACATTTATTAAAATATACACATGACCAAGTCTTCATTACGTAATACACTTTTTGTCTATGAAGTAAAAACAGGAATTCCATTTACTTTTTGACAAAATTTACTTGCATTTTATAAAAAATTATTCACTGTCAGTGGCACGACAACTTTAGTCGCTAGCTGTGCATTTAAATCGCTTACAGTTTTATTACATTAACCGATTTGTGTACCAAATCTTTCATCTATCTATTGTGTGTGTTTATTTATTTAATTTATTTTAGAAAACTAATATTTACATTACGTTAACATTACAACAATTAACAAATACAATTTTTGTCAATATATACAAAAATAATAATAACAATATTCTCACTCAATGTAAGGCGGGTTTTATGTTATAGCGGCTCGTCATACAATATGAATTCACTACAGGTGTATTATTTTGATTGGAGACTAAACCGCCTACAAATATATAACGAATACCGAGGTAGGAGGGGGAGGGTACTACCAATGAAAGTGAAGAAATTAAAATAGCGTAGGCGTGACTATTAGTCCAGAATTGCAATACTCAAACAGTTTTTATTTGAATATATATGTCTAGTATTCAACTTAATAATTTAAATACACTTGTAATTATAATGTATGTAGGTTTATACAGTCTTATAATATTTATTTACTTTTTATAAATGTTATTTAGAAATAGCATATATTTCCAGAATATTTAGGCCCACGAAGAAAACAGTTTGATATAAAAACTTCGTGGACGTCACACCTATTTTTTCAAACTTTGGAGGCCTATAGCTCGCTTATTAATAGGAATTTTTGCACCAGATTTTCGTCAATAGTCTTAGTTTTACTAATACTATCAAATAAAATTATGTAAAACAAATGGTGGAATTCCCTTTGTAACTTAATATTGTACTGTCGCGTTTGTTTCATTGTATATATGTATAATCTGGCCGCCGAATTTCTGGAATATTCTCCATTATTTTCGCTGCAAACTCTTTATGATTTGGACTATTCCGACCGCGATCATTCCATTTGTATTCGCGCGGCAAGTTTCGGCCCTCTTCGGATTCGGGTCCGCTCGGTCATTTTCTAGAATAAGTTATCCCCGTAACAATACTACATCAGCAGTTCGGTCAAGAACTGTCTCTAATTATCCTTTGTACGTTGTACGCATTTTGGGTATAGCTTCAGTTGCGAGTAAGTACCATAGGCATTTCGATTCGTACTAGTGCAATGAAAAGCTCTTAATTTGTACAATCTTGGGGAATACTTCTTTATAACAAACTCTGATTCTGAAATAGATTATATCATCAATGATTAAATTGTTTTAGCCGCCTCGGTGATCGTGTGGTTTGAGGAAGCGACCAGCGCTCGAAGCGATCGTCACCGCTCGACTCTGAGGTTGTGGGTTCGATTCCCACCAGGGGCTTGGGTGTTTGTGTGTGTCTTTTCATCATCTCATCTCCATCAATTCAAGGTACAAAACGGTCGAAGTTATAAAATATATGCGAAAATTAACTCACCCCCATTAATATCAATTGTAATAACTTATATGTAAACTTAAATACAATAAAGAATTATTATTATTATTATTATTATTATTATTATTATTATTATTATTATTATTATTATGATTAAACTGTTTTAACTTAACTGCCAATTATAAGAAAAATGTCGCATTAAGTTAACAGATAGTTTAACTATAGAGAAACCGGGCTTAAGATGTGTACATGAATAGAGCTGCCACCAAAAGTTGAAAGCGACAGACATGATATAAAATTTATATGAAAATTGTGAAGAGAAGTATACTTGTTATATAAAAGTAATAAACAATAGAATAAAAAATCTTTCATCTGGCTTGTGATGAGAATTCCCCCTTCCTCCACTTCTCTTATTATTGACGAAGCGAAGGGTTGGTGAATATATTGCAAGAACAAAAAATATATTGAGACGCAGCGAAGCAAAAACAGCTCCTTAAAACACACAGATCGATTAAAAATTCCTCTCGATTAATAATTAAACGTCTTGGAAGGGGTTGAGAGGGTGCGGGCGCGTGCGCATGTTCCCTCAGGGGGTGGGGGAGGCGCGAGCGCGTGCTCCGGCTCCGTAGCCCAGCTGAAGAAGACTGATTGTAGTCAGTGTGTGTCAGGGAAAAACACTAAGAGAGAAATGAGCTACAGGACGCAAGAACAGTGGGGGTGGGAGGAATTAAACTACATCACGCCGGATTCCACACGCATAATAAGAGTAGATAGATGGGAATTATACAATGTGCCACGACCAGAATACAAACATTTTAAATTGAAAACATGAATATTCTAATTACTTTAAAATATGTTTTGTATTTATTACACTGATCTTGCATGAGATATTTAAAGTCAAGTAAAAGTGAGGACGGTTGGTACTTGGATGGGAAACTAACCGCACTAGTGGTACTGCATTCAAGGTGATCATGAGAATCAGTGACAAAGGCGTTTAATATGAGGAAATAGTTTTGTTTCAAATATCACGCCTTGTGAAGACCTGAATTTAAAATTAGTGTTAATTTTTTTTTTAAAGTTACTGCTTAAGTGTTTGAATAGGCTTCTTTTAAAGAAGTGGTAAAAACAGAGTTAGTAGGTATGCGTTATTTTTAGAAATGAACGTCGATTCCTTTTCAGATACCGATTTTTTGACAGGTTATTTGATGTGACTTGACGTTAATTTTTCTAAATAATCGTAACTAAATACAGTTTCGTGCAACCGACCGCGAACTAAACATTTTGCAGATGCAATACAGGCCGCAAAATCCAATTTCGGGGCCATTGTTATGGGAACAGCCGCGAAATTGGTTATAAACTAAAATCACTTTGACACTTCAGAATTGACACAATGGATAATATGACAATGGCAACTATAAATATCTTGGTTTGTTTTTACCTTCCGTCACCTTTAGGTAAGGAAGGTATTGTCTTTGGTCAAAAAATTCGATGATGAGTTTTTAATCAATAAGCACGTTTTAGGGTCCCTAGAATACGAATTTACTATTTTTACGATGATGTCTGTATGTGTGTGTGTGTGTGTGTGTGTGTGTGTGTGTGTGTGTGTGTGTGTGTGTGTGTGTGTGTGTGTGTGTGTGTGTGTGGATGTGTGTGTGTGTGTGTAACAAAATTTTCGTCTGCGATAACTCTAATACTACAGTTTCAAAAATTATAATTTTTTCGTATACTTCTTCGTTACATCCATATGAAGAGCTGATTAGATTTTGGTTACAATTGGTCAACCGGAAGTACCATCATTTGAAGATTTTAACAGTTTTTCTTGAAAAAACTATGTTAAATATCATTTTTTCACATTTAATGTTATTATAAATATTAAACAATATTTTATTCTCTATACGATTTGACTGCATTTTATACTTAATATGAAATGGATATAGAGTTAAAAAATTGTAAAGAAATTAAATTTCATAAAGTAGCTATAGCTATGAAAACAGCTACTATATTAAGAAAATTCTGATTGAAAGATGTCAGTGTCAAGTGAAATTGACATAGTGTGTTTGTCTTATAATTTTATTGGAAATATAGGATCTCTTGCTTTCTGTATGAAATTTGTATAAAATACATAACAACTGCTTTAAGGTAATGTACAAGAAATAATAATAATAATAATAATAAATCTTTTATTTCTGCAGATACATTATACTGTATATAGAAAACGTCACAAAAGAATAATTTAAGACATAAATTTTCTGTATGAAATTTGCATAAAATACATGCAGCTGCCGGAAGGTAATGTACAAGAAATAGAATATTTAGCAAGGAATTTTCCGTATGAAATTTGTACAAAATACATAGAACTGACGGAAGGTAATGTGCTGGCCACATCAGATTTTTTTAGAATAAATACAACAAAAATTGTAAACATTTATTTTAGAAATTATTTAATATCTTTTCAACATTTTTTTTACAAAACAATTTGTTTTGTTTATCAACTGTTGATCCCATCAAAGCCGCCGTTCTATTACAATAAATTAAACTGTTTAAATACAATAAAATTTGCAATTACATATGCTTTACGGTTGCACAAAAAATAATGTGTATCTATATCTGGTCGCGAATCTGGAGAAACGGGTTTGATCCCGACCGGCGCCAAATATTTAGAATTTTAAATGACACAAAATTAATTCCTGTGCTGCACTCGCTAACAATGAGTGCCCGTGAGATGTCGCCTAGTAAACGCCCGCACGGTACAAATTTGTCATCATCATCAAATCTGTGTATAAAGCAGATTGGCACACCCAGCAATGGGTAATATGCCGTGATGATATATTTATATTTATTTATAAATTGTTCTGCCTTGGCCTTGAGCGGCCTTTGTGACAATATTTCTCTCGAAACGCTAAAGAGAGATTTCGCGGCCTTGATATATCTACAAATAACTATTTTACCACGTTAGTAAATTAAATTTTCTCATACATCAAAAGCGTGAATTAAAAATTTTGGCACCCAAAAAATCAGAACTTTTCTAAATCTCAATGTATATAGCACCGCATATAGTTGTACGGGACAGATAGCCTAAATAAAAATGAACTAATTTTTATTGCAGCTGTGTTGCGACCGAGAGTGCGCACTTTTATTTTTTCGTTGTTGTGCATGTACAAAGCTTGCGGCCGTGCTTGTTTCCTAAACGGACCCAGTGCGGCCGAATTTCGGCGCAAGTCAGAAATTAAGGTAGGTTAGTTTTGGTAGCCATAAATTTCTTTTAAATATTTCTGGAATAAAACTGACCTATTCTTAAAATAAAATATATTTTAGCTAAGAAAAATATACTGAAGCCAGCACATTACCTCCCGCATATTTTATATCTACTAAATATATGGAGTGGTTGAGTGCATTATGTTACCGGATTGTGATTCGAAACTAGTTAAACGTGATTCTTGTGGTACTGTTCCCATGACATTCTTTAGAGCTCATGAGGTAAGACTTAGTAAGTTCCTTCTTCGAAACAAGTCTCTAGTTAAAACGTTACTCGACTGAATTTGTTGTATGCACAGTTCCGCCGCACCGTTTCCGTTTGACGAACAAGCACGGCCGCACGCCTTGTTATGTTCGTGCACATTACGGTACGGCTGTGTTGTTGCCGTGAATATTTTGTTCCTTTTTACTCGAGTACCAGAATCTGCGAATGAAAGTGATTGGCATATCCAACAAAGAGTGTAATAAGCCGCGAATATACTCGTATATTCATCTCCCATATCCATCATTTAACTTTAATAATATGAATTTTAAGTACTGTCAGATGGTCACCCATCCATTTACTAACCGGTTTCATCTTTTCTTGATACGTATATGCATATATTAATTAAGAATCGTACTAATTCTATAAAAAACATGTCAAAATACACACTTAATAGTAAATCTAAACGTTTTATTCATTTATTAACTTTTTCAAAAAGCATACATTGATCCATTTTAAATCCTTAATGGATTATTCTTATTGTCATACATCATCCGTGAAGAATTGTAATTTAATACAGCAACGCATTAAGAATATGCATATGCAATCTCCTAAACAAAGTTAGAAAACTCAAACAGAAAGAGAGGTTGCTGTGTATAACGCACAGAACAGGCAAAATCTTCATATTTACACAGAACAAATTTGTTCCGCCATTAGTTCACAAGGGGTAGGAGATTCACCCCTTACGAGATAGATAAATAAATAGACAGAATACGATAATGTATTGCGGCTTCTCTACCAAAAAATAAATTAATTTCTGAATTTGTATTAAACATTCATATAAAATAATGAAATAAATAAATATGTAAATGGGGTGCGTAGACAAATGTGTTGATTGAACTGTTTAGGTCCTGAAGATTCGAATTCGAGTCTAGTTCAAGACAATAATAATTATTAGAAATTTATGACTACTCAAACATAAACGAATTTTTGTCTATTTGAGTACTGTATAGAGGTTTTTATAAGACGTTACTTCTTAGGCACCCAAAGTTGATGGAAGGAGTATACAACAGCCAATCCAATCACTTATACATTCTTCCATGGGTCAATTATTAATATATACCCCTATATAATTTGGAAAAACTGGCAACTCTTATTACTTCGTATAGAACATGAAATTTTGAAATGAGGATCTGTATTTCTTAATTATTATTGAAGCAATTAAATTCAAAGGGTTATAAGAGCCAAAAGAATATTATAGGTATTTTTTTACATGGTTGAAACGGTTTATTGCCCGTTTTTGGGTGTGCTAATATGTTTCCCAGATTTCGGTAACGACGATATATTTGTACCTTTGAGGGAGTTTACCGGTTCACCAGATGCCGCTCACGGACTTTCAAAACTACACAAAACTAAAGAGCACCGCAAGAATCATCTTTATGGTATTTGAAAATTGGATACAATTTTCAAGTGTCAAATTTGACGTCAGTCGAAATAGAACCTCCCAAAAGTGGAATTAATTTTATATAGAAATGGTAATTTAGACAAATAGTATACAAAATCTGATATTTTGAAGAATCGAAAGTAAGTGTTCTCAAACTCAAAATGAGTGCGGGAAATAGCTAATTTCCGCTACAAATAATTAAAACAAGATTTATTTTGTCTTCATAATTGTTTAATAGCATTCATAACCGATCAAATAATAAATATGTATGTCAAAATTTTTGAATACATTTCGTAATTTATCTTACTTTTGTGAACGGTGGCAGTAAAATACCTATTGTTTGCAACATATGCTGAAAACATTATTCCGAAATTCTATGCAAATTCCAAAATTCACTGCACCATATCGGAATCACGAATTCGCAGTACTTATTATAAAAATGACTATTTTTTTACTTATACGTATTTGGACAAAAGAATATTTCAAAATCATGAAGAGTTTATTACCCTTGCTTTTGAGAGGTATGCTAACCTGCTATTTATTTCGTAGATCTGTACCCTAGGGCGCTAACCAAACGTCATTTCCTGGACTCTCAAAGCTGTTGAGGAGAGAACACCACAAATAAAATGCATAAATATACAGTGTGAATACTGAAAACCGTGAGATGCCTTAAACATGGGAAAACAGATTTTTTCAAATATCAACTGTCTTGTAAGACTATAGTGGGAGTTTTTGATATGGTAGAAAGTTTATTTTATTTGGCAAGGAAGAGTATCTAAATACTCCAAAATGAATGACTTACTAATAAAATATTTACAAAAGTATAATGTTATTTGACAGTTATTACTTATAATTTATTAAAAACTGTAATCATGGAAACGTATTCCGTAGCTGAGTTGGTTAGATCGAGACACCGTAATTCACGAGTTCAAGTCCGGCCCGCTTTGTGCTTTTATTATTTCTTTTATTTGTAAAAAGCATTATTAAAAAAATTACGAAATTAAAACAAACTGGTTGGTAAATCTGGTATTTTATTAAATTTCACTTCTTTAGATTTAGTCAATAAAATACTTGATTTACTTACACCAATAGTATATTAAAAAACGTGTTTTATAAGACATGTTTTTTTCGCACGCGTCAAAATTTAGAAAACGAGCGTTAGCGTTAACTAAAAATAAATTAGGTAAAAATGGGTTAAAGAAACGTCATCTAGTACCAACCGTCTAAAACAAAAAATTGCGTATCGAAATAAACGTCATTATGAACGCAAAACATAAAAACAATTTTTGTTCGACTTTTGTAATTTATTTAATAATATATTTAACAAAACAAAATAAAAATATAAGACGGATAGAATTTGAACCCGTGAATAATTATTACGGTGTCTCGTCTAACCAACTCAGTTACGGATGACGTTTCAATGATTATTGTTTTTAATAAATTATAAGTAATAACCGTAAAATAACATTAAACTTTTGCAAATATTTCAATAATAAACCACTAAATTAGGAGTATTTAGATACTCTTCGATGCCAAATTAAACTATCTTTCTAACCAATAACCATATCAAAAACTCCCACTATAGTCTTACGGGACAGATGATATTTGAAAAAAAAACTCTTTTCCCATGTTAATATTAAACGCCTATGTCACGGTTTCCAGTGTTTACATTATATAGTCAGAAAAATTGACTCTGTCGAGTCCAGCAATAAAACTATAATTATTGTAATTATGACAAAGCGGCAAACAAAAATATCATTTATGTTAAAGGAACAGTAAGATTAATTTACTATACAGAGCACTCAGAGCAGATAGAATCATAGAAATACTAATACATCTCTTCATTCCAACAGAGCGGCGCAAATAATGGTATTGGCATCCAATGTTATAAATGCAAGCAGTGAGCGATAAGCCAGATTTCTTATGATTAGAATATTTATAACTTTATTGCTGGACCCGACTCGAAATTTAATTAGAAGAGAAAATGCGTCAATTGTTAGTAGGTACGTGAAATCTTGAAAACGTACTTCTAATTTTGAAAGGAGAATCTGTTTCTTTTTATAATTGATGTGGTGTCTTATGTGTGATACAATATTTGCGGCTGTGTGTGCATGTATGTGTGTGTGTATAGTTTCCTTAGTAACGAGCCCTCGATGGTACGCATTGAATTTAAAACAGAGAAGACAGCGGGGCGAGATTTTTCCCTCCGCGCATTAATTGCATGCAAATTCTTACAAAGAATGTACAATCCGCCATTTTCTAACTCAATTCTCGTCTTCCAACGAACACAAGTCTTATTCCTTTGTCTCTCATATACGTATATACTTTCTCCAGGCCTCACGCATTTTAAACATCGGCCCCCCTTTCTTTCGGATTCTTAATTAGTAATACTACCATCTCTCTCCCGCATACGGTGTTAACTAAGTGTTCGCGTCTCTGTCTTACGCACAGTGAGGCCGTATGGTAATGTGACGTCAGGTTGAGACGAAATTAAAGTTCCCCTCGCGAAAACGAATTTTCTACACCCGTGCAGTCTTTCATTACACACACACACGCGCGCACACGCACACAGAGCGTGAGCTGCGTGAAACAGCGCCGGACTATAGCAGAATTAAAATCAGGACTAATTAACATTACGAAAAGAAATTTAAAGCAATACATGCGTATAAGAACCAATCAATATCATTTCTTATTGGTTTTAAATGGAAACGTAACGGGTAGAAGGGTTGATTCTTCTTCAAAATTTGCTGCGTTTCATTCTTTTAAATATTCAGGTTGTCAGGCTAAATGTGTTGTGTGATTATACTCTGGATAGGTGTTCACATAAGTACAATATGTGTACAAAAATGCTTTATCCACAAGAACTTTGAGAATTCATGTGGTAATACTTGGTAAGCGCTCTCTACAATCAAATCAGCAAATAAAAGCAGATTGACACACCCAGATATGAGTAGTGGTAATAAGCCGAGGTAACAATTATTATTTTAATCCAAAGTAAAATGTATACAAATATTAGTTTGTAACTAAAAAATACAGAATTTGTAAGTTGATTAATAGCTGTTATTAGTAAATCTATATTAGAATCAAATGATCTACTGCTACCTAACCCTTCCACGTCCAAGAAGTAAGTAGTAAGTAGGTATACTTTATTCACAGAAAGGGATCGGAGAAGTACACGAGTATATATTTTAAAAAAAAACTGTTTTTAGGTTGCAAGGTATCTTCTTATACATAAAAGTGAAAGAATAACCGCTAAGCAAATCTACACCGTTTTACATATCGACGACAAATTTTGTAGAAATATTCTTTGAGTTTCAGGACATGTCATAGAAGTTATCAGAGTTCAAAATATTGCATTGTTTTTTATAATTAATTTTTAAAATTTACATAAGAATAGCATTGGCATTACTTTCGAAAGCGGCCTTACCGACAGAGTCAAAATGTTAAAACCACACTTTTCTGCTGTCAATTAAATATTTTCATTAAAACATCAACATTTTCACCAAATCTCAAATATAAATAAATGATTTTCAGTTAATTTTACATGTTTCCTGTAAATTTCAGCCGAATTCATAACCAAATAATAGTTGTTTTGGAAGGATTGCGAAAAATATGTACTGGGTGTCATTATTTAAATAAAACTTTGTCTAGACGGTTTTAAGATTTGGAATTGAGTTAATTTATATTTTAAACTTCGTAGAACATTTAGTATTAATTTGAATATAATTTAAACCGTTGAGAAGTTCTGCAGCAAAATAATAATTATTTTTGGGGCAATTTTTTTACAAAATTTCGATCCTATTTTCCGTAATTCCTAAAGATATTTTGGCACTTTTAAATATTCATATATGAAATCAACCCTCCAGAGTTCGTTTTTGCAAGAATTGGCACTACTTTAACCGAAATCGAGAATATTGACCGATTTTTACCCAAACATTTTTAGCCTAAAATGTACAATTTTTGAACCCTGGTTTGAGAGTTTAACTGGAAATTTAACCACTTTTATACCGGAAATATACAAATCAACCCTCTAAAGATCAATTTGCTAAAATAAACACTATCTTTAACGGAAACCGTGATATATTGAACCATTTTTAATCTTACATTACCCGAGACCAGTGTAAACATGTATTTTTGGGGGTTCATTACTCCTGAATTGTATGAAATATTTTCCAATTAACACTAAAATCGTGTTGTTCGGGGTTAAAATATAAATTGACTCGGGTTGTGAAGGCCGTGGGTATCAGCTAGTATTAAATAAATATGAATATGAAATTTATGTTAGTATTTTATTTATATTAAAGAAATTACAAAGCTAGTTTTCATTGGCTTTTTTATCAATATTTGGACATATTTCACATTGGTAACTTTTTCTAAATATGTTCCTATTATACATAACCTAATTATCTCACAAAGCTCTGGCCGTTATACTCGTTTTTTAGAAAAAAAATATATTTATCAGTAAAACAAAATAGTTATTTATGATATGTGTTGAAAGTGACATTTTATTTTGTGAGATGGAAGCGGAGTGGTGAGTGGTCCAAACTTTTGAACAATTCACAAAAATTCTCAAAATATGAAATTTCAATTGTTAGCGGGACGCGCTACCGACATAACTGACAAAAAACACCAAGTCATATTTTTGACGTCACATTTTTTTAAAGTCTCATTGTAAATAAATAAATAAATAAATAAATAAATATATCATCACGGCATAGTACCCATTGTTGGGTGTGCCAATTTGCTTTGTACAAAGATTTCGGTAATGATGATGACATATTTGTGCCGTGCGGGCGTTTACAAGGCGTCACCTCACGGGCACTCATTGCTGGCGTGGAAAATTACCTTAATAGAAAAAGTAGTATATTAAAGAACAAATATCATAATTGTCATTATTCTGTGAGAAGGAAATAATCGACAATTATGAAATGTTCTTTATACTATTTTTTTTTATTTTGCGCCTTTTGTGCGCTTTTTACCTCCCGCTACCCCTTGTAAGGGAGGTATAGGGATCGTGCTAAAGATCGCATATCGAGATTTTGGTAAATGACCACGTTTTAAGATCCCTAGAATCCAATTTTAACATTTTCACGATGATGTCTGTGTGTATGTGTGTGAGGATCCTCCACTCTAACTCAAATACCATTATTCAGAAAATTTTGAAACCTTGTATTTCGAACTTTTTCTGTAATGGAAAGAGCCCATTAGATTTTGGTTAAAACAGATAACCGAAAATGACACTTTACTAGAAGCTCAAAATAGTTTTTCTTCGAAAGATACCTTTAAATGTTATTTTTTCGAGACTAATGTTATTATAAAAATTAAAGATTATTAAATTTTCTATATATTTTATGGATAAATTTATAAAATTATCTATAATTTAAATCCCAGAGCCTACGCTTTAAACAACGCAGTTATTCAAATGTATGTAACTGACAGATAAATGTCACTATCAAAGAACTAGTCATTTCAAAATAATATTAGTAACGTTTTAATAAGAAAAAAGTAAATAGAACAATAGAAACGGAATTCAATTCAACATAAGTAAGTATGTAGGTATGTATTTAGATTCATAAAAATTTACGATTCAAAAAAATATTTAAGTTAATCCTCTTTTTTGGATTAGTGAATTCTATTCTATCCCGGTATTTAAAATTTAATCTTCATTTTATTAGCGGTGGCTCAATGGTTAGAGCAATGCCTCATGTCATGAGTGCCCTCGGGGCTCTGGGTTCGAATCCCACTAAGGCATGGATTTGTGTGAATGTGAACCCACTCTGTAATTGGGATTTAATCCTGTTGAGGAGTTTAAAAAAAGGTAGTAACTTGGATTAGATTAGATTATATTTTAAGATATAAACTGTCAAAATTAGGGTAAAATTCGCTAATCCAAAAATAAGGATTGACAATCTTTTTTGTGACTCGGGCTGTAATGGCGAGAGGTATTGTGTTGGCAACATCAGATTTTTTGATAAAAAAACCGTAACATAAAAATTTAGGTAATTTTGTGTCAGTTGATGAGACTAATAATGTTCAATAATATAACATTTTTGTAACATCAACAATTTACGGTATATTCTATTCCTTTCTAACTTTACACTTTACTACTCCATTTCTTCTTATTACAACTTTTAAAATCATAATTATATATATATAAAAAAAATAGTATTCTTAACAATCGTTTGTGTTCGTTTATTTAACGAGATTTGACATTTGATATTTTTTCACATTGATGCCCACAAACCTAAAAAATAAATAAATTGATCTAGTCCATTAAGCATTCAAATAAGCTATTAGCGACCTCTTTTGGGTGCTGTAACTCGTCACGCGGCTCGTTTTCGATTATTATTAACTTCTCTAATATATAAATGATAATCATTACCAAAATCATTGAAAAAACACCCTCACAAATCTAAGTTTAAAATTCTTCTAAATTGACAAATTAAGATTTGCTGTTTTTGATGGATAACATTTATGATACACACAAGAAAAAATTATATAAATTATGAATAATTCTATGATTGTGATAATGAATACTCTTGAATATAAAGTAGGTAATACTTTAATAAAATATAACGTATTTATTGAAATAATACATATGTTACATTATACGTCTCAATTACAGTGTGTTGCAATACAATTGCACATATTTAAAAATTCATACATTTCCGATATATCACCCAGATAATTTAATTTAATTACCATGTCTGCAGCCCTTATTTATTTAAACTATAATGAATTACTGAATTATTCAACACAATTTGCAGTGTTATAAATAATGAATGCTGATAATTGTTTCTCAAAATAGGGAGTTACTTATAACTTTAGTTTGCGAAAATAATTAATAATGCACATAAATAGTGAGAATCAAACAATTTACGTACTAAGAAATCTTTTGTATCAAGTTAACACACAGAATAATAGATGCATGGGGGTTGTTTTATTATAAATATATTATGGTAGAGTATGACCACAGTTTAATACGGTATGTAATCATAGAAACATAATTGCAAGATATTATACATATTGTATTCTCTTAGTTTCAGCCATAATTACTAGTCAATAGAAAAGATAATTAAACAAACAATATTTATAAAATCTGTCATAAGTAATAGGTACAAGTTGAGTACTGTATAGCAAGTATAAGGCGATCAACCACCCGTATATTAATTACAGTAAAACCAATAAGGAATACTTTACCCAAAAACTACCGAAATACTTTTGTGATTGCACACGCGAATGTTAAAACCTTTTTATTATTTCGGTATCGTTATGAGTCTATAAATTCAATGAAAACACATCGTTAAAAAGATCTATAAACGCACTGTTTTTTTGGCGCTTTTCGTTTTCTAGAGGTGCTATTAGTGCTTACAATACTGACCGATGAATGATATATAACCTCAATTTGCTGTTAATCAACAATGAATTTTTATCTGTAAAGTTAAATATTTTAGCGGGGAGCGCTACCAACATAACAGATAAAAACACCAAGTCATATACTTGATAAGCCGTATTTTTTTAAATCTAATAAAATTGTAAAGCAAACCGGCTCGTTTTCCAAACATAGACTCATACGTTAACAAATTGCTATTATGTGAAACTTGTTTTTTTTTTAATATACTATGATACCACTATTATCAACTCGTCAGCTTGTTGATAAAACATGTCTTTACTCAGTTGTACTATAAATTACTATTGCCATTAACTAAATCTGCGCATTATAGAATACGAGTAGGAATACTTATAAATTTCTGACATTTATCCTGAAACACTCCTGATTTCAGCGCATATACGCATCCACACACGCACATATATTCTGAAAAATTTTCAACGTCTTGCACCCTCGCTAATTTAAAATAAAACAAGGCTGCTTCTTTTCTTGTTCGTTAAGGCTCGCGCTTCGCGTTCAACCCTTCAACAGGGGAGGAAGAGGGATGTTTTCCTTGCCCCCTCCCTAACATCTCATGGCCTACTCGCTCCAGACTTCGTATTTAAGAAAACGCAAGTTTTATTTTGTTTTAAAAATGCTTTCTTTTTTGTTTGTTTGCTACAGTGTTTTGTTTGTAAGAGGATATTGTTTTATGATTAACATTTTCAAGATTTGCATTTGCTTTGAGTTAGATTTGTTAGGTACTTCAAATTAGAATAATTTTCATACAAGTACATAAATATTATACTAAATAAATATATCATCATTTCTTATTATTACGTATTTTTACGTGTGTCAATCAACTGTTTATCCGCAAATATCGGTAATAAACGATATCTGTACGGTTGAAGGCAATGGAGTCATCCACAGTTTTTTAAATATTTTTTTATGAAACTTCATCTAAACTGAAAGTGAGTTGTAGTTTTACAAATTATTTATTGTTATTCATTGTCGTTATAATATTTTTAATATTCTGTGACGATTTTGTTCTCAAACAGTGGACTTCGCTAATAATTGGAGTCACATAAATTGCTCTTTTTCAGCACTTATAAAAATATATCAATATGATAAAATAACTTTTGTGTTCAATAACTAGAAATATACGTGGATAATAAGCATTTTAATAAAATAATGAATAAAAAGCTACATACATACATTATAGTCCAAGTTTTGATTACCACTGGTGGCCTATGCCATTCAACATATCTGACATCATAAAAAAGCTGTAGCAAAAGCCTTGAAAGTAGTGATAAATTGGAATAGAGTAAATGTGTGACGTAGAGATGAGGAAATGGTATTAAAAACTCGATTATTTTAAAAACTAATAACTTTTTTAACAGTTGTAATCTTTAACATACAAACTGGAGTGGGTGTATTTGGTCCAGGTTACCAAATAAAGGAATCCACAGGCACCAGTTCCACTACGCAATAAATCTCTGTGCTCAAACAAACCTAAACAAAGTTGTCAAAGGAGCAACAATTAACATAATGTCAGACAGCCAAGCTGCTTTAAAGGCACTAAGTTCCTTCACTTGTGAGTCAAAACTAGTCTGGAATTGCATGAACACCGTACAACAGTTGGCCATATACAACCAAGTCACCTTGTGGTGGGTACCGGGGCATGAAGGAGTTCTAGGCAATGAAAAAGCAGATGAGCTCGCTAAAAAGGGAGCCGAATTACCGTTTTACGGGCCTGAACCTTTTTGTGGACCCTTGAAAAGTCATGGAAAAAAGGAAGTCAAAAACTGGGATGAGGCAGCAATAGCCTCATATTGGAGAGACATCCCGGGCCTTAGTCAGTCGAAGATATTCATTTCACCTACATCGACAAACACCAAAGAGCTATTAGCTCTCAGCAAAAAAGACCTTAGAACTATGACAGATATATTTACTGGTCATTGTCCTCTGAAATATCATCTATATGTAAGATTGGTACGGCTGAAAACAACATCTGTCGACTCTGCGAAGAGGACGAAGAAACTTCGGTACACATTGTATGTGAATGTCCAGCTGTGGCAGCAAGTAGACTTAACCATTTAGGTAAAAAGTACCTCGCGGCAAATGAAAAAACTAAGATAGGGACATGTTACAGTAGATCTCACAGATCGCAGTGAGAAAAGCAGTTAGCGCTTAGAGCCCTCAACTTAAATAATAATAATAAATAATAACATACAGTTTTAATGTCTTGTTTTAATATAAATGACCCATGTTCTAATTTGTTATTACGGTGGAGGACTCCATTACTAGGCGTCACCTCACAGGCGCTATCGTAGAAAAAGCACCGTAGGAACAATTTTTGTACTATTAAAAACGTTGGTCGAAACCACAATCGCTCACATAACTTATTTGACATGAAAAAGTTCTGATTATGATCAAAATGATCTTCCAGGGAAAAAATTAGTATCAATTTTCCAATAATGTTAATTATGTTACCTATATTGCCGACATTTGAAAAAGTCAACGCCGTTACGTATTTTAAATTTTTTGACTTTCAGTTTTTTATATTTTAAAATTAAACTGATATTTATTCAAATCGTTACGTTAGATGGTGTTTACGGATGAACATGACAAGTTTATTGTGGAAGCATATTTTCGTTCTGCGATGAATTATTGAAATAAGTTAAAATATGTACGCCAATGCAATCTGTCAATCGTATTTCACTATTACAAGGATGCGGCAACAAAAAATCAGAACGAGGCGGAATCTTCAATTACTCTGGATCACTCTGTATATTATACACTCTACGAAATTTTGTGTAAAATACAATAAAATTGGTTCATATAGCTCTACACGATATTGTGTAAATTTAACCACTTATTTGGTATAAAAGTACACACTGAATCAGCCAGCAATGCTAAAACCATGGTAATAGCTGATATATTCAGATAATACTCATTGACAGATGTCAGTGTCAAGTGCAATTTATATAGTATGTTCGTATTATAATTTTACTGGAGCTAGGTATACAAGCTTTTCCAAACTTTCTGTATAGAATTTATACAAAATACATACATTTATTTGGAACCACTTTAAGGGGCGGCCCGGTTAAAATTCAACTTAACACCTTTTAAGGTCCACCCTGATACATACATATTACAAATTAATAAGAACAATATATCTATTGATCTTATTTATGGTAATTATACTTAACGGGTAATAGAAAATCTTCAAACCTAATGTCTTCGTTCAAGGAAACACATACACAAATTTTTGTATTGCACATTAAAAGTAAATTTAAACATCATTTAATACACAAACACAGAAATATACGTCCATCCACTGCCAAAATCGCAACAAACTACTACATACCTATCTTACGATTTTTAACTTGTGTCGTTAGTGTGGAGACCGGCCATCTACACGTCTGCCACTAACATCGAGACGTAATCACTGATGAAGTGATGCAACTTATTATACTTTTATTTGTGTAAATTGAGAGATTTAGTAGTAGACATACATACAGTGTAGAGCTAGTGGTTTAATAAAATATACAGTGAATCTAAACTATTGTTTTACGACCACAGTTACGCTTACGACAAATTTTGTCGTCATAGTGTAGAATCAAATTTCTTTATAAAAATCTGATGAGGACACCACACGACTTCCTTGTACGCAAGACCAACATGAAATATAGACCCAATTATAAAATTTCACGTATTTGACGTAATTTGATAATAACGTTTAATTTTTTTACGTTTTTGAACTTTTTTGTCCTAATCCATAGCAAGCTTTATTACAAAAACCAAAAAGTATGCTTTTTAAATTTACATATCTAGCTTATACAAAGGGCTAGTAGGGGATTCCACCATTTTTTTATATAATTTCATTTGAACGTATAAGTGAAACTAAGATTGTCGGTGAAAATCCGGTGAAAAATTCCTGTTAATAAGCGAGTTATAGTCCCCCGAAATTTGAAAATATAGATGTGACTTCACGGATATACGTTTTTATATCAAACTGTTTTCTTCATGGACCTAAATGTTCTTGAAATATATGCTGTTTGTAAATCATATTTACAAAAAATAAATGAATATTATTATACTGTACAAGTCTACATGATTTACAATTGGAAGTGTACTTAAGTTATTATGTTTAATACAAAATATTTATATTCAAAGACAAACTGTTTGAGAATTGCAGTACTGGACTGATTGCCACGCCTCCGCTATTTGAATTTCTCTACTTTGATTGGTAGTAGGCTGCTCCCCTAACTTGGTATTCGTTATATATTTATAGGCCGTCTTTGAGTCACCAATCAAAATAATATATATGGATTTCATACGAATGACGAGCTGCTAAAACAAAAACCCCCATATTTCCGAAGTATTTCAAATATATTATTTTATTTCTTTATTAATATTCATTATTAAGCATCTACTTTCATTATTTTTTACTCATTTCTCTTCATTTGGTTGAGCTGTTATCCCCTATTTAATAATATTGGTTGTGCTAGACGCAAAATTTAATTCTCTAAAATTATTATCTGAAGCATTTATTTCTAAACTCAAAATAAAACCATTTTATTCAAGAAAAATTGTAATTTAATCAAAATCTACTATGTTATTCCCATCAAGACATAAAAGTCGTGTAGGTATACCAAATTTGAGAAGTTTTGGATTATATTTTAAAATAGTTTTTCATTAAAATCTATTATAGGCTTCAAGTAAAGTATTACTTCTGTAGATGTCATAGTAGTCCTAAATACAAAATTTCAACTTACTACGACTTACCGTTTTTGAGTTATGCGAGATACGTACGTACACACGTACGTACGTACAGACGTCACTAAGAAATTAGTCAAAATGGATATTTCCGTTGAAATCTGAAAACCGAATTTTTTCGTGAATAGTGTAAGATTTTTATAAATTACATTATTTAACATTATATATATACATATATATATATATATATATATATATATATATATATATATATATATATATATATATATATATATATATATAAAATTATATATATATATATATATATATATATATATATATATATATATATATATATATATATATATATATATATAATTTTTACCACATTATATTATGTACAATTTGTAAAAGTTTAGTGTTGATTTTTACACAAGTATATTCTACCACTTCCAAATCGGTTTTAAACGGCAAAAAATTTCTTAGAGTTTACATTTTCTGGCTAAAATCTAGTCTACTGAAACTATGTTAGCGTATAAGAGTAACGTACTTCGAAAAAAAGACAAAATATAAACTGTATCAAAAACTATTTTAAATAAGTTGTGTTACGATTTATTGGTCATTTAGATTTAATCACTTATTTCGCGAAAGCTATTTTAGAAAAATGTACACTAGTTCTGAAATTTTTATTCTCAAGCATAGGGACTACCTAGTGCAAGTCATCGATCAGATCATTAATTGGCCGATAATATAATTAGCGAGCAGTTGTGTAGTATTCTTTTTTAATGTTTAAGGATTATTTTAGAGAAAAATACTTCAAATAACTGTTATAGAAAAATTAATTGTACCTACGCATCTTTTATTCGAAGTTTTTTTTCCCTCTAAAACACATTTCTAGTTAATACTGCTTTAGATATTGGACGACTTTTTCATAATTCTCCACTGGTATATGGTTTAAATTATTATATTAGTCATAATGACTACTTGCAAATTTATTGACAAAAAATATGTCCAATTATTTGTAAGTTACGGTCTTCACTGACGTTGGGCACATAGGTTTTTTCTTCTTCTAGAATGACAGTCCTCGTACTCGTATTAGACTTTAATTTCTATCTGATCCCGTTACTATAACGATGTGTAATTTGTAAAGTTTGATGTTTGTATTGGATGTATGCAAGACCTATTGTTAGAAGATCCACAGTTTGTTTATCGTAGTTTTTATGGCTATCAAGTAAAGATAATTGCAGAGAACTACAATTGTTTATACGTTTGTTTGATTTCGACATCGTAATGCGATGTTTATAAACGAGATTGAGAAGAGATATTATTATAATTTTATCGAAGATTGAAGTTAATGTATGATTATTTCTAGTTTAAAATAATTACTACAACACAAAACAGTGATTTAGATATCTACAGGGTGTTTCACGGATTTGGAATACCTCGACTATTTTCTTTATTATGTGGAATATAATAAAATTATCCAAATGAAAGTTGTAGTAGATCGAGGGAAACAGTTATTGAAGAAAACAAATTTTCAAACCAGTATTTCTTAAACTATAACAGAATGTTATATATTTTTAATGACAATATACAAATAAATTGATTATATGTCTTTATTAAATGTTAATTGGAATACTAAAATATTAAACTTAAATTTTAAAAAAGTTAATAGACCGTACCAATCTAGCAGCTACCTCTTCGTATCTCTGCACATATAGTAAGTAAAATGGCGCCTGCAACTAACAGCTGAGCTGTAAAATGAAACGTCAAAAATATTGCAGTCACTAAAATACCTCAAATTCTCGGTAAAATTTTGCATCGTTTGATATTTTAGCTTCAATAAAAGCTTTTAAAAAACAAATGCCATGGATCTCCTGTGACAAGCACGTAATCATGACTCCCACTATTTGTTGGCTTACTATATGCAAATCTCATTGCGCATATTTTCTCTCTTTTAAATGAAAAGGACTATTAACGAAACAAAATATTCACTTATTTCTTTCATGGCATTCTAATTTTACGTAAACAAATAACATAGTATTCATTTATTCCATTCATTGTACTCTTATTATAGCCTATGTAACCAAACTTAATATAAAATTTCTTATACATTTTTCTCAAAAAAATCTTTATGTGAAAGTAAGAAAATATATCATTGAATTTAGAAAAAGAAAATATCTAATAATAATGACAATATTATAAATCTTCAATTTGAGTACGGTCATTATGGTAACGAGGTACTTATTTACGAACAAATCAAAAACAGTACATCTGATTTTTTAGATTAAAATTTTTGGTGCAATATTAAATAATGTAGATTTTATTTTTTCATTGTTTACACCAGCAGATATAATTTTCTATGTAAATACAATCGTAACAAATATTATGGTAACTACACACAGTGTTATCAAACTCGGCTTCGCCTCGCATGATACTATTCTCGA
Organism: Harpalus rubripes; assembly: GCA_963082715.1. Classification (NCBI taxonomy): domain Eukaryota; kingdom Metazoa; phylum Arthropoda; class Insecta; order Coleoptera; family Carabidae; genus Harpalus; species Harpalus rubripes. The sequence goes on along the minus strand of OY720451.1, from coordinate 47,106,639 downwards.
CTCAAACCAAAATGGTAGACTTTACAATACAACATGAATAACTATTATAAATCGTCATTAAAAAAAATTATTGAAAAATTTGTTTTCTTCAATAAACGACAATGTCCTTTCATCTACTAAAACTTTCATTTAGATGATTTTATCTATTTCCTATAATAATGAAAATAATCGAGGTGTCCCGTATACACCCAGTATAGATACTTTTACAAAATCATCTATTGAGTTGCTTTTGTTGTAAAAGCGTACTCGATCTGAATATAATACTTAATTATATTATTTGAAAATAAAGTAGTTCAGAATTTTAACTTAATCTGATTAACAATCTTAATGAAATAATCTGATTATTGTGTCTAACAAAATTTTCAAATTTGTTGATTAGACATGCTTTAATTTCGCAAAAGTATATTTTAATTTCAAATATTTTCCTTCAGTTTCATTTATATGAATACTACACTTTTGCAACACCTTTCGTTTATAAAACTATTTCCACATTCGATTTACATGTCAACAATATTGATCTCGGCTTATAGAACGTTTCCATGTAAAAATCTTAAATTTAATGTTTATATGAATGAACGATAAATATATTGTAGCATGATCTTGAAAGCTTTTTGTTCCTCCCTCTTTTACCGTGTCGGGGTTGAGGGTTTCAATAATTCACGTACACAGGGACGTAAAGAACTGCTAATTATTTATTTTGTAAAGGAAAAAGCTACCCACCCTCTGCAGTGCAGAACAGTACCTATCGTGCCACGCTCGCTCTGTTTATGGTTTTCTCTCTTTTCTAATTATAATTTCAAATCGGGAATTCAAATTTTACACTACAAGACTACACAGAAGCACTGAAAGATTTCTTACATCACAGCACAGCGAAAAGAAGAATTGATTATGATTATAAAGATTAAAATGGTAAGATTTTTAAAAAATTATGCATTTTTCTTGTACAAATCATTCCTCACATGATCCACACTATAATTTTCTAGCTCTTTATGAAAATCTATAGCTATCTTCTCTCAAAACATTAATTCTTACGCGAAGTTTCTGAAGAATTTCATTTCTTAACGCCACTTTTCTTATTTTCAATTATTTTGTACTTTTGTTTAGATTGACTATTTTCGATTCCGATTAATGCTGTCAAGAACCAGAAATATTTGGAACAGGGTACCCGGTTCTTAGAACCGATCCTCGGTTCTGGTTCCGGGTAATAGTACCGATTTTTGGTTCCGGGTAATGGAACCGATCTTCGGTTCCGGTTCCGAATAATGAAACCGATCTTCGGTTCCGGTTCTGGGTAATGGAACCGATCTTCCGTTCCGAGTAGTGGAATCGATCTTCGGCGAGTTATGGAATATTCAATTTTAATTTTAAATTAGCCTCGCCATTCTTGAGAAATAAACATATTTTCTGTTTTATTTGAAAAATATTATTGAACAATATTAAAAAAAATTATATGTAATTTAACTAAAAATATCTGTAATGATGTGTAAATATTATTATATCAAACGCAAGAGGTTGCTAAAAATGTAACCGCATAATATAGTAAATAATTGCAGATTTCAGTTTCGTATTATATTTTCAATTTTCATTCAATATGGTTTATTTCAATAACTTTACCTTGAGTTAACGGTACCCACGTAATGACAATTGCAGCATAAAATTTAAGGGACAAAGCAATGGACATTTCCAAGAATTTCACTTACCTACTTATACATTCTGCTCTAATCTTTACATTTTGATCTCTCAGTTATGTAATATAAATGAATATTTCTTATTTTCTGGATTTCAGTTCGATTCAGGACACCATTTAATAAATTTCGGAGAAAAAATAGCGTGCCTCATAATTTGTCAAAAAAATTGGTTATTATTTTAAAATACACAGTACAAATCCTATAGAAATTTAAACAAAGGCGCCGGTCGGGCAATCGGGGTAAAAGTACCTGGTTTTTGCATGTGTTCTTCAGAGAATTTCATTATATGAGTTTATTAGAATATCTGATACCAACTTTCCCAAATTGTTTACCTGTTCCTATTTCATAATTTTAAAAAATTAACTTGTTATTCATCATAGCATATTGATTAATTGATTCATAATACGTAAATCTAATTCACGGATTGTAATAATGTAATGTAAAATATTCAAAGATCTGAAAAGTTTCCGAGATCGATATTCATATATTATTAATTTCATAATCGTGATTCACCCTTTTCGGTCCCAGATTCGATAACAAATTAATTTCGGTTCCAAGAACCGGGAACCGATAAGTTTCGGTTCCAGAACCGAGAACCGCTGAGGTTCAATTCCAGAACAGAGAACCGATGAAATTCGATTCCAGAACCGAGAACCGATGAGTTTCGATTCCAGAACCGGGAAGTTACGGTTCCAAAATAGAGAGCCGGGTAGTTTCGGATCGGAACCGAGAACCGGGTAATTCACATAACCGGTTCCCCCACTAATTCTCACCGATCTTAAAATAGAAACTTAAAAATTATTTCAAATTTTCAAATACCATAAAAGTAATCCATGTGGTCCTCTATCCACAACAGGTTTGACAGCCTATGAGGTGACGCCTGGTAAATGCCGTGAGCGGTACAGATATATCGTCTTTACCGAAAACTGCGAATGGAAGCAGATTGACACACAACTTTAAGCGAATATATAACATTTTGATAACGGAACATATATATTTTTCAAGATTCGCAAAATTAATAGTGGTTTACTTGAACTAAACTTTTTAGTGACAGATTTAATATGTGTTTTTAATATTTTATTTAAATATTAACAATAGGTACAAGTAATTATTTACTAAATTATTTATTACACAATATATCAGATATTTATCGAATAAGATAATTACTTGTATTGTTAATATTTAATTAAAATATCATCAAACAAGTAGCACCAAAAATATTTATTGCAAGTATCTTCATCATTTTTGGATTTTTTACAAATTAGCAGGTGTACCTACCCATTTTTTTAGCTGATACTATATCGCATTTCCTTTGGCAGTAACTCTCCCTTTATCCTTTTCCATCCATGCTCAACATTATTCACATTAATACATCTTCTTTTAAAAACTATTTAAATCGAAAACTGTAGACTTCTCCCTCTGCAACCGTAAATTAATTTAGGGGGTCAAAAATATGATAACTTCTTTACGGTGACAAACGAACACAATAAACAAGTTGTGAGATTTAGAACAGAGTTCCCAGCCGATAAAACTTACAAAACTAAGCTACGTAAATGTAACATTGTGATTTATATGGCGTCACTTCATAGAAGAGATTGCCCTAAGGCCTTACCTTTACCTACAGTAAAGTTAAAGATACAAAGATTATAGTTCAGAAATTAGAATTGTAAGAAGCAGATACGAGTATTTATAATCTTACATAAATGATAAAATAGTATCTGAAAACGGATAAAATATGGTATGTGTATATTAGTTTCTTTAATTTATTTGTGTTAGTTATTTATCGTTAATAAAAAAAAGTTGCGTACAATTAAATTTTCTATAACTGTTATTTGAAGTATTTTCATTCATGCTACCATCCTGTGAGCATATAATGGATTTAGAACTATATTTGGACACAGCAATATTTAAGATCACTAGAATCTGATTTTAACATTTTCACAATTGTGTATGCTGGTATGTGAGTGTGTCTGTGTATGGGTCCTGAAAACTCTAACTCAAATACTATTGTTCAAAAAATTATGAAATCTTTTATTCATTTCCTTTGGTGTAAGTTATTTTACTTGAAGCTATAAATAGTTTTTCTCGAATCCGTCAAGAAAATTTCATTTTCATGGCTTCACTTGAGTCTTGAAAGTTCATATTTGCAGTACTAGTCATGTAATATTTTACCTAACTCTTTTGATTACTATAATGGAAAACTAACTAATTTTTTCATGGATATGTCGGTGGCAAACTGTAAAATAGTGCAACAGAACTAATTTTTGTCCAACATTAAATTCCAGCGCCTTCTTCATCCCAATTAAAACCAAGGTAAATGTAGTTCTTCCCGTTCCTGAAAAGTTAGGGATGTTTATTCCACTGTGCGCCGGAAATCCATGTACCAACTAGGCATTACCGGGATTGACGGATATCATTGTGTTTACCGCCGACAGATACACAATCTGTTTTTATTTTTTAATACAGTTCTCAAAAATGATATAAAATTGCGAGTTTATTAATAAATTTCAAATAATTCAAGCGATTTCAGGAAAGTGTATTCACAGGACACGTAGATTACCAGTCCTCGCCTGCTCGTCTTGTTAAGGATCACTTTCCTGACATATAAAGTAAATTCTTAGAAAATACCTATAAATACAATTTTTTTTCAACTGTTTATGATTCAGTAAAGAATAAAATTTAATTAAACATACAATATTATTTGAGTGGGCTCAGTACGGTCCTGACCGGTACGAACGCGTAGTTGTGTGGCGATCGTCGCCAACCGCCTAGCAACAGCGGCAGTCAAGTAGAGTCCTGGTCCGGGTGAAGACGTACGGAGTTTAACAAAGAGGGTATAGAGTGTAATATTGTTTGAATTGTTAAAAGCTGTGCATTATAGCCAACATTACTTGTGAATCATCTGAAAACCATCATTATTAGTTTATCTGTAATTTCCGTTTGTCTTATTAAATGATTAATTTGTTAACCACGTGTTTAATCTGGCAACCCTACATTTGCATATGAAGTGTTGAAAGTGTTTTTTTGTCGAACCAAAACGCTTCTCTCAGGCTGCATTAGTTTGTGTTCGACAAAGGACTTTGAACATGTATTATACACACTATTTTTTCTACTCCTGCAAGATAAAAAAGGCAATAAAGAATTACCTATTTCTTTTTAATAATTTGACATTCATTATCAATTTTTGTATTTGTGATGCGTATCTATGACAACAACAAATATTGTGTACAACATTTATAAGTAAAATTCATTGCTAGGGTACAGATTCGTGCTGCAAAAAGTCAGAGTCAGTGCAGAAGTAGAAAATAGTTATTTGTGTATAGGCTGTCTCAAGATATATGCACATTTGTACCTGCGCCCTTCCCAGCGGGAGGCAGTTTAAATATATTAGAGAGGCAAAGAGTACTGGGACGTATTTATGTATTTTTTATTTTTTGAAGTAATCAAATATTAATTTTCATTAAGTCAATTTTGCGACATTTTTATTGTTTAGTTGTTATAAAAATTTATTTAGTAACATTATTTCGACGAATAAAGCTAATAATTATTTTAAAAAATGCATTTATATATAAATTTTTAATCGATAAGAAAAATACGTATTTATAACAATTTATTGTTATTACAGTACCTATTAAAAATAATAATAGCTTTCATACAATTACTAAAAGAATGCAGTTTTTCTTTGAAAAGAGCGTTAAACAGTTAATATTAATCAGTGGTAAATTATAATCATATTTGGAAAATATATTTCTTTGAAAATAATCATCCTTTTAAAATTTACCTAATCCTAACCTCAGTGAATTTTCTTTGAAAATAGCGTTAAACAGTTAATATTAATCAGTGGTAAATTATAATCATATTTCGAAAATATATTTCTTTAAAAATAATTATCCTTTTAAAATTTTCCTAATCCCAAACTGGTCAAATCCCCGACAAAATATGCAGCTGTGAAGGGTCAGACCGCTACTTCACAAGTAATGGAATGTGCATATATCTTGAGACAGCCTATACTAAGGGTTCAAAAAGCTGCGCTTCAAGCTTCAATGATGCGAGAGCGGCAATGTCATTTTGCACTCGTGGTACACACAATATTTTATGGCCAGCTTACCCAAAAAGTGACCTTTTGAGTGCTTATTTTGCGTGTGGTTCATTTCTTAACATTGCGAACACGCCGTGCGCAAAGTAAAAGAGTCGTGCGTAAAATCGCACTAGTACACAGAATGCCATGCGCAAATAAAAGAGCCGTGCGCAAAATTGCACTTTGCACACTGGTGTGCATAATTGGATTTTGCGCACGGTTCTTTTATTTTATGGGGTCTCCTGACGGCGTGCCCGAGTGTCTGGTCGCGAATCTGGGAAACCGGGTTCGATCCCGACCGACGCCAAATATTTTTCAAATTTTAAATAGCACAATGTTGACCCCTGTGATGCACTCTCCACGCCAGCAATGAGTGCCCGTGAGGTAACGCCTGGTAAACGCTCGCACGGTACAAATATGTCATCATCCTTCCCAAAATCTGTATACAAAGCAGATTGGCACACCTAGCAATGGGTAATATGCCGCGATGATATATTTATTTATTTATTTTCTTTTACTCTACACACGGTCTGTCAAACTGTTAATAAATGAACCACTTTGCGCACACAAAACAGGCATGAAAAAGGTCACTTTCTAGGCAAGCGGACAAAAAATATTTTTTCTTCTTTCACATCTCAGAGTAATCAATAACAAATGATGCATTAGGTACCTAAACATAAAAAAATATTTCCTCAAAGAAGGCACAAATATCATGGCAAAACAATATTTGATTAAAGTTTCAATTTTTTTAAATTTTAGATTATAATTATCAGTATCATCAATACCGAAATCTGCGAATAAAAAGTAAAATTGCATACCCATGTGTAAATTTAAAAAACCGTCATGATATAGTTATTTAATTTGTAAACTATTACTTTCTGCTGCATATAACTCTTTATTAATTATTTATACGCTTATTCACTATGAAACACATATTGTGTTTATATAATTCGAAAAGCAAATCTTATATGTAACGACTGACAATTACTCTTGATATTATTCCAAGCAGATTTCCTCAATTGATGAGCATCACACACTTACACACACATACATCCCTTCTGTCTTAAAGCACAAGTTTGGAAATCATATCGTATTCATAATTCTCACATTTAAACGCCATCATAATATGACAATGTGAGTTCCTGGCAGTGCTAGCAGTTCACGAGGAAGACGATATTGCAACTCTTACCCCATTTCAGAGCAAGAAACTCATCTGTCTATCCCTGTCTAACTCTTAGAAAGGATGGAATAAGTGATAGAGTAAAAGATACCAAGAGTTCTGGAGAAGTGAATACGTTTAGCACATCCATGAAACATATTTGGTTGTTCAGTTGAAACAAAGTGTGTTTAAATAACGTTATTGTTGTTAAAGAAGATATTGTTCCTCCAATGACGCTGTGTCATTTAACCCTTTCTCTCTATGAGATTGTATTTAGTGTTTAGCGACTCATATACGTAGACGTGAATTATGCATAATGAATTACCCAACAATGGAATCACACAGGGAAATTTATAAGCAGACAGATGCTTATATGGATGCAGGTTTTTCCACGACGTGTAATTGAAGACAAGTTTACACAGCTGAATTATAAACTGTGAAATTAGGGTTCTATCAAAACTGATCTAATATGTATAAAAACATACAGAAGAAATTAATGAATATTAGATTGAGGTTTATATGAGTGTAGTTATTAATTAGGTGCGTAATCAAAACGTGATGAAAAAATAATGGCTTACAAACCATATAATTCAATGTACTTATAAATAACGTTCACGGTAACTGATTGTTACAGAAATTAACTATTAAAAAACAGTCATTAATGCAGTTAACATATAATTCAAACGTAACTTATTATATATAAAAGAATATAATGAATACTAGAGTTAAGTTTGTATAACTATGTAAAATATTAAATCTACTTTAGACGATTCAGCATTTGAATTCAAAAACTTAAATGCCATTTTCTTCTTTTATTAATATTATTACTCACTACGTTTCATTATTACGTAAAATTTTTAAAGTCGCGTTTGCCCCAAAAATTCTTAGTTCATCCTGATTTTTTTTTTTTCTGGCATAGGACCCTATTGAATGTAGCATTGGCTTGAAATCTAACCGACAGTACGGTAGAGATAAAATCTGCCACTGGGTGAGTCCGGTAAGAAACTGCAAACAGCGACAACTGTACTCGTATACAAGCCATTTTAAAATCACATCACATCATCACAACTACAACTGTAATGATTATGATTGTACCATCCTTATAACATATAGTGGTAAAAAATGATAAATTAAATTTGATAAAGCAGCTAGCTGTGCTATGGAAACATCATATTAAGAAAATTCTGATTGACAAATGTCAGTGTTAAGTGCAATTGACATAGTATGTTTGTATTATAATTTTACTGGAAATATGTATATGGAATCTCTTACAAGAAACTTTCTGTATGGAATTTGTACAAAATACATAGAACTGACTGAAAGTAATGTGCTGGAAATATGGAATCTTTTGCAAGAAACTTTCTGTGTGGAATTTGTACAAAATATATAGAACTGACAGAAGGTAATGTGCTGGCCACATCGGATTTTTTTTAAATCAATTAATTATTCGTACTTTCCGAGAAAATAATTTTTAAAAATTTGGGGAAAGGATATGTGACGTGAGCATGGTAGAATGGTGGAAGAAGACGGGTAGACTGGGAGGAAACGAAATAGTTATAGTCATACCACACCAACCACAACATAATCGAGATGCAGATCGGCTGATCTATAACTGTCTCAGTCTATCTGTCTTCACGATTCTAAAATGCTTACGGTATATATCCCTTCTCCAAAATTGTTATAATAACAACATTATTACAAATTAATGTTTAAGTTTTTATTATTATAGGTAATGAGAAACTATAGTGGTTAGTCATTATATTTTATGACATATATTGAAATTCGAATATGGTCATATACGCCATTATTGAAACGTCAAAATATTTATTATTATCCATCTTTTACTTTATATTTCAACGACGTAGTAAAAATAAACACATTTTATAAAAGGCAGTATGATGCTGCCGTGAGTACTAACTTTCAATTTTTTCGTTTGTATGTAACAAGGCATGCGGCTGTGCTTATTCACCAAACGGTCCCGCTGTGGCCGTACTTTGCACATAAAAAAAGGCGCGCGGTATTGTTGTAGCCGAGTTTCTACAACAGTAGGCTTGTTGTATAAAACATTTTCATACTCAATCCTTGCATATTTTTTATACTTAAATCTGATATTTTTATCTCTAAATCAACTGCCTCACTATCAGTTAAAACAAAAAATGAATGTAGCATCACTATTATGCATAAGTTGTAATTTCAAAAATTACACATGTCAATGCTATATGTTTCGATCTCACTGATAGGTAAGTTAACTAACAGTTTAACGAGATATAAAAATACTGGGCCTTAAATATTTTTAAATTTAAATGCTTCAATTATACAGTGCACTACAAATAATATAAAATTCTGAATTCTAAACTATATAACCCTTGCAATTAGTTCTACAAACAATCCCCAAAATTTTCCTTGTTTATTCTTATCAGACCGACGTGCAGTTAAAAATGTAATACTTGTAGGTGAAATAAATCTGTAGTTTTTGGTTTTTTGTTGGGCCATTTAAAATAAAATTTATGAGCGCGTTGCATGAACGGCTGAACTAGACTAGCGTTTAAAATGAACAAAATCGATTTGGAATTTAACGGTCAATACCAACATTACCACAACAACATTACCAGCGGATCATTTTTAGCATGCATAGACGAAAATCACTCTTCGTACCTTCACATACGTCATACGGATTGATTTATTGCACGGGAAATTACAGCAAAAATATACACATCACACAAGCTTGTACTTATATAATTTCAAAATGAATGTATACAAATAAGAACCATTCTAGATAATCATAAATTTAACAATATAAAGTTAACAAATATATGAGGAAATATTTATGAACAACAAAAACTCTTCATATAAAAGTAGAAATTATAAATATTATATGGGGTCTCGTGGCCGCGTTCCTGAGTGTCAGGTCGCGAATCTGGGAAACCGGGTTCGATCCAGACCGATGCCAAAAATTTCGAATTTTAAATGGCACAAAATTGATTCCTGTAGTACACTCTCCACGCCAGCAATGAGTGCTTGTGAGGTGACGCCTGGTAAGCGCCCGCACGGTGCAAATATTTCATCATTACCGTTATCTATGTACAAAGCAGATTGGCACACCCAACAATGGGTAATGAGCCGTGATGATATATTTATTTTTCTACAGTCTATATACAAAGTAGCCATTTGCGCTCTCTTTTGTCAACGCAAAATGTCACTTTGCCGCTCGAGAGCGACAAAGTAGAAAAACGCTCGCTCCTCAAATTTCTAACTATACAATGTTGCGAAATGTTACTTGGTTACATTCTTAATGGAAAACGTTTAGTAAGGAATTAATGTCACTGTAGTTACACATTACCCACTTACATAACCAAACAAAATGCCGCACTGCTGTGAAAATAAAATAAGGCATTCATTTACAAAAACGAAAGTATAAAATGCTTAGATTAGATTGAAGAAATAGCTCAAGAAGAATGGAAAATACCGATAAGTAAAAATAAATAAAAAATAAATTTTTGTTATGGTGGCGACTGTAGAAAAAATCTCAATCGACAATGTCCCATTTTGCGCTCTTAATAGACAAATAGCTATTATTTATATAAATATCATGTTCTTAAATACTACAGAATCTCAAAACTCCCAAGACTAAAAAACATGATGAGTCAATTAAAAAGCTATTTCCAATTTTGAAATATTGACCCTTGTGGTGCTCTCTCCACGTACAGTATCGTCGGATAAGCATTATTTTACGTTACGGATAGGTATATTGTCATTGCCAATATTTACGAATAGATTGGTAAAACCCGAAAAGGTTAATAAGCTGTAATTATATATTATAAATAAAAACTAATTAACCCTACGTACGAAACTCACGCTAGAATTATTGGGATAAACAGGTATACCTACATAGTTCATATTTTTTAATTTTTCGTTTCCGTTTTTTCCTTTCTTTTCTTAAAAGCTTCCAACCAATCTTCTTTTGGAATGCCTTTAAACTAATTATTGGGAGACAACATGGCACATTAATTCTGGTGACTTAAAAACTGTCAAAGCTGTCAAACTAATTACTTGGGAACTTAAAAACTGTCAAATTAATTTCAGGCTGGCTTAGAAACTACCAAAGCTATCAAATTATAAATGATAATTAAAAAATGCTCTCTGATTAATTTCGTATTTTCATTTGCAACGACACTTTAATAAAATAATAAATAAAGTAACTAACTTACATGGTTGAATTCAGAAAAATACTCTACCGAATGGGCCTAAAAAATATTTATCATCCCATTTAAAAAATATATAACTCATCATCCCATCCATATTTCAAAATTAGAAATCAAGTGTTTTAGTTTGAGAACCACTGCTTAAATGATTTTTTTCTTCAATAAGTGAATGTCCCCCTTCATCTACCTTTTATTTGAATGTTTTTTTTCTATTTCCAATAATAAAGAAAATAATTATAAATTATAATAAAGAAATAATCGAGGTGTCCCGTATCCCGTATATATTTAATTAAGAAAATTTATTTCTAAAACTAATAAAATTACTCCTTAACCTTAAAATTAATTTTAATAAAAAACTAAATACGTATTTCGAGAACTAAGTTCTCATCATAAGGGAAAGTTAAACAGAGTAGTCAAGATTACTCAACATGTCAACCATGCCAGAGGTCCTAACAACTCTGAAAAACAAGGGAGAGAACTGGGATTTTATAGGGGCTAGGGTCACTTGATTACCTATAAACTAAGATAAATTTCGTCCAATAATAATGAGTCATTAAATTTTTAATCGTCCAATAAAATTTAACTTTGTATTGAATCGAAAAGTTTTGAGTTTGGTATGGGATCTGCGTTCATCAAATTATGTTTATATTTATTTATTATTAAACTCTCGTATGCATCTAAATATCTATCTATTCTTCTATTTCCAATAATAAAGAAAATATCCGAGAAACATCCTGTATATTTAAATAAGTAAATTTATTCCTAAAACTAATAAAATTATCCCTTAACCTTAAAATTAATTTTAATAATAACTAAATATGTATTTCGAGTCCTAAGTTCTCATCATCAGTAGTACAACAAGGGAAAGTTAAACAGAGTTGTCAAGATTACTCAACGTGTCAACCATGCCAGAAGTCCTAACAACTAAAATTTAATGACTCATTATTATTGGACGAAATTTATCTTAGTTTATAGGTAATTATTCACCTATGACCCCCGTTCCTATATAATCACAGTTTTCTCCTTTATTTTTCAGAGTTGTTAGGACCTCTGGTAGGGTTGAAATGTTGAGTAATCTTGACTACTCTGTTTAACTTTCCCTTGTTGTACTACTGATGATGAGAACTTAGTTCTCGAAATACGTATTTAGTTTTTATTAAAATTAATTTTAAGGTTAAGGTGTAATTTTATTAGTTTTAGTTATATTTAACCTTAACTCCATCTATTATTAATTTTAAAAAAAATCCTTCAAATGAAATCTGGTTTTAATTTGGTAATAACTTCTACCATACATCAAGAAATTAAAAGGGTGTGTATAATAGAATAATAACATACAATTATATTTTTTTGTACCCCTTTAATTATTAGAAAAAACCGTGTGTAGTTGTTGCAATTAGTATCGTTTATCGTTATCGAGTTTGTTCGTTGTGCAGTGATTGCTGCAGTAAATTAGCTCGGGCGAGTGCTATACGTCGACACACAAATTAAGCTGCCGGCTAAATTTGTTTAAAACATGCAATTATGCTATGCGCTGTGCCAGGCACTAGGCACCGCGACGAAGACGCCAGCCAGCGTCGATAGATAACCCAACATGTGCCTTACATCATACAGGAGACCAACTCATATTGATCACGACTAATGTTAATTTTATTCCACAGGTAAATAACTACCAGTACGACATCGATTTTTAACATCAGGACGGAATGACAAATGTGAGTTTAAAGAATTTAAAAGATACAATTTTAATGTATTTATAAGAGTTAAGGTGAGGTTCTGGGGATAGAATTTGGATGGAGGTCGTCTCTATATGTGTTGATATATCAAATATTGCGAGCTTAAAAAAATATGGGCATCGATAATTCATTTTTAATTTTTTATCTTTGCTTCCTTTGAACCCTGTCGAATTTCTGTGGGATGAAATAAAGGGACAAGACATCAAAACCAGATCAACCAATATTAATCAGCAGTGGGAAGTGGGAGAATTTGCAAAACATTTAGAAATTAGTTTTTAGTAATATTTAGAATAACTAGAGTTTGTCAAAACGTTAGGTATCAAAGCCTGATGAGATTTTTTCGAAATATTAAAATTTAAATTCAGTAATGCCCAGTTGCACCGAAGGAATAAATTACAAAAACGTAAGAGAAAATTATTAATAATTAACCTGCTAAGCTATGATTTTCAGGCAGGCTGTGAAAACAGTTGAGATAATATTGAGTCGGTAATATTTAAATTAATTATTTAAATAGTAAGTTATTTTTGTAAGATTCTATATTTTGTTACAAAAAAAATCTGATGTGGCCAGAACATTACCTTCCGTCAGTTCAATATATTTTGTACAAATTCCATACAGAAAATTTCATGTAAGAGATTCCATATTTCCAGTAAAATTAGAATACAAACATGTCAATTACACTTGACACTGACATCTGTCAATCAGCATTTTTTTAATATAGTGGCGGTTTCCATGGTATATCATATCTAGCTGCTTTATGAAATTAATTTTTTTTTATAATTTTTTAACTCTATATCCATTGAATATGAAGTATAAAATGTATAACATTAAATATGGAAAAATGATATTTAACAGTATTTTTTCAAGAAAAACTGTTAAAATCTTAAAATGAGGATACTTCCGGTTGATCCATTATAACCAAAATCTAATCATCTCTTTACATGGTTGTAAAGAAAAGGATTACGAAAGAAATATAATTTTTTGAATTGTAGTATTTGAGTTATGGGATCCGAAGAAATCGTCACACACACATACATACAGACATCATCGTAAAAATAGTAAAATCTTATTCCAGGGACTCTAAAACGTGCTTATTCATTAAAAACTCACCACCGAATTTTTTGACCAAAGACAATACCTTCTTTACCTAAAGGTGACGGAAGGTAAAAATGATCAATTTATTTTCACAGCATACCTGATATGGCTTACTAGGTTAACTATTCATAATTTCCTCTTACGTTTTTGTAATTTATTTCTTGATTTAAAATGCACTTCAAGCATATCGTTGAATTCATAATTTTACGTAGATTCCAAATATATAAAAAATATATAGGTGTCCCATTTAAAATATGAAAGCTAATGTCATTTCCGGCTAAACCGGAAACGCTACCATCATGCCAAATACCAAGATTTGTGACCCCCCTAAAGGTACGGTTTCGCGGTCGCGGTGGGCAGTGCTGGACTGCTTCAGCGTTGTTATAAATAAATGTGCATGGTTTCGTTGGCGCGGTGCGGTTCAAACCGAATAATGCCAGCCGCGGAGCTGCTGCGTCCCGACCGCTTCAAAAACAGTCTAACCGCGACTTATTATAAAAATGACGACCTAATTTACTGATAACGAAGATAAATATTAATAAAAAAAATGTCATATTTTAAGTCATTTGTTTATTAACAAAGAAAAAAATCCTTCATTTCTCTGGTTTGGAACAAATCAGACGGCTCTGCTCTTGATGTAATATTTTCTAAGTTATCCTCGTCTTCTTTCTCGAGCATGAAGCAAAGAAGTATATCAGAATTATTTTTCACTGAAGTTTAAATTGCAACTGACGACGGCTAACAACGTTCAACTAACCACCTTGGCAGTACGGTCAAACCGTAGCCGCTCACCGACACTGCCGACCGCTGCCGCTATCATTGTCTGCGAAACCGTACCTTAAGCCCATAAGTGTCACCCTGTATAATCATACTTCATTTCGTTATGAAATTGTCAAATTAGAAAACGTTTAAAATTAGTGTTGATATAGCCGACGCTGTATCACTTTACCTAAATGCCATAGCAATTTTATCTACAACTGAATTACCCGAATAAAAATGGTATACAAGGTGTTAAAATTCAGTTGTTTCACCCGAAAATGGCAGTTAGAACACATTAAACAATTTTGTCATTTGAAAAAATAAAAATTAATTGTAAATGCAAATGTTTTAGAGAGCCGAAAGGTAATTTTGATTTTTTTTTCAATAGTCCTTAAAATACGGGAGATATAACGATTTTTCGAAAAACAAAAGAACTCCAATAACTACGAACCGGGGTACCAAATCAAAAATTGGAACTAAGAAAAGTTATCTGTTTTAATGAGTTCTAGCTGCCATTTTCGACTTAGTATTAACACCCTATATACATACTCTGCTCCACTATAGTACAGTTTTTTAAGTGTACAGTACTGTCGTATATAAAAATTTATTCAGTTTTTCTCAAATATTATCTTTCCCGTAAATTTTTATGGGAGCATTTTCTGGTATTACAAGTTATTAATTGAGCCCAAGTAATCTTTAAAGAATAAAATATATCATCACGGCATATTACCCATTTCTGGGTATACCAATCTACTTTGTATACAGATATCAGTAATGATAAAATATTTGCACCGTGCGGGCGCTTACCAGGCGTCACCTCACGAGCACTCATTGCTGGCGTGGAAAGTACACCACAGGGGTAAATTTTGTGCCACTTAAAATTGGAAATATTTGGTGGCAAAATAGATATAAACATCGGGATAACTGTCAAGCAAGTAAAAAGATAAACAGTGGTATTTGGCATTTAAAATGACATTAATTTTTTATAATAACACATACTAGATTTAAGTTTATTCGGTTACCGAAAATTCTAACGTTTTGGAACCAAAAAATTTAGAATTTTACATACAATTTATAATGCACCCCACAAAATATTACGAGAGGCAGACAATATTTCAGATAAACCAGTTTTAATAGCTTTAACATAATTTGAGCACAAGAAAAATCCCTATCTCATACTTAAAAAAAAAAGATCTTTCATAGGTTTCATCTCATCTCCAGTATAGAATATAATGTTTGTTGTAAACTTACATTTTAATTTCTACATTTAAAGTGAATTTATCTCCCCTATCTTTCTCCCTCTCCCCCACCAAATTTTCACCTGTCTATTCCCTAATGCTTTAAACATCACGCTATTCTGTTATACACATACACATGCTATATATCGTGTTCTACATATGTTTGTGTGTGTATGTGTGTTCGGCGATCACGCAACCATTGTACATGGAGATTATCTCAATCGACTCATCTTGTTTGAGTGATTCAGATAGTAGCTTAATTAAAATCAAGCAATTATCTACTCATTACATTGATAACAGAAGAGTTTCATGATAGGATAACAACTCTTTCTAACTAACAATTAATATAAATTTAGCATCATGTCCTCACTTTGCACAGATATGTTAAGCTTGTTTTACAATATGCTTTTACTGGCTAAATTCTATACTATTTTTCATAAACTTTTTTGGCTACAAAACATTAGTTTTTATTCTAGTTAAATAGAGTGTTGATTTAACTAATCAGCTAATACCTATATGAAAACAGAGATTTTGACACTTGTATAAAAAATGAATAAGGTAGCGAAATTAGATAAATTTTTATGTGACATTTTAATTGGCACAAAAGTGACTCCTGTGTTGCACTCTCCACGCCAGCAATGAGTTCACATGAGGAGACGCGTGGTAAATGCCCACACGGTACGAATATGTCATTATTACCAATATTTGCCTGCAAAGCAAATTGGCACACCCAGCTATGGGCAATATGTCGTGATGATGAAATATTTTATATTTATTTTTATTATTACAATGAGGAAACAGGTTGGTGCATCGGAAGACGCACGCATAGCGATTTAATTGTGAAATATTCATATAATGTCTCGCCAAATTATTTTTCAGCAAAAAAGATAAATTATATTTTGTAGAGAAAATATTCTGCAACTAATGATACCCTAATTCATAATCTTATATAATCCGGAGCAGGAAAAATCAAAGAAATTTAAATGTTAATATTAATCAAATCAGTATGGTGCCTTGGAATAATAAGTAATACGCACACTGAGTTATTTTTAATATAAATAATTGAGTTTGACGTTAGTAATAATTATAATTGATGTTAACAAGACATCCGGTATTAAATTATGAAGCAAGATTGAAATAAAAAATGATTATTTGAAGAAAATACAATACTAGCATAAAAAAATAATCTAATTTTGTTATTTAAAACATTTTTCTCTATTCCAGAGTTTAGAAGTTATTAGAAAAAGAAAAAATCGACTAAAATCAGTTTTTCCTTATTATCTAGTAGTCTATGAGAATATTTGTGAAAACAAAAGCATATTTGAGATGACCTCCGAAAGGCTCACAAAAAGTATTTTTAAACAAAGTCGTAACTCTTAAGTTTCCAAGATCACAATGGTTGCAATTTTAAAATAACTGAGTAATGTTTTCTGCAGGTATCTGATAAATATATTAGTTTAAAATATATCAACAAATTAGCGAACAAATCATTATAAAAGCTTTTGATTCATTTTAATCGTTATTATTGTTTATGTCATACGTTGCAATTTAAATCAAACTTCTGTCACTTTCTCCTCAACTTTGCCCCGACCTTTTTACCTGATTGACCTCACTTTATATTCCAATTTAATATTATGCTTGACTATTCTGAGAGATTGCCTTGAAGCAACAGTAAGTTAGGTAGGTATCATCCACCAAATATGTATTCGCATTGTACTTGTATGTAGAAACGTTCTTGTACATTTTACGCAATTGTGGAGATATATTCACAGGTTATGGTAATGAGAAGTGCAAAGTTAGGAATGTGATATTAGACGCTATTTCATATTAACCTTTCACGCGAAACTCGCAATCTGCAATCTGCAAGCCGTACGCCTCACATACACTACAGTTTTACAAATGTATTGGAGGAAATACATTATTATACTGCTTTTTTTATGAAATTACTACTTGTTAACTTGTTTGTATAACAAATGTGGACTTCTAAGACAGTTTTCAATTGTTTTAACAGGAAATTTTTGAAATAGGGGTTGTGTCGTGGTCGTGGTCGTGAATGTACCCGATGATATTTGGAACTGCTAACGGCCAATGCTATCTATAAATTATATATGAAACTTTCTTTCATCTGACAATTCACAATAGACAAGAAACTATAAAGTTTAAAAACAATAATGTCAGGGTTTCTTTCTACTTACATTGTAAAAGCAATAACAAATTTAATATAATTTGCTTTCAAATTTTTAAAATTAGCAAGTTTTTTTCCCTTTATTCTGCTTACGGTTTACCTCCGTGTTATTCTTTAGTGTTTTTTTAATTTAACATTACGGAAATGTCACAATTTATGTTTTTTTTTCGCAACCGAGAAAGCAAGAAAATTTCTATGATAGACTCAAAATCATGACTGAAATAACGCAATCATTATGGTACTAGTCGTATAGTCGTGAAGATTGTTATACGAGACAAAGCAAAGTTAAATAACTCGGCGTGTGGAGAAATGATTTGTTATGATCTGTATTACATACAAAATTTTATCTGCTGACGTAAATCAACGAAAAATAAAATAAATAAATAAATAAATATATCATCACGGCATATTGCCCATTGCTGGATCTGCCTATAAAATACAAAATTTAATTCTAAAAAATCTGATGTGGACACCACACGACTTCCTTGTATGCAAGACCAATATGAAGATGAAGTATAGACCCAATTATAAAATTGCACGTGTTTGGCGTAATTGGACATTAACATCTATTTTTTTTTGTTATTTTTTGTCCTAATCCATAGCAAGCTTGGTTAATGGGCGGGAGGTATTGTGTTGGCCAGGCAAGATTTTTAAAAATTGTTTACTGTTTTAAAATCTCTGAATGACAATTAACAGTCCACAATCCGTTCCAACAAAATTTGATGTGGACACCACACGACTTCCTTGTACGTAAGACTAATAGTATAGACTCCATTATAAAATTGCACGTATTTGACGTAATTTGTCATTAACGTCTATTTTTATTTTTTTGTTATTTTTTGTCCTACTCCATAGCAAGCTTCATTTCAAAAACCAAAAAGTATATAAGTTTTAAATTTACATATCTCGCTTATACAAAGGGCTAATTTAATAATACTTGATGTGCTAGACGCAGAATTTAATTCTCTAAAACTCTTATTAGAAGCATTTATTTCTAAAATGAAAATGAAACCATTTTATTCAAGAAAAACTGTTAACAACTTCAGGTAATATATCACTTCCGGTTAGCCTGATTAACCAAAATCTGCTATGTTATTCCAATTGATATAAAAGTCTTATTTACCAAATTTGAAAAGTTTTGGAGTATATTTTAATATAGTTCTTCATTAAAATCTATTATTAGGCTTCAAATAAAGTACCATTTCTGGAAATTATGTAATGACCAAAAAGGGAGGTGCACAACTAGATGTTATAGTAGTCCTAAATACAAAATTTCAACTTTCTACGGCTTACCGTTTTTGAGTTATGCGAGATACATACGCACGTACGCACGTACGTAGGTACGTACGTACGTACGTACGTACGTACAGACGTCACGACGAAATTAGTCAGAATGGATTCAGGGATGGTCAAAATGGATATTTCCGTTGAAATCTCAAAACCGAAATTTTTCGCGATTACAATACTTCCTTTACTTCATACAAGGAAGTAAAAATCAAGTACTTATATAATTTTTGATTTGTTTGTAAACAAATACTTCATTATTAGCCATTGACTATATTTACACCGTACGTATTATTTTGGTACGCGATACCGGTATCTAAATATTTTGGTACGTTACACGCGCTTGTGTAGATTTAACTATCTGTGTAATTTACATCGCCGCACTTAAAATTCTAAATATTATAAACTTACACAATTTCCCTAAATATTAGTACGCAATTTAATTGAATTAAACTTAGTCATAGATGGCAGAAAAATCGCTTTGGTATGCTTACTGTTTACACCGTGCATGAGTAAGGTCTGGTACATCCCCCTTTGAATGTACCAAAAATGTGTACCAATTACGTACCAAATGATTGGTACACCATTCGTCGCCATCTTATTACATCACTTGGTATGTGGATTAATATGGACTTATGCAATTCAAACTTTTCTGACGTCATCTAGTGAGTAAAAAAGTATTTAATAAGTAGTTATGTAGTGAGCAAGATTTAGTTCTACAGTTTGACATTTATCATGTAGTCCACCACGTGATCACAAACCCCGGTATTCTAACCATCTTTTAAACTGTAAGACGGAATGGTTTTCAATGTTTTTAAACACAAATCGTGTCCCCGGTACATCATCTTGTGTTAAACTCATTATTTGTGAACTTGGTTTTTTAGTGATATTTCAAATTCCAAGGATCACTACACTTTAATACAAGAGAAACTTTGCTGACTAAACAACAAAGAAATTATGGGATCAACAAGGCGAAGTGCTGTAGGGGAGACCATTTGATTGACTCGGCCATGGTATATCACCACGCTCTTTCTAAAAATTTGTTGTCCTTTTCTAAATTGTGTGGAGGGAGGTCCGCCGCCGAACCGCCGCGGTTGACGTCAAAATTATAAGTCCCCATTGTTTAGTACACGCACTGTAAATGTACTCATTATGGTACTGAGTAGTATAATGCATTCATTATGGTATGGTATTCAGTCCTATAATGCAGCGGTTCTTAAACTATGGGTTGCGACCCAAAATTGGGTCGCGTGAATTTTATTTTGTGTCGCGACAAACTCAACCGAAAATTAATATTTTACTTAACTTTAAAGGTTTTTTGTATTGAGACTTTTAGTTTAAGTTACTTTCGATAAGCAATACCCAAAATGATCAGAAATGGCCTTGATATTCTTTTACTTTTGCTACCACTTATTTGTGCGATTTTATATTTTCCGTTTTAGTTTACATTAAATCGAAATATCTAAATAGATTGATAAATGTTGAAAATGCAATGAAACCAGCTATTACAAATACTGAACCGAGAATAAATATTTTATGTGCAAAAAAACAAGCTCACCCTCACACTGAAATGTTTGTAAATTATTTTGTGTGTACATATTAAAGTTTAAATAACATTTCTGTTTTTGTTACATTTGAGTTAAATTATACAAATAAGTATATAATCTTTGCATCCATAAGTGTTTATTTTATTTATGTTATAATTATAAAATTAAATCAAGTTGTAAATTTCAAAATTTTGAAGTAACAAAATTTTGTTGGGTCGCTAGAATTTATTAGGTTGCAAAGTGGGTCGCCGAAGAAAAAGTTTAAGAACCACTGCTATAATGAATAGGTATCATTAAGAGTATATACCTGCTTGAATTTGACACGACAGCGTATACATACAGGATGCCCATTTTATTTGTTTTAAGAATAGTGAAAACAAAATACATTTGATACATAAGCGCCGAATACATGGGTGCACAACCACACATACAAATTACTCAGTTATTGATGTTTTTTTATTCAAGATTACTATTAAAACGCAATTACCGAGTTACCGAGTTAAAGATGAAAAAACTCAAATTCCAATTGTTATCTTTAAGCCTTACAATGACCATATGCATTATTTGTTACGATTTTTCGATGAAAGTTGGAATTGGAAATTGTTTGTCTGCGGCGCCTTAGGCGGTTTTCTTCTAACCCCCACTTTACAGCATTATTGCATAATTATTTTTATATAATTATCTACGCCCTTGGCTAGAGCACCCATGCATATTTACAAAAACCGGCGCCTATGATTTCATAAGCTACTTGGTAAATATTAGTACTTTAAATCGAACTATCACAGTAGGTACAAGAGCAGAACAAAATTTTAAAAACCAAGTCACATATGAAATGTAGCATGGATTGCCTATTCATGAATTTTCAGACGGGAACAGATAAAATGGGCACCCTGTATACAATTAATTGCTGTATATTAGATGTTATGGAAAAACATTTTTTTCTGAAATATTATGTGCTTTAAAGCATCCTAATGTAGAAAAAAATTCTGAATATTTGTATGCTATTTTTTAAAATATACGTTTTTGGTGTCCGAGTAAACTTAATTTGAAAATTTCGCATGCGAGAATTACAAAACAATAACGGCATGGAAATTGTCAAACCAACCAACATGTCAAAAATAGGTATTTGACAGATAATCTACGTTCATTTATTAAAATAACTAAATCTGTGTTTACCGCGTTTTAGATTTATATTTACTATAAAACACCAAAAGATACATTTAAATTTTTTGCTGACAATTCAGATATTTATTCTCTAAAATTGTGTGCATAAATCACCCCATTAAATTTTGCGGGGCAGATACTATTTCAAATAAATTGTTTTCCCATGCTGAACGCCCGTGCTACAGATTCTTGTGTTCAGCCTGTATATTATTTTAATTTTATCCGCGAAAAAATCCTAGTCTACTAAATATTACATTTCGAATTATTCTTAGACGACTTATGTGTTATTCGTAAGATTATTATATACGAGGAAAAAAATCATATAATTCTGACCCTTCACAAATTTATTTGCAAGAAACGTTTACAACAATACTTATGTACTGTGAAAGAAAATAAAATTTGAAGGAGACATAGTACTAGCTATAAAAAAATTGTTCCATCAATTTATGTTGTGTATCTATTTATAGTAGGTATCAGTATACAATATTAACATTCTTGTACTAATAATATCTGTAATGATATATCCCGGTTGTAAATCTAATCTAGGGCTATAAAATCCATCATATTCGCTTGAGTAGGCTCACATATCAACCTGTTGTCCGTGCAGTGCTGTGCTGTATGGTACAGTGTGTACCTGAACATCACCTGGTGTACGTACACCAGGTCCGCAGGTCACTCGCTACGCTCCACTGAGCGCCTACAAATTGTCTACGTGTAGCTCTCCAGTTTATGCATACATGAACTATTGTTTAGCCTTTTTCACAGATATGACTTATCGCCGCACAAGAATGCACCGATTTTTAACAACTATTAGAATATGGAAAGAGGATTTTAAAGTACAGAAGGAGAATATTTTACTTCAAACAAATATATAGAATTATAAGGAATATTTTTGTTTCTAATGTTTTAAAAATGGTAAGTGTCAAAAAATCTAGACATAGCTGAAATGTAAAGCCAAAGATGTAAGTAATTATATAAACAATAGGTTATATAGGTAAATAAGTACAAGAATTTAAATATTTTGTGTTATTGGGCTTCCAAAATAAGAATACGCCTTTAGCGGCAGAATTCTGAACTAAACGTAAGGTACTTAATTGTTTACATTCAATTACATTCGCAACATTTACCTTTGTAGATTGAAAAGGTTTTCACAACGCTATAATTGTTTTATTTTAATAAAATATACAAAATACTGTTAAATAGAGGCTCGAGAAGAGGTAGGTTTTATTTCAATTGAAATTAATAAGTGAACTACTAAAAGTAAAAATAATTATTTTATTTTAAATAGAATATACCGCTGGAGGTTAATGTTAAGATTGAGTTTTTACTCAAAAAAACTAGGAAAACATGTATCGTTTATTGCTGTAAATCTACGGCACACAAAAATAGGAAACTTAGATTGTACATTTTACCTAAAATTAATATAAAAAAATCTGATGTGGCCAGCACATTACCTTCCGTCAGTTATATGAGGTATTTACGAAAATTCTACCGGTGAACTGTTACCGGTAAACAGCTTTTTATCAAGTTATAGCTACCGGAATCGATATTTTAAGATCGCAAGTGGTAAACAGGGTAGATCCATAACCTATGAAAAAATTTGAAAATTTGAAACAGGTTAGAAATTTGGCGTAGTCAACAAACTGAGCAGAGTCCTATTTTGAACACTTTTAACGGGCGTGCTTCGCTTTGCATCGTTTTTTTGAGATTAGATCCTTGAACAATTTTCGAACACGGTAACCTTTTATCACTCGTGTTTTCGAACACAGTCGGTAGATGCGGTATCTACCGGTAGAATTTTCGTAAATGCGTATGTATTTTCTATAAAATCCATACAGAAAGTTCCTTGCAAAAGATTCTAAATTTCTTGTATGTACATTACCTTTCGACAGTTGTATGTATTTTATACAAATTCCATACAGAAAGTTTCGAGCAAAAAGATCCAATATTTCGAGTAAAATTATAACATAAATATACTACGAATATGTCAATTGCACTTGACACTGACATCTCTCAATCAGAATTTTCTTAATATAGTAGCTGTTTCTAGCATAGCTGGCTAATTTATGAAATTTAATTTCTTTATAATTTTATAACTCTATATCCATTTAATATGAAGTATAAAATGCAGTCAAATCGTATAGAAAATACAATGTTCTTTAATATTTATAATAACATTAAATGTGAAAAAATTATATTTAACATCGTTTTTTCAAGAAAAATTGTTAAAATCTTCAAATGAGGGTAATTCCGGTTGACCAATTATAACCAAAATCTAATCAGCATATGGATGCAACGAAGAGGAATACAAAAGAATTATAATTTTTGGAATTGTAGTATTTGACACACACAAACACACACACACACACACACACACACACACACACGCACGCACGCACGCACGCACGCACGCACGCACGCATGCACGCACGCACGCACGCACCTAAAGGTGACGGAAGGTAAAAAACTAATATGAACTCAACTAAGATACTGTTAACATACAACTACTTACTAATTATCCTTATTAAATGAATATAATAATAAAACCATCACTAAAACTACGAGAAACTTTCAACTAAGCTCTTCCAATATTAATTTTAAAAAGACCCTGAACTATAACACACAAGAATCCAAGAAAATTACTTTGACAGCAATGTTCCTTTTATGAAAGCCAGCGAAGAGTGTACCTTTGGTTATGAGTTTGACGTTTGTTGACAGCGCCATCTCTTGATAATTTGGAAGCCCAATAAGGCGAAGCGTCGTAAGTGTTTAGCATGTATTTGAACAAAGTGGATTAATAAAAGAAGAAATTGTAACTCGTATTCTTCAAGTATGCTCGCATTTTTTTGAAGACACGAAATACTAAAAATAGAATAATTTAAGCCCTAATTCTATGAAAAGAATTATAAAAAAGACTACCAGGTACTACAGCAAAACTTAACACTTTAAGTACCACCATTCAAAAAAAAAATTGGTCCCAGAGACCACCACCAGTTTTTCACTGTAAATGGTTGATCATTATAAAGTATCAGATTATAAGAATAATTAATTTTATGTTAATTAGGCCGTACTCTACTCTCTAACATAAGTTTCAATATTCAAGACCAGTGCGGCACCATGCAGCCGAACATGTAATTTAACATTGAGTCCACATAGGTCTCACGCGGCCAGAACGATCAAAAAGTGTGAAGGGGTAATAGCAGTGAATCTATACTATATAGTTTAAAGCGTCAATGATTCATAGTGACCGGTTGGTGGTCGTAATTCATTATAATAGATACCTATTTAAGACCCTGAATATAAATTATATGTGTTTAAAAAAAATAGGAATGGTTGTGCCATTTTAGTATCAATTTACGGGAATTTGTTATTAAAAATTAAATTAGTTGCTGGGGGTGAGCGTGGAAGTATATTACATATGCGTACCAACAGAGTTTTAGTGTGGTACCTAGATGTACCATCTGGGACAAATAAAGTAATAAGAATTTCAAATACATTTGTTAGATCACATATTTATTCAAAATAAAATGAACGCACTACGTAATAAGTTTTGATTCATTTCGTGGTGTTTCGGGCGGAGAAAATTAAGACTTTAAGGCCAGGATCATAAATCGATCACGAGATATCGATATTTTTGTAACTCTTGATTTGGTCGTCTCGAATGAGTCGCTATCTGACGCCATCAACACTGGGCTCATAATTGTTGAAGAGAAGGGTTTTGGTTCTGATATTTCTTCAATAAGAGCTTCCAACTGCTTTTCAGTCAACGGTCGTCGGCTCATATTAGTACTAGCATAAAGACATAATTTCAAACCTGATGGTATACATGTTTACCGATAAAAATACCGGCTGGTACATACTTACCGCAGCCACATATTTCGTCAGGCACAGATCTGAAAACCAAAATTCCGCTATGGTACAATTTTCGCTTTTATTTATTTTGAAATACAGGTTGTACATATGTGTACCATACGGGACGAAAGAGTTAACATAAGATAACAGATTTACTTGTGCATGCTTCCCAAAAAAATCTAAATAAAAATTGTAAAGCATAAAATTCTGCTTTAAATCAGTAAACAAAATTCATTTTGTATATTTTGTAAATGCGGAAATTACAATGTAATAATGCTAATCATGGAATTAAAGTGTATGATGTTCTAATTGTCAAATATTGTGACTTTTATCAATAAATATAAGTATTTGAAGAACCGTATAAAAATATATTATTCTGTTTATAAATTTTACAATATTTATTTTATTAAAAAACTAAATTAAATTCATTTTGTTTTAATTCCAGGGGTAACACTATTAACTTGTAATTTTTGCAGTTACCAAACATACGAAATTAAATTTGTTTACTGATTTATATGAAAAATTTATGCTCTACAACTTTCATTTGAAGTATTTTGCGCAGTGAATGATCAAAAAGGCATGTGTCAAATTCTGTATAAAAGAACAATGTAAACAGGAAACAGTAATGATAGCTGCAACTTTTTGTTTCATTCTTATTTTTATCAATTTTATTTACATTATATATGACTCAAAATGTTTTACTAGGTACTTATACTTGTTGACCTATAACTATGTTTATAAAATTAACTCTATCGTTGCCTTTAGATTTCAATCACGTCTGCAATTTTATGACACTTATATGTATAATATGTTTTTTTTTTGCTGAGTTTACTTACCAAATATTGTAACGTGTGAGCCCCACTGCTACGCTGAACAAGCGTCTACGTAACAAACAAGCTGCGGCGTGTTTAATTACTTCCGGTAGCCTGAACCTTTTGTGTTCATTGTTATTATGCGGTCAAACATTCTAGAGCTCTTTGAAAGTTAATGGCAGCTGTATAAAAGGGACGCAGCTATGCTCGGAAGTTAGTGAGTTAGTTACATACAGAGTCATAGAGACATTCACATGGAGTGTTAGAGAGTAAGTTACTGGTATACTGGGATAGCTGTGGATGTGAATACTCGGTAGAGTTGACGAGTATTGAGAAGCTATAGTGTACGAGGACTGCAACGGCGAGTGTGGTAGTTACCGGTATACTTGGATAGCTGTGGATGTGAATACTCGGTAATGTTGAAGAAAATTGGCAAGCTATAGTCTACGAGGACAGTAACGGCGTGTCTGGAAGTTACTGGTATATTGGGATAGCTGTGGAAGTGAATACTCGGTAGGGTTGACGAGTATTGTGATGCTAGGTATACAAGGACAGTAACAGCGAGTTGGAGTGGATACTCGGCATTGGTGTTGAAGAATTGTGGCATACGGATAGTTGGTGATACTGAGGTGGTGGAAAGAGAAAGTTAGTTACATAAATAAACAGACAGTGAGGTGGAAGGTGTGACTCCTGTCCGAGTAGTTGAATATACAGACGCTGTTGTCAGTTGAGTATGTAGACGCTGTGGAGGTCGGTAGGCGGACAGTGGAACGTGATATAAGGATATAGTGACATAAATATATTGATATAAATATCGCGTAAACAGTCTTCAAGAGTCTGCAACAGACAGCGGCAGTCTAAAATTGGAACGTGCAGTGAAATAAATAATTAGTAATATCGTGGAAATAAATAATAGTGTTAATAGGTTAAATTAATAAATAGTGTAAGTATTATCTAGTTAATTATCGGTTTAGTCTTAATTAGTTTTTAATAATTATTTAATATTACTAATCGTTATTAGTTAATACCTTTTTAATATTTAATTATAGTTTAATAAACCTTTATTTTAATTTATAATAATTGTCTAATATTTACGCTTCACCCATATAAAGAAAAAAACGTTACAATATTAAACTTTTCATCCATATTTTTGTTTATAAAGTTCCGCGGCATGCATTTGTGACGTCACCGAACAATGAGTTCTATAGTACGGCCAAGTTGAACGATATAGCTAATATATCATTAACTTTTTGTTTCTATTGTTGTTAATATGATTAACATTTCTTTAATTTTATAGAGAAGTTCAACTATTAATGAATTAATGTGAGTTACTGCTTTGTTGTGAACTATAAATAATATCGTATTCATTTTTACTTTGTCGCTCTGTACACATGCTTGTGAAATGCCATATGAAGGCCACATATGTCATATGTAACCAAACATTTAATTGTCAAGTTCCTTCTTAGTTACCATTATTAATATGTAAAATTATAAATTCATTATAATTTATAAATAAATATACTTGTTGTAAGCAAAAATTGTTGTGAAATATTATAGATTTGGCCACTGGAGGGTAGTGCTGCCGCATCGTTACGTAATGTTAAGGGAAAATTCAAATTTTATTAAAAATTCCAAAAATCCAAATTTTAAATATATTGTATTTCTAGAAGGTAAAATATGAACCTACATTAATAACTTCAAATACATTTTCAGAAAAAAATAAATATAATAACGTGTTGAAATACCCCATTATTAGATTTGGCAAACAAATTGTAACTAGTTCCATTGCTCTCTGAAATACAAGTGTATGCTATAGATAGTATAGCAAATTTTATTTTGTCTTGTTTCGTAAAATTAAAAAAAAATGTGAATAATTTTAATCTGATATTGGGTAGTTTAATTTTGAACAAGTCTTATATTTACAACTTTCGTATATAATTAAAAGCTAAATAACTAGAGCAAAATAAAAAATAACGATGAAAGATAACGATATTTCTGCATTTCAGTCAATTTTATTGTCATACCCAAGTAGTTTCGACACCACATGTAGGGTATGACAATAAAGTTGACTAAAATCCAGAGATATCGTTATCTTTCATCATTCATTCCAGTCAAGTAATTACCAGATCCCACAAACAATAACCTTGTGTTTTCATATAACAGATTTTAAACAGAGATCCGGTATATCCACAGCTAAAATTTGGAAGGGTGACCACCTTGTAAGAATTACAATACTGTTTATGGAATGTAAATAACATATTGTTATATTACATTGCATGTTATATTAAATCACGCATATTCTAACACATAGCTGTAAGGTATTGGCATATAAATGTTAGGTACACTTCTTTCTACGTGTATGTCTGTACAAGGCCAGAACTTCACGGATTAAGTCTTCATGTGTTGTGTTAAGTCGATGCGTAACCCTCCCTGATGTAGATGACATCATCATGTTCATGTACGAGTACAAGGCATCAGGCACACCTGTATCCCACTATATGTTCATACGGTACGGTACGACGAGGCTCTAAATACCAGTGTAAACTATTAAAAGGTCATCCTGCATAATTAACAATGCTATTATTATACGACTTGTGCAATAGCCAGACGTTTACCACAACGGAACGGAGAAGAAGATATAGACAAGAACAGGAAATAGACAGTAGGTAAATTTAGAACAGAAAATTAATTTAAAGAAACTCTTATAATGTTCTCATACTTATATAAGATTAATAAATTATTTAAGAACCAATGAATACATTATGATCGGTAGTATTTACTCAAAATTTTAGTCACCATAACTTACCTAATTACCATGGCTATCATTTAAAAATACATTGGAATGATTAAAAACAACTGAATTTGTTTTTCTAGTCATAGCTTTCACACCTGATTAAGAGTAAATTCTACCAGTCTCTTATATTAAGGAAATATTATAAAAAAATAATGTTAGTATATCGTAAAGGTTTCCTCAAAATTTCTGTAAAAATTCCAAATAAAATCTTAATAAATAATCTGATGTGGCCAACACCAAACCTCCCGCTATATAATTTTTATTATTTTAAACATGCATACTTACATATTTAGTTATTGCGGAAACTGTATTAAGATCCATTCCATATAACTATGGTTCTATTTACTATTTTCTTTTGAAAACGTTTCTATTATTAATTTAAAATGATTAGTCCCTTGACAGTGAAATTTATCTGTCAGTTACATATATTTGAGATATGAACTGTGTAACCAAGGAGTTTTGCTTGTTTAAGGCATAGGCTCC
Source organism: Harpalus rubripes (assembly GCA_963082715.1). Classification (NCBI taxonomy): domain Eukaryota; kingdom Metazoa; phylum Arthropoda; class Insecta; order Coleoptera; family Carabidae; genus Harpalus; species Harpalus rubripes. Next base: position 47,076,566 of record OY720451.1, on the reverse strand, counting down.
GAGATTAAAATTATAGATAATTTTATAAATTTATCCATACAATAAGTAGAAAAAGTATTAATGCAAATAGAAAATTTAATAATCTTTAATTTTTATAATAACACAAATATTGAAAAAATATCATTTGAAGGTATTTTTCAAAGAAAATCTATTTTGAGCTTCAAGTAAAGTGCCATTTCCATCTGATATACACCAAAATCTAATGGTCTTTTCCCATATTAGAATAAGGTAGAAATACAACGTTTCAAAATGACAGTATACACATATGCACACATACACACATGCACACATACATACATACACACATAAACACATACACACATACACACATACATACATACATACATACACACATACACACATACACATACACACACAGACATCATCATGAAAATGTTAAAATTGGATTCTAGTGACCCTAAAACGTGGTCATTTGTCATTTAAAAAAATCTCGATATGCGATTTTTAGCACGATTCCTATAAAACCAACAATTTTTTGTAGCAATTCAGAAAAAATCACTGGCAATTACAACAATACATAATTTAATAAAAAATAATGCTAACGTTTAAATATTAGCTTTAATTTATTAGGTATTATAGTTACGAAAAGATAACTTGAGCACCAAAAATAACAAATGAGCACTGTACTCTATACTGCTATTACCAGAAATACAAAAAGCATAAAAAAATGGTTGTACCCTAGAAAAATTATTGTAGGTATAACCTAAATTATGTGGTCCAAATAACGAGGTCTATAAGTCATTTCAACTTTTAACTTACCAAAGACAGTAATATTTAAAAAGTGGTTGTTAATTTATTTAGTTTTCTTGTTGTTTAACTTTGAATCCAATAGTTATTGGTAATTGCAGCAAAATTAACCAATACATACATATTATGTATACTCGTATTACGGCCTTTAGTAAGTTGTAATATCTTATACATTGAACAATAAGGAATATATGTATATATATATATATATATATATATATATATATATATATATATATATATATATATATATATATATATATATATATATATATATATATATATATAGTATAGCTAAGATATTTCAACTTACTAAAGGCCGTAATCAGTTTATAATAAATACAGCCTTACATATTAAAAAGGTTTAAACTTAATAACTTAAATTAATAAACGAATATAAAAAATAATATTAATTGAACTCTTATTGATTCGGATACAAAGTTTGTATATTTTAATGCTCATATGTTGTGTTTTTAATACCAAACAAAATTAAATATTTCATGCTCAAATTGATGAACTTGTTACCAGACTCCATTAGTTCGATGACAAATAACAAATATTTAGAGATCAAATCAATGTGACATATGATTTTGATGCTTGGTAAATTTCAACCCGTTTTTATTTACTATTAAATAGTGTGCTATACTTGTACATCCGAATATCGACGATTGTCTAATCATGCGCAACAATGAAGCAGTAAAGTCTTTTGTTACGGCAAAATCATTTTTGTGGATATCACTCATCCAAATATGAGCTAAGCGAAGAATCTTATAGATTTAAAGTTTTGTGTAAGATTTATCCTCGAACAGAATTTCCAATAAAATACATACGGAATTTCGGCGTGTTTCAAGATATAATGGATTAGCTTTAATTGACATTTACATTTGGAAATTTGTTAAAAAATAAAATAAATATGTATTAGGAAACAAAACAGAAAATAAATGAAAAAAGTGCTGTAGAGCATATAGTTTTGGAAAACATTGTTATTTAAATTTAATTCGTAAATATTTCCTATAATGTGTGTATAAATTTAATAATTATCAAATTATATAGTACTGAGCCCGTAGTTTAATAACAATAAATAAGTAAATATTAAACTTTAAGTTAAAGATCATCAACATTATTTTCTAAAAAATATGTTACACCTCGATTTCTTTCGTGTTTATTTTTCCCTTTCCGTCCGCTTTGATTATCTATTTGATTTCCTACTTCCAAGTGCAAGGTCACGCTGTAGGGCTCCGGCAGACCCGCGTTGCCATTACCGGAGCTCCGGAGTCCGCTCCGGTGACGTGTGGTGACGTCACTAACCGGAGCACGCAACCGACATCCGTCATGTGGAATTAATATATTAAAGATGCATTTACGGCAACATAAAGAAAGCAAATTAGGAAAATGATTTATATTTTATGTTCCAAGCTAATTTAAACGTTCATTTCGTCGTTATTCCGACCATCATCACAACGAGGAGAGGGGGGGATTAACGTCAGAGATAGAATAGATTAAGGTATCTGATAAGTTGCAGTCATATGAGATATCTTATGCGCTTGGAAAATATCATTACATTCGAATTTGAATCTGGTTGAAGCCAATCTTGACAATTTTTTTTTTTGATTTAACACTGAAATCAGGTATTCACTGGGATCCTGTATTAACCCTCAAGTGACGGAAATATTTTTGTAACTTTTAAGACAAAATGGGGTCGTTCTTGACCTCAACTTTTATTCTCGTTTACAGCAAATAGAGATTTATAAAAATATATATTTCTAGATCAATCGTTATACATATAATTTTGTGATAACAAAGAAACTTTATTTCACCTCATTAATAAAATATAATATTGTATTAAATATTGCAAGAATACAAAATGTTAAATATTTTCCGACGATACATTACAATCTATTTTTTATAGTTTTTGTAATTAGGTGGTCAGGATAATCAATTTTCTTACATGTATCACATGTTACATATAATTTCGTATCATTAAATCGTGGGCAGACAGAACACCGACCTCTTTTTAGTGGCGTTTGCAGGAAGATTTTCGTTTATTTATTTTGTTTATTAATTTTTAATTATGGCAACGTCATGCAAATATAATATATTAGAAGAAAATCAGCTAAAAAAATAAACAGACACTTAACCTCAAAAATATCAATGTTATTATAGAAAAAAACTACTTTGGCGTCAATTTTTTGTCAAATTATTAAAATATATCTAATTTTAAATAATTTTATACCAAAATTTTATTACAATATAGAACTTTTATAATTTTAATATATATGTCGTCACAAGTTCAAAGTGATTATAGTAGTATTAAGCGAAAAGAATATAATTTTATATTATATTTGTGTTTGGTTTACAGTGCTGACAGTTGGCCAATTTATTGGTACTTTTCAAATCTTCCTCGTACATAAGCTGCATATTTAATAAAGATCGTTTTGTGCTTCACATTTGATGAATCCATTTCTCATTTTTCATTAGAGTGAGAGAAATCTTTCATTGGTTTGAAATAATGACAAGTATAATAATATTAATTACATTGTCTGTAATTCGCACACAATTATATCTGGTTTCTAATCTGCCGCCTACGTTAAAGAGACGAAGACTAAGCCAACACAATGGAAAGCAGAGATAAATAATCCAGCCTTTAGCTCTACTCCATATGCTAATACATGTATAAATGTAGGTATAAAACACACCGAGAACACCTATGTACTGAAAATATAAAAATTATTATTTATTGCCCAAAGACATTAGACATGTGTGTGAACTAAATAACCTTTAACATGTAAATTTATCCTTCTTGAAAGGCAAGAGGATAATAAATAGCAAAAAATGTAGCGCCTTTAAAGATTAACAATATTCTATCAAAAACTAAAAATTAACCTCAAATTTGTACTTAGTATTTTTAGAAAAGACCACTGATGGTTCACGGTACGTGTTTCAAACAGTACCCTCATCAGATTTTTAAGCAATCTTCAAAATATATCCAAATTCATTGCAATAATATGAAGTTGAAGAATGTACGATTGTGGACGTTTAAAAGTGGACGAACACCGATTATAAAAAAGATGCATTTCTGACTATGTGTTTTTCGTACCATTTTTCCTATTTCGCTTTAATTTACTTTTATATCAAAATTATTATTTATGAAGTAGTAAAATTTCAAATCATGGCAACATTAGTTTTATATAAATTTCAAATTTATTTTTACTTTTGACATTTTGACAGATATTTATAAGTTAGTTTATGTAGAGATAAAATTTATAATGGGGTAGTTTACTAAACATTTTTATTTTATTATACAGAACACACGTATTTTTCCATTTTCCTCAAATCCTGGTAATTTCAAGTGAAAAATCTGTTTCTAAGAAAGTTATGCTGATTTAGAAAAATGATTAAATATACTGTATAAATGTGACATCACTTTAGAGCCTTAGACCTTCGGTGTATGCAATAAAGAAAGAGATCACATAACATTTCATCATATCCTTGTACGAGTACATAATATGTATTTTATATAAATTCAGAATTAGAAAAAATCTTGTATGTAATTCATTGTAAAATTAGCTTATAACGTGTCTTCACATTCAATGCGAATATCACCATCATTTTGCAAGTAAGTAAATAGTTAATTTGCATTTCAAATTTTGTATCATATTAGAGGTTATCTGTCAGTTTTTCGAATTAGTGCAAATCATTTTATAGCTATTTATGTGTTTAGTTCCAAATTTGCCGCATTTAGATTAATGCGAAAAAATGACAGGATATTGCAAAGCTAACTGACTGAAAAATTAATAATTATAGGGTGTAAGACGAAAATGTTAGTAATATGAATTAATAAAATGGATTCTACCTACCTAATCAATAAAATATATAATAATACTTGCAATTAACTATGAACGTTACTACTTATCACAAAACAATTGAATATAATGGTATACTTTTGTAAAATATTTATTTGTGTATCAAGGGTGTAAAAGTGATCTTTTTTTGCAGAAATGTGAAGTTTGCAACCGAGGCAAAGGCCGACACTATAAATCAGATGAGGCTAAAAAAGAACTTTTAAACTGAAGTGTAAGTTATAAATTTCTATTTAAAAATATATTTTACATCTCAAATATCCATGACACTTATACAATGTTATGCTGCTATCTTAAAAACTCACAGAACAATCTGCTTACTGTCATGTCATGTCAAAATATATTACAACCTAAAAATAAAAATTAAATATCTACAATAATTAATTTGTTGGGCAAAATATAAGCGAAAGCGCTAGCGATAACGATTTTTCAATTCTTCGCTTTAACATTTATGCGTGTAATACAACACTAAATTTATTTACTACTAAAATCAACAATTGACTGTTGCGTTCGTAAATATATGCGGCGGTAAAGTAAAAGCGGCCGTAGAATAGTCTTTAACTGATAATGTCAAAATAAAAGTGTTACTTTACTGTTGCCAAAGGATACGTAAAACAAGTATTTATGTATTAGCCGACTAAAAACAATAATAATAGTACAATGAAAATTGAAACAAGTTATATGCAAAAAAATGCATTTACTAGCATTGTTAAGTATGTGTATATTTGAATGAATAAAACTAGGAGATAATGTGCTGGCAACATTAGAATTTCTTCTTATAGTACTTACAAAGGATAAGTTAAATATACGAGCGGTGCATTAAAAGTAAAATTTCTATGCAGATAATACCACATAAATTTTATCTATAACTGAATATTCTATCACCCAATATTCAATTTGCTGTTACCTTTCGAAGCACCCTCGTACTAGGTACTTATAATAATTTAAATGATTCACATTATTGGATTATTGCTAAATCTTATAGACGTTGTAATCATAAACAACATAGTTTCTGCAATAATAATTACTGTGCACAATAAGACAATCTCTATTTTGATATGTAAATAAGTACGCCCTCACTAAGCCGTTTCTTCTAGAATTCCTATCTTCTTCCCAAGTGTTTGTTCAATTCTTGTAATTGTATTATGTATTTCTATTGAAGATGGGTTTTTTCCTTTGTACTAAGTGTAGGTACTATTTTTATGGTCTTAATGCGTTTATACTAATCCCAGGTAAGACTTACGGTACGTTCTAAGAACAATAGAATATATCTGAAACTAGTTTAAAGAACATTAGTTTCATACCTGCGTAAGAGTACAGTCATTTGTTGTGTGACACATATAGTGAAAATTATTCTTTCGAAATGGAAAAACATGAAATACATAATGTATACAAAATTGTTTACAAAGTTTTATATCGTCGTTTATTTGCAATATTTTTAATAGCAACAAATCGATCACTGGTGGGTGCCGAACCTTAAACACATCTCCAAACTATTAATATCTTAACTTTCTCCACATCAGTTACAAGTACCCGTAAGATGATTTCTAATAAATGAGGAGCAAACTACCAATTAAGCTGTATGTCCAATTTTTAAAAATTTCATCTACAGAAAAATAAATAAAAGCTCCTGGACAAATGAAAAGCGTTTTGTCCACTGCAAACTGACATACGTATTGCGTTTTGTCCTCAAGCGGTGACATAATTCAATACAATCGGCACTAAGAGACTTATTGTTTTATTTACATTCACCTTATACTTATTATTATACTAAAATGTATAATTTAAAGTGTTCTTAGAAATAGAGATTGTTAAAGATGAATATGTACTCAAAGTATATGAAACAGATCATGCATGGTACTACGACGGTGGTAGCTAGTAATTCCGAATAAATTTGCCAGTGTGACGAGCTGATGGTATTAATTTTGTTTAATTCGATTGTTTTTGTTAAAAACAAAAGCAATTTTTCTGGTAATTTGGTGTTAAAATTCTGTTTTTCGTTCTCAAGACAATAAAATTGCATTTTGTTCCATACATTATTGTAAATATTTTTGTTAGTTTTATATTTTGTAATCTAAGAATTTGACATATAATTAAGTATATTTTTTAATTATTTTTAAAATGAAAATATTTTAAATTACGCAATTATTAAATGAGCATTAAATTATCTTCATTTACTCAAATGTGCAAATTTGGACACACAGCTTATTGGAAGTCTGCTCCTCAAATATCCTATACCTACAATGTTGGATTTTTTTTCTCTGTGGTATTGAGTGGTGTTAACAGTTACTCGAAATCTCAGTCAAATACATTTATTCTTACAATTTACAACACCAAATTCAGCAAACTAGGAATATAACGTAACAATTATTAGGTATATACGCAGTATTGTTATTATCATTTTGCCGCCCACATGCAAAAAAACAATTGCCGCCTCTTTATATGCTGTAGTCCTAAGTAACCCGTCCCAACTTATCGACTTATATTTGAGCCTTTGTCTTCCAAGATGTAGGATATAGGTATACCTAATTCACAACGGGGCATAGAAGTAGAATTATTTCAAACTTCTAGGGGGCAAGAAATGAATATGGCTATATTGGCTATTGGAGATTGCTTGTATTTTTAGAGACACGCAAAATTTTAGGTTACGTTTGACTTAAATGACTGTTCATGATATGTTAATAATATTTAATATAGTACTGCCATCTGTTGATTAGGTCGCGAACATTTCAAATGACTCGTTAATAAATATCATTATCTTATATTACACATTTCTAGGTGGACCAATTTGCTTTTATTCTCATATTTCGGTAATAACGATATATTTGTCTTACCAGGTATCACCTTACGGGCACTTAAAGTTGACATGGAGAGTGTACTACAATTATTTTAACATTATTTTCTTGCAAAAATTTCTCTACAATTTTGATGATATGTTCCATTTCTATGGTATATCCGAGAACAATCGAGGAGTAGTATAATCAATTAAAAAAATGTGGCCAGCACATTACCTTCCGTCAGTTCTATGTATTTTATAAAAATTTCATAGAGATAGTTTCTTGTGAAAGACTCTATATTTCCAGTACATTACCTTCGCTCAGTTCCATGTATTTTGTACAAATTCCATATAGAAGTTAGAATTGATTCCATATTTGCAGTAAAATTATAACACAAACATACTATGTCAATCGCACTTGACATTGACATCTGTCGATCAGAATTTTTTAATTTATATTAGCTGCTTCCAGTGTTATTGCATAGCTGGCTGCTTTATGACATTTAATTTCCTTATAATTTTTTAACTCAATATCCATTGAATTTGATGTATAAAAAGTAATTAAATCGTATAGAGAATAAAATATTCCTCAATATTTATACTAACATTAAATATGAAAAAATGATATTTAACATCGTTTTTTCAAGAAATACTGTTATATGGAGTAACGAAAAGGAATACGAAAGAATTATAGTTTTTAGAATTGTAGTGTTGAAGTTATCGACGGAGAAAAAATCGTCACACACACACACACACATATACACACATACACACATACACACATACACACATACACACATACACACATGCACACATACACACATACACACATACACACATACACACATACACACATACACACATACACACATACACACATACACACATACACACATACACACATGCACACATACACATACACACATACACACATACACACATACACACATACACACATACACACATACACACATACACACATACACACATACACACATACACACATACACACATACACACATACACACATACACACATACACACATACACACATACACACATACACACATACACACATACACACATACACACATACACACATACACACATACACACATACACACATACACACATACACACATACACACATACACACATACACACATACACACATACACACATACACTCATACACATACATTTCGTTAAAAACACACCATCGAATTTTTTGACCGAAAACAATACCTTCCTTACCTAAAGGTATGACGGAAGGTAAAAAAGCTATATTTTTATGTACAAAAACAAGCAAAGTCTAACTGTAAAGAAACCTATAGGCAATGGAATGCATTGAATCAATGACATGACATGAAACAAAAAAAATACCTACTTATTGTAATAATAACCAATAAACACAGGTTAGTAAAATCTATAAGAGCTTCAGAATTATTGACATTTGTAACCAATATTAATAGTGAAGAATATCAAGTTTCACAGAAGGGTAAGTAATATATAAGTATATATTACGACGGTCATGCTGGATTTATTGAGAATCGCGAATTTGGTGATAGGTTCGTTCCCGACCAACGCCAAAATTATTTTAAATTGTATGTGGCACTGTACGAATATGTCATCATTATTACGGAAACCTGTATACAAAACATATTGGCACACCCAGCAATGGGTAATATGCTGTGATGATATATTTATTTTATCTTAGGTAAGCCATGAAAATTAAACCGCACTATCATTTTAAACAGTTCATTGTCTCTCATTTGAAATTAAGTTGCAAAAAGTTAATTAGAACACAGTTAATCAATTTTTGAATATATCACTGTGAGTAAAATTATAGAATTGACCAAAGTGTATTTTCTTCAGTTTTTGACGAAAAAAATAAATATTAAAGTTATAGAACACGCGGTATACTCACTTGAATTGGTAATATGCGACTTCTGGGGCTATCATTTGGACTTCTTACGGGGTAGAAGGTTTTCGTCTGAAAAATAGATTGATGCTGCAGATGTGCAATTTATGATTATTTTGAAAGCATTACAAAAGAGAATTGGTTAAAAGCTTTCAAGGAGTGGAAGAAAAAAAGGGGTATTTGTTGAAGGGAACTACTTTTCAAAATTCTAAAAAAATGGAAACCCTGTTTCTTATTCTGAATAAGTCCAACGTGACCCTCGTATTAGCACTAAAACTTTCTTGTTGATTTTAAACCACTCATTCCCAAAATTACGAAATGTTATCATTGGTCGTTCATGCATTAAACCACAGACACCAAGCGCACAATTTATTTATTTATTTCTGTATTGAACAACATTTGTTTATTATCATACATGACTCAGATCTTCGGTATGACCATACCTGTAAATACCTACACATCCCCATATCTGTTTCGTGGAACTACCCTTATCCTCGGGCAGGTATAGACCTTTATGGCGCCAGGGTGCAGACAGTATGCACAATTACACCCTCTACAGGTGACTATGTGACCGGACAGTGCCGATTCTTATCATCAAGTCATTTTCACTTCAAATCTTCTACAAGTGACTACGAACTCCAGGGTTGAAGACGACTGCGTCTTCTATCTCTGCTTTGAGTATACAAGAAAGAAACTGAATAGTGCTGCAAGACTTTAGTGATGTGTGTGTCTGATTTCGTTATAGTTTAGAGGATTATTCTTGTTATTTTGGTGAGTTTATTAATTTTAATTATATTTTATTGACATTCAACGATGTTTGAAACATCCTATATGTACTCGTATTTATTAGTATAAGTTCTTCGCTCACTGAAGCAGTTTGATGCATACATAGAGACATGCCATATGGAACAGTATTTCTGCTGAATTCAATGGTAAAGTAAAAATTATAGCATTCCATTTAAAATAAGAAAGTTAGGGTCTACTTTCGGCAAAACCGGAAGTGCTACTGTTTTTAAAATATTTTAACGGAAACGGGCATGTCGGAAAATCCCTAGATACCAAATTTCGTAAAATAATCTTGCAACTTTAGTTAGTATTAATCATTTTCTAATACCTATGTCATTTGTTAACTTCTTATACCTATAGATAGAAGTATTAGGGCCAGTTGCATAAAACATGGTTATCTGATCTGGTGTTTAACTGCATATTGTAAACATGGATAGGTATCAAAAATACATTGAAAAATAATGGGTCTATTCTGAACAAATCTATAAATCTTATAGATATGTAAATCCGTAAAACAAAATCGCAACGAAAGCTAGCGTTTTTGTCAGATTTTTACAGATTTACAGATCTGTAAGACTTACAAATTTGTTCAGAATTGACCTATAAGCCTTGTCAAAGTTAACAACGTGATTAATATTAACAATGTTTTGTTAAATTTCTGTATAACATTCTTTTTTTCACCCAAAAAGTATTAATATAATAGGACATGGGTATAATTTTTTTGGAAATTGGTCGCATGATTTATAATGTTTTTGGTGTATATGTGTAAATATGTAACAATTAATATTTCTTGACTGTTGTAATAGTTTCTCCCATAATAAAATTAGCATATTTAGTGTGTGTATGAAATACAGACGTGATATATGTTCGCTTAGCAATTACTGTACAAAATACGTGGGATATTTAACTGTTCAAACAAATTTTCACGAAGCAGAGGATACAAATTTTATTACTTATATAACTAAAACAAGACAGCTGTATATACTAGTAACTCGTATGAATAAACAATTCGCATTGAATTAATAAACAGATTTTGTGTTTTCATCAAAATATTTTTTATTTATCTCTCAACCCTAGATAAGGGAGACATGGAGATCGTACCAAAAACCTTTTTCGTACATGAGCACGTTTTAAAATCTTTAGAATCAGATTTTAAATATATAAATAACAAACTGGTCAGTTTAATAATTTACAAAAAATATAAAATAAGACAAACACAAAATATAAGTAGGGTATAAAAAATAACAAGCATAGGTAAATGAAATTAATTAACATATACTCTCTAGTCAATATAGGCAGTAAATAATATAAAACATCTTTGCATAGTGTTACTAGCGAATGAAAGTTGACGTTTAAATTATTTAAAATATATGGTTTCTTTTGAAAACATTTCCCTTTATTTGATTAAAAAGGAAAATAACCCTTATGTTTTCCGTTCAAAAGATTAGAATTATACTCAATACCAGGAGACATTGAAAATGACCTTAGCAACAGGATTCAGGGATGTATTTAAATAATTTCATACCGCAAATTCTAGTTCGTTCGTCTCAGGTGTAAGCAACCCTCTAGTCGGAATTACTGTTAGAGGAAATTCAAAATAATCCTATTTCATAGAATTGCCAAACTAAATAGTTTAAAGATCAAAATATTTTGTTATAATCAACATTAACGAAAAATGTTTAAAATATTTTAAACGCACCCCTGTTTTGACATTCAGTTGCCCTAGTCGGCCATCTATTTTCAGCCAAATATAGTAATGTATTTCTGTGCTTTCCTAGTCCAGTATTTAAATGGGTTCATGCAAAAATTTCATACCTTAATATTTCGTACAATTCTATTCTTCTCTAGGGTTTCACAAGAAACCACATCTATAAAATAATTTAAACATCAACTTTCATTCGCTGGTCATACCATACTTAATTCGACATTTTACAATCGTCCTGAACTTGGATACATTCCCTTGCTACGATAAATTTAAAATTTAATCCTATTTATCAGCGAATTTTCGGTCATTAAAAACAAATGTACTTACCAAAACTGCAACTTACCGGCAAAATTAACACTGTGAGGAGCTATGCATCTACAGCGGTCTCTTAATACCCAAATTACCTAATTATGGATTACAGTGTCACATTCCGTAATTGCCTGATATAATAAAGAAAAAGTATTTAGCTTTGCTATGTACATTTTAAGTAAAACAATAAATTGATATTTGAATCTTTTTTGTTATAAATTGTGACAAATTTCGGATGAATACAATAAGCACTTGTGTAAATAAGAGACCCCCATAAAACTGAAATTGTACAGTGTTAACTAATTTTGGTATATTTAATATTACATTACATTGCAAAATTGGGAACATGGTACAGAAAACGTCCATATGAATAACATTGCTATCCCCGCCACACTGAACATAAAGTGAAAGACACTGTAAGAATAAATATTTGTAATATTCTAAAGTTGTAACTTTTGCTGAACAGTGGTCTAGTCATATTCATATTTCCAGTCCAGGTTTAGCAAACGAGTTTTGTATGTAGAGAGATTTTGGATATGGCGTGATTCTGTACCCAGTAATTCATAAATTTCAAATAACTCTATAGGAGGAGATGCGTCAATTAAGTGTAATGATTCAATTTTTCCAAATATACACAGATTTTTATAAATTGTTACTAGTTGCTCGCCATGTTATCCACAATGGAGCGATAATTTTTTTTTTTATTTGAGACGATTGAAAACTTACTAAGAAATTCAACTTGTGAAACACGATTGAACGGATTGACATTATTAGTTAAATGTACATAGCACAATGGTACTAAAGAAAAGAGTAATAAAATTATTTTTCGTACCTCCGTCCATTTTGACTAGTATTACAGAACTCAAAATCGTCCAAAAATGCTCTATTGCTGACCTAGGCCGGCAAAAGGAGTTGGCATTACTGTTCTGGTGATATGTCAATTTAAGATTATTTTCAACACAAGAATTAGCAAAATGTTTACAAATTTAGGGCTAAAGCTTTAATTGTTGTAACTTAAATAACTAAATTTAGTCGTAAAAATAATAATATGCTGTTATTACTGACATCTCGTATAGATTAATTAAAAATTCCAACTTTAAGACTAGTTTGTTTTGTAACTACAACTAACTTCACGTGATACAATTGAGTTTTCGCCATCTGTCATTAAAAATATTTGAAAGTATATAAGATATATATATATATATATATATATATATATATATATATATATATATATATATATATATATAACTAATGTTTGTATGTTATATTTTCAATAGATATAAAATGATTACGCATTTTAAGCCTAAATGTAAGTAATTATAATTAAACTTGCAATGCAAAACCGACAAAAATATATGTTCATTTTTTAGGTTATGTAACATAGAATAAAGTGTAGAGAAATATAAGAAGAATTTATGGAGAAGTCGGTACAAAAAATCTTGTGTATCACACGCCCAGAAACTGTTTTGCGAGATCTTGTATTTGCAGGCCTCGCTTTCAGCTCGGCCTGTCAAAATAAACTCGGTCTCACAAATGTTCAGTTTATGGCCAAGTGACACAAATAACTATTTTATTTTAATTATTTCATTTAAGTTGGCCCAGAACCCCTCCCAAATACGCCTCTGTTCCTACTCTACTACTACCACTAATACTCATAGAAAGAACCCATTAGCTTTTTATTGATGCCAATCGGTTAGGCGGAAATGACACTTTACTTGCAGCTCTGAATAATTTTTCTTTCTTTGTAATGCCGAATGATTTCAAAATAATTATGAATTGCAAGATCCATCTCGTCTTAAGTCCAAAATATTTTTTCAAAAATGGCTCTTTGCCAAAGCGGGTGAATACGGTGGGCGTTTTATTACTTTTTTTGCCAAAAACTGAAGAAAATGTTCCCTATAGGTATAGTTAATTCCAACTCATAACGATACTTAAAAAACTGATGAATAGACCATTTCAGAAATTCAAAGCGCATGCTTCAAGTACTAGATTGCGACAAAATATTAGTGCCGTTTTTTTTTTTTTTTTAAAAAACCTCTCAACAGGATTAAATCCCAATTACAGAGAGGTTTACATATACAAACATCCATGCCTTAGTGGGATTCGAACCCAGGACCCCTAGCATACTCATGACAGAGCCGTTGCTCTAACCATTGAGCCACCGTATACCTATCCTTGTTTATATGACAATTCTGTCTGTTTCATAGTCTTGTTTTTGTTTTGTTGATTTCGTTTTTCCAATAATTATAAATAGTAGAGTTGGTGCCAAATGTCATGAGCTATGAAATGCGCAGATCAAGAAGAGAGACAGCTAGAGAAGGGTCAGGCAATATGAGAAAGAAAGAGCTTTGCTTTCTGCGCAACAGCTATACTAAACTTCTAGTCCCCAAAATACTGCCATTAGATATGTTTTGTCTGATGTGGAATATAAAAAGTTAGATTATACTTTACTTTTTCAAATACTAAAATATATTTATTTGTAAAATAAGAATTTAAACCAACTCAAATTCATTTTAACAACTCCTATGTAGTTTTAAAATCTAAAACTGTATACCGGGGTCGCGTATAAATTTTAAATGCCGCCATTTAACGGCACTAACTTTTTAGTTCAAAAAGTAAATATAGTGGTCGCTCAAATTTCTGAAATGGTCTATTAAGTTCTAACTAACTTAACTTTCGCAACTTAATTTCAAATGACAGATAAATAACTGTAAAATAGTGTGAATCATTCTAGCGTGACCCGCGTATTTATAATAATAGTTGTAGTTGCAGCTATACTTATTATTTCGTACAAAATACTTTAAAATATAAAAATTATAATTAAATCCCTTTGGATTTTAATGATTCAATTCTTTAAATTAAAATCAAATACGAGCATATTCACCCCAATTCAGTAACAAACTTGCTAACTCTTAGAAACATTGCTATAGTAAATAACCAATAATAATTGCGAACACTGAATAAAACATGAAAGTGAGAGGCTATACATTTGATTCTATTGGTTACAATTTTTAGCAACGTCTCAAAGACTGAAGAACTTCCTTACAGAATTGGGGTGATTGTTTATTTACGAGAAAATATAGAACATTTGCTTTAATATAATGTTGGCATCTTTACTTCAACTGTACTTCATGGAATGTGCTCAGATTAAGAAATCCCCTCCCCAATCTATCAGTGGTAAGAAGTCGTTTTCTGAGTTTTCCGGAGTTCTGTGTAATTGTGTGACAATGTAACGATATTTTCCATTTAAATGAAGTTGAGAAGTAATTGGGAAAAAGCAATCCTTGGGTGCTATAAATTATTCGGTGCGACAGAGGTTAATATATAGGGAAATGTTGGGCCGAGTTAGGGAAAAACTTGATCTGTAACTTCTCTCCTCGCGGGACTTGCGTGCAAGGTAACCGGGAAGGCAAACGCACAGGACTCCAAACAGCCACGCACCCGTCAAGGTATGCCAGGGCTAATAGTTTACAACACACACGCAGAGAAGAGAAACATATTAACAGGGTTACAGTTACCGATGATGATGAGTGAATTTCAAGACAAATAGATAAATTGATACAAGATATTTCGATTCGTTTTTAATTGTTATAGACTCGTAAGATTCATTTGTTGTACTGTTTTCTGTTCTATATATTAATATTCTTTATATATAAGGTGGTATTGCTGCAGAACTAAAACATACCATATGTTTTAAATAAAACTGTGTCCCTAATGTCTAAATCCTAAATGTATTACCGCGGTTTTTTTAAAAAAACTGGACATACGGAGTTGTCAAAGTCATCAAACTGTTATCTTCCAAAATGATGTATGAAAACAAAAGTACAAATTATAACGTATAAGTGCAATATGAGTCTAAGGCAAGTTTGCGATTTATTTGTTGCTACTTTCAATAAGCGACCCAGGTCAGCAACTATTAGAAAAATCTATAATTATAGAACTACAAGATGCATCAATGGGCAGCATTAAAAGAAAATTAGAACAAGTAAGGTAATTAATAATAAGAAACATTAAATTATATAGTTAAATGAAAAATACAATACCCTTTCAATATAAAAAGAATTTCGGAAATTGACACAGTTTGATGACTTTGATAACTCCATAATAGTTGCTGGCCTGAGTCGCTTATTAAAAATAGCAGCAAATAAATCGGAAACTTATCTTAAACTCATATTGGACTTTACAATGTATGATTTGTATGCTTTCTTCATACATTATTTTAGAATATGACAGTTTGATGACTTCGACAACTCCCTATGTCAAGTTTTTTTAAAAAACGCGATAATACATTGCTGTCAATCATTTTAAGTATAACTATGGTAATGACATGCCCATGTCCACTGTTAAAAAAAACTCACGGTATACATAATCTCAGTTTTTGTTCAGTGAGTGCACCCGACAAAATTTTTCAAAGTCGGCGCCTATGATATTGCCAAACACTACTTCAACTTGGTTGCCCAGATAAGTAACTTTCATTTTTTAAATAATCCCATACATTATTTATACCATGATTTTAAATTAATTTTACTTAAAAAAGTTTGGTATCAAAAAATTCTGAATTTTATTCTCTAAAATTCTATTTATGAAGTACCCTATAAAAGTCTACAGGACAGATAATATTTGAAAAAACAGTTTTCCCATGTTAAAATGATATGTCAAGAATATATCAGGTGTGTATCACTAAGCGTTTAACATGGGAAAACAGTTTTTCCTTGTGCAAAAGTCACCTATTAATTTTGGACAATAAAGTTTCAAATAAAAGTTGTAAAGAATTAAATTCTACATCCAATTCTTTCATTGTTACTTATTTTGCAGATTTTGTAACTGAGCAAATTGTATTTAAAATTTTATAAAAGTTATTTCTTTATATTCTTAGCTGTAAAATTGAAACAAAATCACAAACAAATGTAATAACGTTTTAGGGTAGTACGGAGCACATCGAAAAACGAACGGTATGACTAGAACCGCGACTCAGTCAACGAGAGTCCATAAAGTCGCAAACGTTTTGTTTGTCAGAAAAATTCTAAATTATAATATAAGATTCTCATCTCCCAATTCAAACAATAGTCACTGAATTAAATGAACTATCTATTAAGCATTGTTTGGAGTAATTAATAGTTAGATGGGTACCCATACTATTTAACTATATTTATAAGTATTTTATTTATAGTTTATAACTCCTATAAACTATCTATTCGTGTGATGTGATTGGAACAACCTGACATCATCCTCAACCAATCACATGTAATCACTGTCTCGATCTTCTTATCCAGTAAAGCGTGTCGCTTCCCCTTACACTTCTGACACCTGCTGAAGTCCACCAGGTGTCGGAGTCGGTTGTGGTGTACTATACTTGAACATCCAACCACGCGGAACATACAACTAAAGACTCTTCTTGTAACATCTTAAATCAGAAAAGATAAGTTTTGGTAACTGATTCGAAATGGGGATAGAATTTAGAAATAATGAGATTTATAAATTTTATTTATTTTTATTACCTCTTTAAATAGTTGTCATATTTACGCATTATACATTTTATACCACATTTCTAAAGAACTATCACTCATAAAAAACAAAAAAATATTGATGAAGATTAATTCAATTAATATCTAAAAAATACTTTTTAATGCTTCGGCAATGAATAATAGAGGAACAAAAACTGAAAAACAGCTTTTTTATTTATTTATCTTTAACGTAACCTATTCTAATACACAAATATTAAGAGATTTTAGTCTTTGTTCGTGTTAAATGAATCCACAATAGATTGTTGCCGGGTATTTCGCTTACTGACTATTTTCGTTACATATATATTTCTCTGTTGAAAGTCAAAAAAAAGTATTCAAGGTTTCCACAAATTTATTATATGACTTGAAAACTTCTCCGAGTTTTGGCTTTTACTTTTTCCATTTTTCCTAGATAGACTAAGATATGAGTGCACAACAATTAACTAGATTATGTTTACTCCCGCACGGTTCGAATATGTCATCATCATTACCGATACTCGTATCTGCGTATAAAGAAGATGACATATCCAGCACTGGGTAATTCGGTGTGATGATATATTATATTACGATAATTAAGTTTATGGCGGATTTTCCATGTTGCAAAGGAGCATACCGTACTTGCCGAAAGACGGACATCAACAAATATATATATATATATATATATATATATATATATATATATATATATATATATATATATATATATATATATATGCTTTTCAAAATGTTTGTTTTGTGTATTACCGTCGGCAGACATTTAGCCACATTGTTATTAATACATTTATTCTTATTATAGATAATACAGGTATGCATTCCTGCTGTATTTTCTGGTATTTTTCCTGTACTAAATACATATCTTCTCATCTACAGAGATTTGTCCAAGTACAAAAGTTGTCACAAGAATAATACGAATATAATGTCTTTTCGTAATATTTTCGCTACTCGTCCTTGGTTGCAAAACAAAACATTTTTTGCGTATGTCGTATTACCTTGTGAGTTGCATATGTATTGTTTATCTAATTGTTTTATTCCTAATTATTCTACTGAATGTAAAAATGCAATGATGGAAAAAGCATAAACACAAAGATCCTTGATCGGCCCACAGTCTAACCGTGCATAATTTCAAGCAATGAATTGCTCAGATTAGAATGAACATTTGTGTAAATGTGAATGTTTGTTTGTTTACATAGTTAAATTATTGTACTTATTTGCAACTAGGACACAGAAAGAACGCATTTAGTAGTTTTACACTGGGAAGGCTGCGAAAAATTACATTCATATTATATTAATTTATACATAGCAGCTACTGCACCACGGATTTCCACAATTTTATACATTGATCAATAAAACAAATATTATTAGACCCCTATATTTTATTTTTTTAAACAAATTAATAACACCTGAATACTTGTTATTTGGGAGATAGAACTATGAATGAAATAGTGTGAATATAACATTGAAAGAGAACTATTTTTATTAATTTAACTTTGTTTCATAAACTGATGTTTATTATACTACCTTTGTCTTACAATTCTTCACACTGAATAAAAATCACCATATTATGTTGTTTAATGTTAAAATTAAGAGAGGAATTTCCAAATGTTCTAAATGCCATCTTTAACCAAATATATTATTTTTTATAAATGCGTTCTACATGTAACGAACGACCAATACCCCATTTCGTTCTAAGTTCTAAAAGCATACTTTGAAATTAGTTTAGCGACGCATAAGAGATAGCGCAGGTCTATGAGTTTTTGAGTAATTCCAAACGTTCTATGCTTCTATGCACCGTCTTCCACGCTGTTAAAACGTCAAGGGTTGGAGGTGTTAGTTACCCCCATTACCCTCCCCTTGTAACCGCGCCTGGTAAAACAATAACATTTATCTTCTTGT
This sequence comes from Harpalus rubripes, assembly GCA_963082715.1. NCBI lineage: Eukaryota > Metazoa > Arthropoda > Insecta > Coleoptera > Carabidae > Harpalus > Harpalus rubripes. The sequence continues at coordinate 47,057,042 of OY720451.1, read as the reverse complement.
TAATATATCCTTACAATTTTTCAGGTATGTTTTATACCTGACAACTGGCAAGTTACACATTTTTTTCTCTATTTCTTTTATTCTATAACTATTTGCAAGGGTTGAATTCCTCACGCGTTGATTGTTATTGTGTTCGTACTTTGATTGATACAAGTTGCTATCGATATTGTTCAACTAAGTTTATCACAATGACAATGATGATTATAGAAACTCTACACCTGAGTAAATGGATAGGGAAAGTTGACAACCCCTGTAGGCTCAACTTATAGGAAGAATTATTTTACGCAAGACTAAGCACCAATCAACGGCGATTCAAACTTGATATTAGACTACATCATAGTTTAGGTTTAGGAAATTAGTTCATACAAAAATATGAAGTTTGTATATATAATATTTAAATTTAGCTTGAAATTGGGAGAAGATAACAAAAATTTAGATAAAACATTTTAAGCAAAACTTGAAATCCTCGTTTCAAAGTTCTCAAACTTTCTGTACTTATGTAATTTTGTTTATAGAATCGAATAATACACTCTCATATTTGTACTTCTCCCCATTTTTGAGTTATTACCCCAAAAAGTCATATTTACTTATATTTGTGTTATATTTTTTTTGAAATCCAATTTATGCATTTTTACATATTTCTTAACGTGCTGATTCCGAAATCGGCAGGTCAATATTTCCTTCCATTCCAGTGATATTCTTTATCAAACATACCTGAACAAAAAATAGGTAAAGATTAAAGATACAAATTTAGCTATATCACTACTAGATTCTAGGGGCAAAATTACATAAGGCCACGGGTTTGTCACAGGCCCGATTATTTCTATAAGGACCATTCTTCAACTAAGTAATGGCCGTTTCACCGCCTGTACTTAAGTATAATTGAACATTAAGCGAAACCTAAATTTTAAAAATGTGTTGCACCCAATATGTTACTCTTACTCGTATACTTAAGGTACACCTACTTTAAGCTTGGGATTTCTGTGGCATAAGGTGCACTTAACCTTTAAGAACGACTTTGACAATGAATATGATTTATTATGATGATGATTAATTGAAGTTTTACTAACTCTAGTTTAACACTTGCAAGATCAGTAAGTATATTTTTTTGTTAAATTGCTGCAGTGGCAGTGTAGGGCAAATGACTTAATTTTCGCCGTTTAACATACTGATTTTGATCTTCCTCATTTCATATGTTTTGTAGAAATTTTAGATGCCAGTTTCTCATGTAGTGATCTTCGGCGGTGTTTTCAAATATTCTGGTCCATAATAAGCTTAATTCATTTGTGATTTTAATTCTATATTTAAATTATTCATTAATAAAACAAGCATTAATATTATTATCATACAAGATGATGTTATCACTCATTACATTTAAGAATAACCTTTGCGACTGGTAAATACTAAACTGTTAAAAATGACAAACGTCTAACTAATTCCGTTTTTGTATTACCTAAATCCACTGAACTCAATATTATACAGTGTGTTCAAAAAAATTCCTAAATCGGAGTATGCTATGAACAGTGAAACGTATGTCTGATCATTATTTAATTCGAAAGTCAAGTTGTCAAAATTGATCTTAAAATGTAATTTTAAGGAGAAAAGACAATAAAGAAGGATACAGTATATTCACATTCGCCGTTATCTAATTTGTTTCCATTTCTAAAATAAGATTCAAGAAGAAAAACATTTTCGACAATCTCTTGTCAAATTGACATTAAATTAAATATTTTTGAATTGACATACGTTTCTTTGTGCAAAGCCTACTCCGAGTTAGGAATTTTTTTGAACACACTGTATTACTGGAATGCGCCATGATGCGAGATTCCTTTTTTCCTTCCTTTACGCACTGGCACATCAGCCCTACATTCTGTATAAAAATTAAATAAAAAACAAAACAAAATTATAATAACCTTACATGTCAATGTCAAAAAATTTATATAAAAATTAAGTCGCAAAATGGTAAAGAGTTATTGCATAAATAGTTATAAATCCGAATGGAGCCCATTCTTGAATATTTCTTTCTTCAAGTAATCATATTTTTACTTGAAATTATAGAAATTCATTTCAAAATAAGTACTAGGCATTTATTTGTAGGTTTTTGAAATAAATAATGTTTTGACTCCAATAGAAGAGAAAATGTAAATAGAAGATTCTTTAATGTAGACAATAAGTATAAAAATGTCAGTATCGAAAGTGCACTAAGGACCATAATTATTTGACATTTGCCAATGAAAATAATTTTTTAACTCAGAAAGTATAAAACAAAAAATCTGATGTGGACACCACACGACTTCCTTGTACGCAAGACTAATATGAAGTATAGACTCAATTATAAAATAGCACGTATTTGACGTAATTTGACATTAACATCTATTTTTTATTTTTTTGTTATATTTTGTCCTAATCCATAGCATGCTTCATTACAAAAACCAAAAAGGTATATAAGTTTTAAATTTACATATCTCGCTTTTACAAAGGGCTAATTTAATAATACTTGATGTGCTAGACGCAGAATTTAATTCTCTAAAATATCACTTCCCATTAGCCTGTTTTAACCAAATTATGCTATGTTATTCCAATTGGTATAAAAGTCTTATATATTATATATATACTAAATTTGAAAAGTTTTGGATTATATTTTAATACAGTTTTTCATTAAAATCTATTATAGGCTTCAAATAAAGTACTATTTCTGGAAATTATGTAATGACCAAAAATGGAGGTGCACAACTAGATGTTATAGTAGTCCTAAATACAAAATTTCAACTTTCTACGGCTTATACCGTTTTTGAGTTATGCGAAATACGTACATACGTACGTACGGACGTCACGACGAAATTAGTCAGAATGGATTCAGGGATGGCCAAAATGGATATTTCCGTTGAAATCTGGAAACCGAAATTTTTCGCGAATACAATACTTCCTTTACTTTGTACAAGGAAGTAAAAAGGAAAAACCCCACGTCATGCTTTCTATCTTCGCACAATATGCACCTGACGGCGCATTCCAGTAGTATATACTAAGTTCAGTGCGTAAATCAGAAATGTTTACTTTTATACCAAATCCTAGACTTAGATAAGTAGAACTTAAAATGTGCAACAGAATAAAAGTTAACCGCTAAGTGGGTCTTAAGGTTATATCGGTGCAAACGGCCATAAGTGGTTGGAGGAAATCGTTAATATAAAAAAAATAGTTGTCAAATCATATATATCTTTTAGACAAATTTTATAGCCAATTGCTAATACGACTTTGTTATAGAATAGGTCTGAATGTTGTAATTTGTACAACCTGGTAAATATTTTTGATAAAATCTATTAAATGAAGCCTATTCTCAGACACATAAGTATACCGTTTATAGAAATGGCTATGACTCTACTCTTGTATATTCTATATCTGTGTAGGTGTAATGTGGTTCACGATTCAGATTATACTCTTCACAATTCCATCAGATATCTAAGGCGGCTGGCTATTCAAAGCGCGCTGTGATCCGTTCAATTGTCACTGTTTAAAATCTTCTCAATTATGATCTAGTGTAGCGATACATGTCTCTAAGCTGAGACGTCTATATCGATGCGTACAACTTCTCGCCTTCCATTGTTACATGGCCTCCCATTATTTCATAGTTTCACGCCGTTACGATTGAGAAATTCAGGAATAAATAAGGGGTCGCAAACTTAGAATTAGGGTTAGTAAAGAGATGATGAAGTTTATATACCAAATAGGGTAGATTTAAATAATTTATGCATGATATATTTTCTACTTCAGTTCAATATGTACTCGTAGTTGAACATTCTTTAGATATTACTGCAAAATTAAAATATATTATTATACAGGGTGTTAAAAAGAAGTGTTCTGAATGTTTAAGGGCGTATAGTATAGACCCAAATAAGTGAAAAAGCTTAATAAGTATGGATCCGCACACTAACCGTTTCAAAGATATAAGCTATTTTCAGAAATGTACTGTCTAAGAAAATAAGAAAACAGTGTGTGGTATCAAATTTACGTTTTTCATTTATATATTATAGGTGTTCTACATGTCCCCCTTCCATCTCAATACATGATTCACATCTTCTTATTACGAGTTGCGCACCTTTACAAAATTTCCCGGTTTTACTCGAATTATCTCATAGGCATGTTTTATTCGCTCTTGTAAGTGCGCTACATTATTAATTGAATAGAGAAATCTCGTCTCATCATACTTTGTATTGCCGTCTCTCGATCTCGACTCGAGAGTCTCGAATTTCTCGAATTTATAATTAGCAGTGGTAAATAAATTAACATTACAAGCAAGATGGATATAAGAAACATATACTACTGATTAAAACATTATTTTACTAACTGATATTTAAATGGTAGGTAAAGAAATCTCAATAATATCTATAACACGGTGCTGCAGATATTCGTAATGTTGATTATATATGCCTACAGTGCAGGCACTTGAGGCTGGCGTGCAGAGTTCCCGAGTACACCATAGGTGTCACTTTTGTGTTCTTTCTTTTTACAAAAACACAATAAAACTAAAATGAATAAGTAAACATAAAGGTATATGAAGAGGCAATTACAATATTTATTTATTTCGATTAATATTTTCTATACAAAGTGTTCAACGTCAAGTGCGAACATAGGGATTTTTAACATGGAGTATTTGTTTTATTGAATTTCCTGCTCTCCTGATCTTTTTACGGCCAAAACTGTTGAGTGTAATGTTGTACAGAATTAAAAGTTGTATACAATAGTGTTCTTAGATTTTTTATTATTGTTTTACTTGCTTCTTAATTTAAAATAGAAATTTCAAAACTTCCGTTAATTAGTAATAGCCATGACTTATAACCGCTTATAACATTGTAGGAAACAACGAACAGAAATTTTAAAATTGTGAAGGAAGTAGAAACATAATAACAAGTGTATAAATAGTTTTATATGTAACTTTTAATTCTGTACAACTTAGCACTCTATAGGTTTTGGTGTTAAATGAATAGGAGAGCAGAAAATTGTATTAAAACCCCCCATGTTAAATTCCTATGTTCGCACCTGACCGCCAACACCCTGTAACACTACGATTACTGAGGCGAACAAATGTATCTCCGTCAATTTCTTTAAAAGTTACTATTCGAATAGTAACTAGTAATTAGCTTACCCGATTAATCATAATAGCCACTAACCGGTTATCGCAACGGGCTAAATGATTATTCGAAATAATCAGTTTAACCGATTAACGGTTCAACCGATTTTCTATTTCTTGTAAACCGCTATAACAGGTTAACCGGTTAATAAGATAGCCGGTTAATCGAGTATTATTGATAGCGCTAGCACTAATATTTACCGACGAGTAAAACCATTTCAAATCGTTCTTAAGGAAGGTTAAAAAACATAAATTATAACATTTTATCTTATTTTTGACACTTTCTCGTATTTCAAATAAAAACAATAGATTTCATGTATATAGACAGTAGGTATTATTCGAGTTTTCTTCCTAGATCGTCACATTAGAAAAAATAATAAATAATAATACCACATTCTTAATTTTGCTGGTATTAATGTTAAATAATCAATTTTTACAATTTTTATATTAATTTTTTGAATAAAAATATTCAAACAATGGTATATATTCTCTATTTCGGTGTTCTTATTGGTCTATAATATCACTGCAAACACGTTGTTTCGAAGATCTATATGCCCATGTTTTATACAATGTATTAATGTATACAATCCAATGACAACTAACCAACAACTGACCAACTATCTTAGTTATAATAGGTCATTGCTACAATCATACAAAATTCACAGCACTCAATATAGGCGCGAGCAGACACGTGACTCAGGCGTCCTTGACTTGCTTGTAATCAGCTGATTTGTGTGCGCATGTCATTTTGACAAGAACAGTGTCACTTTGACAAGACCAATATTTTGACTCATTTTGATTTTGAAATGCTAAAATGTTATTAATGTACAATTTTCAGGCAGTAAAGCACATGAAATTAAAAACAATAACTTCTCAACAATTCAAAATTAAAGTAAGCCAAACATTGGTCTTGTCAAAGTGACATTGTTCTTGTCAAAATGACAAGCGCATACAAATCAGTTGATTCCTAGCACGTCAAGGACGCTCGAGTCACGTGTCTGCTCGTGCCCTATACTAACTGTCAAAATGTGAAATTTCAATTGTTTAGCAAAAAGCGCTACCGATATAACTGACAAAAAGCACCAAGAAACATTTTTGACAAATCACATTTTTGACAAATCTCATTCTAAAATTAACTCGATAGAAAAAATTGTAGGTATAAAAAACATGTTTCATAATACCTGTTACGCACTCGTCCATTGTAAAACTCGCCTCGCGGCTCGTTTTCCAAACTTGGACTCGTACGTTAACAGATTGCCTTTTATGATACTTGTTTTTTAATGTACTACTTCATTTGATTATTGAAAGTAGTGAATCTATTCTAAATTACGAGAAAAAAATAAAATAAAAATGGCACTAAAAAGATATCACAATAATTGTTTAAAAATTATTTTCTTTGGCCGTCAAAATATTGCGAAGATATACTTAGCAAAAAAAATTGGTCCCATTAATTTAAAAATTTCAAAGCAGGAAATGACAGAAATCAGTGCATTTTCTAGACTTTTTACATCGGTACCTTAGCATTATAAGGGTTCTAAAGGAATACGGAAAAAACAATTTAAGAAACTAGTTCCTTAGTAACTTTCTATTTCAAGATTATCCGGAAAAAGTAATAAATAAAATACATTATCATTTGTTAATTCATTACCTTATCGTCGGAGATACTCGTATGTTATATTAACAAAAGATTGAAATCAATTAGTTACAGTGCAAGTAAAGAAGAAAATGAAATTCCTCAATAAGGTTTAATTTAAATGTATTCGGTTTGATGGTTCTCATGTCGCTCTGATTTTACTATTTGTAAATTCCTGCAAATCAAATATTTTGTCAATAAAAACAACTTTTTCTTGTATCGGTTCACACGTTCGGTGGAATGATTTGTATTTTTTGTCCTGTGGTGTGTCGAATCGGCACACATGGCCGACCGGGATCTGGTGATCGAGGCGGCCGAGAAACAAAAACGCAGCGCATGAGGCATGACCAACACAGATCAACACAGCCATGGATATTGTAAGCGTTTGATCTTTGCAGGAAATTTGCGGTTACTTTATTGCTTTCTTGTACAACGAAAAACGGAAGGAAAAAGTGCACTGCACATCAGCGCCGGACTCAGGAGGTTCGATACAGATTTAGTAATAAATGCATTAAAGATTAATTTAATTATCTTAAAACTGCGGCATACGAGAGCCGTCCAAAAATTAAACATACATAGGTAACCAAAAATCGAAAAAGAAATTATTTTCAAAAATCTTTCAGACATCTCAACTATTTTTCTACATAGTTCCGATTAATTTCGAGATTTTTGATGCTAGGTTGCAAAGTTTATTTAACGTTCCACTTCCTCATTTACCTCATCTTCGTCTTCAAACTTTTTTCCTGCCAGATCCTGTGTGGTGGATGACCTTCAACATCGTATCCAAAATCGTCCAGTAAAGTTTTGGTGATTCGCGCTGTGTGAGGCTATGCGTTATCGTGAACCAGACACACGCCGCGAGTTAACATTCCCTGCCTTCGGTTTTGAATCGCGCTTTAACGTTTTTTTTAGGATTTTTAGTGATGCGCATTCACAGCAAACCCATGCAGAAAACGTATGATCGAGTAAATCTTGCATATGGCGGAAGAGCGAAGGGATTGCTTCATCGTAAATGGCGATTACTACCAAACAACCAAACTGTTCGCCCTAGAGTGCTGCTGGACCACTCATTTGAAGTCCCTCTACATGACAGTGGTGCCAACTTTCCGAAAGAAAATTTCCCCAGGCCATCAGTACATTTGTATCCTTAATTCAAGCAAGATTACAAACAATTAATACCTGGATGGATAACCGTTTGAGGGCTCCATAAATAAACCATTGATCATTTATATCAAATATAAATATATCATGACAGCGTATTAATACAGTGTGTTAAAAAAATCGTAATTCGGAGTAGGCTATGAACAGTGAAACGTATGTCTGATCATTATTTAATTCAAAAGTTAAGTCGTCAAATTTGATTTTAAAATGTAATTTTAAGGAGAAAAGACAATAAAGAAGGATACAGTATATTAACATTCACCGTTTTCTAATTTGTTTCCATTTCTAAAATAAGATTAAAGAAGAAAATCTTTGATTTCTTTAGATGACATTTTTGACAATATCTCACGTCAAATTGACATTTAATTAAATATTTTTAAATTGACATACGTTTCTTTGTTCAAAGCCTACTCCGAGTTAGGAATTTTTTTGAACACACTGTATTACATATTATGATATGACGTATGACGAAAGTTGTTCACGAAAAATTTATCGCGACGAAAATTTGTAGCCGGTTATTTTATAGCGACCGCAGAGAAATTAATCGTATAATAATTGGTCTCAAGAAAATTGGATGTTGTCCACAAGATTAAATTTATTGAATGTAGGCAGAGTGTAAAACCCGTCTTTTTATACAATGCGAATTGTAAAATGATCATATGGAAATTTTCGTTTGTAATTTTAGTTGCGAAAAAATTTTTCGCGATTAATTTATCGGCAAAAAAAGTTCTTTTGCAGCCATTTTTCCTTACTGTCCATATTCCTGGCAACAATTTACCTCGTGATCATTTTTCCTTGATCAATTTTCACGCAATAAACTTTCCGGTATAACAAGCGGTACTGTTATTAAAACATAGAAATTAGTATGTACGTTATGTGGTCGCTTGTGATTTTGTCGGCCCAGAGTGGAATCTGATAGACGTAGAAAAATTACTTCTAATTTTTCAATAGTATAAAATTAACCTCAATGATACTCTTTTCCCGAAACATAAAAAGATTGAGGTATTAATAATTGCAATTTATTACCTAATTAAAATATTACTTTACATTCTTAGTCACAATCATTCTCGTAATATACGTACTCATATGTATAATTTTGCAATTTTTAAATTTTAAATATGTATAACACAAAAGTAATGTTGAAAAAATCTCGCTAATATATTTGAATATAAACAGGACATATAAAATGTATAAAATCCGTGTGACATGTCCTTAACCACGGCTCATATTCCAGTTCTTCAAAGTGGGTAACTACTAATTATAGCTGTCAGTTTAACTCACGAAATTTATCGCTAAGTACCCGACATTCGCGGACATAACTAGACTAAATGTCTCATTTACATACTTAATTAATTAACTGGCTAAGAAATTCAAGAATTCTCATACACTCGGACTGCGTAGTTGGCTTTACTCGCCATCGCAAAACAGAACAACATCGCATGCACCACGCACACACAGCACGCGTGTCTGGTTGCTTACACATACAACGATAAACGAATACGATAGTGGAATGGAAAGAAATACCTAATAATACAAATATAATGTTTAGTTCCAAAAAAGTATAATAAAATTATATTATACAGGCTGTTCATTTTTAAGTGGCTACCATTGCGATCTCCAGAACTATAAAAGATCCGAAGTTGGCTAAATTAGCAAAGAATTTTTATTTTACATGGGTATTTCAGTGATAAACTGAAAAATAAATGCAACCAATGGTTCTCAAAATATGGATACCAACTTTTTATTTTAAATGGAAACAAATACTTTTTATTTGCTCATTCAATAGAGCTTTTTGTTCTGAATCCAACATAATTTTCATAACATTACATAATAAAAATTTTGATAAATTTTTTTTTAAGTTTTGAATTAATTCCCACAAAATATGATATTAAGAAGAAAAAACTGAATATTTTGTTTATTGCTACTTCTCTCAAATGAGAAATTGTCCTCTTTATATCATTTTTAATAAAAATGGATCAATTCACACAAGACCAATAGTTCTTTTCTAAATATACTCAATTTTTTTCACTCATGGCACTCTTCTTAATATCATATTTTGGAGGAATTAATTAAAAACATTACAAATTTTTTTCTCAAAAATTTTGTTATGTAAGCTTATGAAAGATATATATCGTTGGTTTCAAAATAAAGAACTCTATAATTGAATCATTGAAATACGCATATAAAATAAATAAAATTGCAAATTTAAAGAACTTCGTATCTCTTATAGTTCTCGATATCGCAATGGCAGCCACTTAAAAATGAACACTCTGTATATAAATATTAACAATTACAGAAAGACGGTGTTTACAAAATCTAAAGATTTCATTACATGTAGGTCTGTAAAGTAAATCTAATTACATTTGGGACACATAATTTTTGAACCCTAAATTTCTAATACTGAAGATTATGGGTCGATTCTGTTCACATCTGTTAAGTCTTACAGATCTGTAAATCTGTAAAAACCTGACAAAAACGCTTCTATTTTTGTTGACTAATATAAAATTATACCTAAGAGGACAGTTTTCGTTGCGATTTTGTTCATTATTTACAAATTTACAGATCTCTAAGATTTACAGATGTGAACAGAGTCGACCCATTAATTATTCCTCATATAATATAGTAATATATATTGTAACATGGGACGCCCGCCGTCGCCGCCACTGTACGCGAGTGTCTATTTATAGCGGTGACGTAATCGCGCTAGTAGCCGGCAGATGTAAACAGACTGGTCGCGACGTGTTTAATTACTTCCGGTCGCCTGAACCTTTTGTGTTCATTGTTATTATGTGTTCGAATATTCTAGACTGTTCTAGAAAATAATGGCAGCTGTATATAAGGGACGTAGCTATGCTCGATAGTTAGTTCAGTTGAGTCCCTGATCACACAACATTAGTTGTGTGATCAGGGGTTGACTTTCATAGTGAAGACGGACAGACACTTACATTAGTGCAGTTAGTTAGTTAGTTACATGGAGAGACATTGAGATGTTCATATAGAGTGTTAGTGAGTTTGAGAAGCACAGCAGTATCGTGGTGAGCGTATGCAGTTGGTGTCGAGTAGGTACTCGGGAAGTTACTGGTATATTGCGATAGCTGTGGATGTGAATACTCGGTAGTGTTGACGAGTATTAGGAAGCTATAGTGTACGAGGACAGTAAAGGCGAGTCTGGAAGTTACTGGTATATTGGGATAGCTGTGAAAGTGAATACTCGGCAGTGTGGACGAGTATTGTGAAGCTAGGTACATAAGGACGCAGTAACAGCGAGTTGGAGTGGATACTCGGCATTGGTGTTGAAGAATTGTGGCATACAGATAGTTGGTGATACTGAGGCTATGGAAGAGAGAGAGTTACATAAATAAACAGACAGTGAGGTGAAAGGTGTGACTTCTGTCCGAGCAGTTGGATATACAGACGCTGTTGTGTCAGTTGAGTTTATAGACGCTGTGGAGGTAGGTAGGCGGACAGTTGAACATAATATAAGTATATAGTGATATAAATAATAGTGATATAAATATCGCGTAAACAGTCTACAAGAGTCTGCACCAGACCGGCAGTCTAAGATTGGAACGCGTAGTGAAATAAATAATTTGTAATATCGTGGAAATAAATAGTAGTGTTAATTGGTTAAATAAATAGTGTTAGTGTTATATAGTTAATTATAGTTTTAATCTTAATTAGTTTTTAATAATTGTTTACTATAATTAATAATAACTTTCTTTATAGTTTAATAAACACTTATCTAATAATTGTCTAATATTTACACTTCACCCAGATAAATAAAAACATTACAATATATATATATATATATATATATATATATATATATATATATATATATATATATATATATATATATATATATATATATATATATATATATATATATAGTATAACAGAGAAACTATGATAAATTCCCATTACAATTATTGTAATACAGAAATATTGAGCATACTGCTTTATAATGTTACCTAACGTATTTAGTTACTTAATTTATTTTTAATACACTATATTTATGCACTACTCTAAACATTTACAACAATAAACAGCAATAATTCGCAATGTCCGCACAATGTAATTGTAACTAAACTATCTCCAAATGAATACTAGAATACTTGAATATTTTTCTGATGCGCCTGCTTAATCGCTTATATAGCTCTCCAAATAAACTTTGCAGCATTCTTCTTTGTCCCATATTTATATACATAGTTTAAATCATAGAAATGGGCGTTGTAGATTATACAGAATTTTAATTAACGGAAAAAGGTTTTGTGAAAAATTCATGGTCTTCACTGAGATTTGAATCCAGAATCCTTCTATATCTAGTAGGATGCTCTAACCAACTGAGCTACAAGATCCCATTGAAGTCAGTGAATTTTTCACAAGTCTTTATGAATTTTTCACAAAATCTTTTTTCGTTAGATAAAATTCTCTTCAGTCTAATGCCTATTTCTACAATAAACAATAACTATTATTATTTATTATTTTCTTGCGCCCGTACGGTGCAAATATTTCATCATTACTTGTGTACAAAACAGATTGGCACACCCAGCAATGGGTAATAAGCCGTGATGATATATTTATTTATTTATTTATTCAAATATTGAAATTCATTGTTATCTTATTGTAACAGTGTGAAAGGAAGGAAGTGTTTTTCTATTTCGGTGTTCTTATGAGTCTATAAAAACACTGTTTATCACCTTGCGGGGGGTAAAATTTGATTAATTTTTTCGAAAATCCTTATAGTTTCAGTGATATTAAGCACTATCTTTATTACATTGCCTTATGATACTTGTGTTTTAATGTTTAATAGAATTGAAAATCTGTTATAGTACTAATATTAATAATTCCAAACAATTATATAAAATTAAAACAGATGCATGGAAATCTATAAAAACAAAATCATCGATAATTTACTAATTCGATGCCACGACGAATGCAAGCTGTTTTAAGAGTATTTCATAAATAGTAATTTTGGTTATTTTTTAACTAAAAACTAAATATAAGATTTCTAAACAGTCGCTCTATTTTTGTCGCACCTCACATCTGTATTCAAATACATAGGTAAGTATTTGTGAAATTTAGTACCTACGATAGTTTTGAATTACTCATTTAACGTCTATAAGGTTTTAAGTAAATTTGCATATCTATCTCGAGATGGATAATATGTAATGATAACATTCGTTTATTGTATTTTGTTTCGAAAAACACAAGAACACTTCCAAAAAAAGTGACGAGATTCAGGACTTAAAGTTAAACTCTCTGCAATAAATTTTAATGTGTAAAAACGCGATAGCCATTGATTTTTTAATGAAGAAATTTCCTATCAGTTTTACAATATATAACCCTGTCTTTAGCCTTGTGTTGTCTTCAAGGGATGAATATTTCGTAAGAATGAGGTATTTTATCTTACGCTTCGCGCGTTCATAAATTAAAACTCTTCGTTAGCCAAGTCAACAGACGTGTGTACGCGACTTCGACGAGAATTAATGCGGAGAAGGCTGTGCAAGGGAAGAAATTTGTTTTTTCTAATTAAACGAAAATACATCCCTTACATAAAGGAGAAAAGTTTCTCCAATGCTTGATTCATTATTCAACGAGGGTGAAAAAGTAATATATTACGAATCAGTCTAAACAGTATCATTTTATGTTATATACTACGAGTATTCTAGCTTGTAAACTTAGTTTAGGGACTCACAAATCATGGTATTTGGCATTCTAACCGGAAGTTACTTTCCTATTTCAAATATATTTTTATATATTTGGAATCCACGTAAAATTACGTGTTCAACGATATGCTTAATTGCATTAGTATTGAATAAATAAATTATACAAAAACGTAAGAGAAAATTATGAATAATTAACCTGCTAAACGATGATATCAGGCAGACTGTGAAAACAGTTGTGATAATATTGAGCAATTTAAGTTAATTGTTTAACTTGTAAGTTTTTTGTAACATTCTATAATTTGATCAATTTGTTATGACTAGGGCTGGGAGAAAGATCGATTGATAGATCATGATCGATCTTTTTTTAAAAAAATCGGATGCATCTTTTATTTTGGAAAGATCGATTAACCGAAAAAAACGATTTATCAGAAAGATCGATTAATTGAATAATCGATTTTTTCAAATATGTTGATCAATTTGAAAATCGATTTATTTCAAAAAGATTGATCAATTAAAAACATTTATCCGAATTCCGAAAAATCGATCTTTCTAAAAGATATTGATTTTTTTATTCTGAAAGATTAGTATTTAAAAAATATATATTCCAATAAGAAATCTCTTGTTTTAATCAGCATTTGGTATTTCACGCTCGTTAAAAATCGATCTTTTAATAAAATCTTGCGATTTTAATTAAAATCGATTTTTTAAATCTATTATTAAAATCGATGTACCGATTCTTTTTTAAAATTGATTTTCGATCGTTTATTAAAATATATTTTTTGATATATTTCGAATTCTTATTAAAAACATCGATTTTTTGGTATTGATCGATCAAGTCGAACAATCGCCACAAATCGATTTTAGCAAAAGAGCGAAAACAAATTTGATCATTTAATAAAAACGATTTTTACCTCTCGCTAAGAGAGGTATTGTATTCATGCTAAAAATCGCATATCCAGATGTTAATGAATAAGCACGTTTTAAGGTCCCTAGTATCCGATTATAACATTTTTACGATGATGTCCGTATGTGTGTGTGTGTGTGTGTGTGGGGATGTGTGTGTGGATGTTGTATTCACTATATCTCAAATACTATTAGACTTAAGACATTTTTAACTACGGATTCCTCAATCTAACAATAATGGGAAGAGTCCAGTCAGTTTTGGTAACAATTGGACAACCGGAAGTAGTAGTTACAAGAAAAAAATCGTCTAAATATTATTTATCGAAAATTTATGAAAATACTTATATTAAAGAACGTTAAATTCTTTATTCAATAAATATAAATTCATTATTATATCTTCTATAGATTTAGAGATAAAGAAAAGCATATAAAATAATTTGATGTAAAAAATCTCAGATCAAACTACTACAAGGCAAGAAATTCAAATGTTTCTAATTGACATATAAATGTCACTGTCAAAAATATTTGTATGCCTCTGTCAAAAATATTTGTATATTATTATGAAGATTATGAAAATAAAAAAAATTCAACAACGCAAAAGATATACGTAAAAAAGAATGTAAAAGGAATTTGCGAAAAAATGACGAATATAAAGAAAAAGAAAAGGAAAGTAGAAAAAGAAAATTTCAGGATATTGAATATAAAGAAAATGTAAGTATTGTACACAATTTATTTTAAAATATCCCATGGATTTTGCAAATATATGTGAGAATTATTTTGTAGTGAGACATGAATATATGTAATTGTATTAAAAATATTTTTCGTTTTATGCGTACAACCAGGTAAAATATCTGGCGAGAGGTTATGTGTTGGCCACATCAGATTTTTTGATATAGTATTTCGATTTCACATTAAAAAATATCGATTTTTTGCTATTGATCGATCAAGTCGATCAGGCGCGACAAATCAATTTTAGCAAAAGATTGAAAATAGATTTCAAATTTCTAAAATCGCACAGCCCTATTTGTAACAGCCTACCTGACTACGGCTTACAAAAGGTAAATTATTTATAATTTTCTCTTACGTTTTTGTAATTTACTTCTTCAATAAAAATTCAAAGATTCCAAATATATAAAAATATATAGGGTGTCATATTTGAAATATAAAAGTTAATGGCACTTTCGGTTAAACCGGAAGCGCCAACATCATGCCAAATACCATGATTTGTGAGCCCCGAAACCTAGTTTACATAAGTGTGGTAACTAGCACAGCCGAACATAGCACTTTAACATGTAAAATCATACTGTCGTAATTAAGTAGGTAAAAAAAGCTTCAAATAGAAGTTGTATAACATAAAATTCTGCACCTGAATCAATTAGCAAATTAATTTTACACGCTTTGTAACGGCATAAATTAGGTATGAAAATGTCGAAAATCCCCTCACGATAGCCATGGAATTAAAAAAAAAACAAACAAATGTTTGACGTTTTAAATTTTTATTAAGGCCCGGATTTTCATCGCCGGTTAAATAGTTTGTTATTTATCGTCATTTAAAGAAAAACAGCATCAGTATTACAGTAAAAATT
Organism: Harpalus rubripes; assembly: GCA_963082715.1. Lineage (NCBI taxonomy): Eukaryota > Metazoa > Arthropoda > Insecta > Coleoptera > Carabidae > Harpalus > Harpalus rubripes. The sequence goes on along the minus strand of OY720451.1, from coordinate 47,040,965 downwards.
ACACACAAAACACATATGTCAATTTTTCGATGCTACATTGTTCTTATAACCGCCTGTCAACAAACAGTTTAACCAGTGATGAAAATACCGGCCTTAAGTATTATTTATATGGCTATCGCTAATTTTGGGGCAATTTTTGACATTTTCGTACCTAGGCCGTACAAGGCATGTAAAAATAATTTTGTATATTGATTTCTTTGCAGAATTTTATACTCTACAACTTTTATTTGAAGCTTTCTTACCTAAAAAAATTAGGGAAGCAGGAAATTACGAAAGTATAATTTTACATGTTAAATTCCTACGTTCGGCTGTGTCGGTCATCACTCTTTATATGAAGAAAATTAAAAAATAATCTTAAATAAAATAGTATATTAAAGAACGTGTTTTATAAGACATGTTTTTTTCGCACGCGTCAAAATTTAGAAAACGAGCGTCAGCGAGTTTTCTAATTGACAAGTGCGAAAAAAGTTATTTTCAGTGTCCCCCTCTATTTTAGTAGAGCGTGGCCGGTTGTAATTGCGACGGCCCGGTTTCGAATTCGGCCGACGTCATACAGGTTTCAAACAGCTGAAAAGTGATCTTTATGGTACTCTCTCTACAATAACTTTGGGAGTCCGTCAGATGACGTTTGATAAGTACCACCGAATGTTCTATTTCTGAAATAAAAGCAGATTGGCACACAGCAATGGGAAATAAATCATGATGATATAGGTTTTTGTTTATTTATATATTTTAATTTTCACCATTGAAATAATACCACATCAATATTTTAAGAGTGATTTTAAAGTAGCTTTAATGGCAAAATTTATACATATGTATTTATGAATTCCTTTAATAATTTTAGGCTGTATAATTGTTTTAAATACTAATGACAATGAAGCACAGAATGCAGTGCTTCCAATACATACATATGTGAATTCATACAACTTCTAAGTATGTACATAGTTCATATCTTATTTATGAGTTCCAATATAAGACTCCGACTTCTTGGTTTTTCTTCTCAACTTTTAGGCTGTGTATAAAGATTTTTTAATTAAAGTTAAACATAGGTTGGCATAAATTTCCCCCTTGAATCTTAGCTTGTGTGTGTTGGTCCCGTCTTCGCGTGTAGAGCATGCGTGCTCCACAAAAAACCATAATCATGCGAGCGCGTACTAATCGCCCCTTCTTAGGGGTAGCAGCAACCAACGCACCCTTCGCCTCACCGGTGACAATTATTGATTGAGAATTCTTCCTACATGCATTGAGAAAGACAAGAAAGTACCCGCGCGTTATTAAAACTTTCAACTTGGAAAAGAGACAACCATATACCCTCCCCCGTGTAGTAGAAGAAGACAGCGCATGGATTAGAGTCTTCTACATGTTGTAACTTGAATAATTGCGCTGTAGATGAGTTTAAAATCCTCCAGTCGTATTTATTGGTTGAGAATAAAGCTGGTGATTATTATTCCAGGACTTTCGCTTTTGCTTCTTGTTGCAGCGAGTTACGACATACGTATCGGATCGTCACTCAATGTATGCGAGAGAGAGAACATCAAGGGTCAGTGTGTTTGTTTTAAGAGGGTGTAATTTAAAGATTGCGCGCGCATATCCCCTCCACGCAGTACAGTCCGAGGTGTTTTTAATTTAAGATGTACGTTACATTTGTAATATAGGCCGCGGTGAAATATACCAGCGGTAATTTCAATTTTGCATGCCCAAGCTGAAGTTCGTGAGAAATGAAATAAGAAAGGGGGCCGGGGGGTGCATATGTGAACACGCACCCTCCTTACATATACATATGTACACACATACACTCACACGTAGACAAGAAGCTAAAATGTACGTTTTTATTCTTATATGCAACCAATTTTTAAGTCTTTAAAAAGTTTAAGTTAAACGTACAGTATTCGTATTTGTTAATGAAAATTTATACTGACTAAATGTTACCAATTTTAGCTATGCAAATGTAAGCTTTAATTATTTTCTTATAACTGCGATAGTTAATATATCAATACTAGTATTTATAAAAGAAATGCATAATTCTTAAAGTACTATTTATCGCACAAATATAGTTCCTAAAAATTAAGTATCCTTAAGGGAATGACTGGCATATGCTCTTTATGGTACTAATTTATAGTCATTCTGGACTATATTAACACATAAAAATTAAAAAACTATTATTGTACATTTATGTTCTTTTCGGGATATACATAATAAGTACAAAACATTGCAAAAATATTTTTTGAAATATTGTTAATTATTGTATTTGATTATCCTGTTTATTTAATATACATAATAAATTGTAAGGATAATATTAATGAATTTGTTTCGACATTATATATTACATCATAAAAAGTTTTTCAGTTTCACACAATTACTAATTAATATTTATATTGATATTGACAGCGCAACACTGCTACATATATCAATGACAGCGATTACTATACTTTGAAAATATGTAAGTAGCTACTATATACAAATAAAAATTAAGATATATGTATTATTACTGACAACAAAAAGTAACACAGTATTTTTAAAAGTAAGGATATGAATCATTCTTCAAAATTTGTAATCTCAATCCACCCGTTAAAAAATTATGTTTGATGCAAACGATGAATATAAACTACACAAAATTTATGAATTTTAAAATATGTACTCACAAATATTTCCTTTTATTGTTAGAAGAACAATTTTATAAGTTTGTAGGTAGTTCTAAAAGTATCGAAATATAATTAAAATTCTTATAAAATTGCTAATTAAGTCACGACACATTTTTAAATACATTAATTGAATCATTAAGATGCATTTGTAATTATAGAAATTTAATCAATTTTAAAACATTTCACAAAATTTGGAGCGAAGTCTAAGAGCACAAAATTCCGCTGAATAAATTGCAAACTTTCTTCCTCCGCCAAATTCTCCGGAAAAGAAAATAAGAAAGTTGTTATGTCCACTCGTGGTCATTCGGTCCGGCAGCAACCCGTGCAACATAGCGCTGTGACGGGTTGCCGTATACCCACTATGCAAAGCAGCAGGCCGGTAGTGCGGCGTACAGGGGACGTAAGAAGCAAGCGAGATGCCTATAGCGCCCTCTTATTCTCTCTATCCTACCCTCTTGCTCTCCCTTATCGCTCTCTCTGTCTCTCGCGAGTAATTAGTGGTCTATGCGGGGGACAGAGACAGCACGAGCCGTGTGTGATTCTAACGACGGTATACGCCGCCCCTTAATTTATATCTGGAGTAAAACAGTGCGTAAGAGAGAGAGAGCGTCAGTCTTGTGTACGTAAGGCGCAAGCGTTCTTGAGTCTTGCAAGCTTTGTCTAATCGGATTCATTAACGGGGATCCGGGAATTATGCGTCCATTGCTAGCTGGCATATTTTTGAAAGCAGTCCGCCAAGACGGACCAACTCGAGGTGTGTGGGACATCGGTCTGACGATCAGGTGAAGCCTAGTGTAAGCTCGAGGAGTCTCGTCTCGTGACATCTCTGCGCGTGTGTTGTGTTGTGCGCGCACGTGTGCACGTGAAGAAGACATGTGGACGACACACTCAACCCACCATACACGCATGTGTTTACTTTTACATACCAAACTCACACCTGACCACACATATCATTATTTTTGTTATCAGTTAAAAATCACACATAATATCACAAATTAAAAGTGTCATATTAATTAATTAAAAGTGCGGCAAAAGTGAAACAAACAACAATCAAAAGTGTTAAAAGTTTACGCAAGTACGTAAACATAAATATAATCAGTAAAATAATACAATAAATTTTGTCTAAACTTCAATAACTTGTCAAATATTTCTTCAAAAACATTTATACATAATTAAAATCAGGAATAATTTTGTTAAAAAGTGATAAAAGTGTATGTACACAAAGCATCAAATTTATGTAAGTAAGTAAAATATTATAAAAACTTCAATACGTCCTTAAAAGTAAATATAAATATTAAATAACATCTTTAAAAAAACAAAATTTATTTAAAATTTGGATAAATTAATAATATTAACATTAAATATTAACAACGATATTTGTTTCGCTAAATTATATACTATTATTATTATTCATTTTGTAGCTATTTACATTAAAAACTATTATTAATGTCAATAAATACAATAAATATAGTGTAAATATTTGTGTTTATAGTGTTTATATAAATTCATTTCAAAATTCATAATTGCAGTAAACTATTTATTTATTTATTGTTTGAATCTTGTAATTAATTATTGTTATACATACATTCAAAGCGCTGTAATAAATAGATATAATAAATTATTGTTTTCCAACTATTACTTTTTAATCTTTTTCCTTTAAATGCGTGTTACTTTTTCTAGGCCAAATTTTCTTAGTTACTTCATATTCTACATACTGTTCTCTGCTCGCATTTCTTGTCTGTTAAATATTTGCTGATTACAACAATACAGTGTGTACAATTATGAACAAATGTATGTTTACTTACATGAGGCGAACACTGACTCACAACTCACACAAAATTGTGAGCGCCCTCTCTACAACTTATGGGGATAAAATATCCAGGAATTTGGCGGTACCGGAAAAGCGAACACGAGAATACACGTGGTTTTGACAGCGGGAGAAAATAAATAAAGTTCATAAGTTTAAAATATAATATAATAAATATTTTATAAACTAATACATAGTTATAAGTTTCGTTGTTTTTTTCCGTGATATTAATGTTTTGTTCAATTGTTTTTATTAGTTAATTTTGGCGGGAACATCCTAAATCCACACATTCACATTTATACATTATCTTCGAGCATGTTTGTGTAAACGTCTTACAAGAAATATCCAAATTTCTCATGTAGTATGTCTTAAAACTTTGCTGTGATTGTATGTCTTTGTGTCTGTCCATAATTTTAACTGTATCGTACTTTTTGTGCCTTGATATTTATGTAGTAAGTAGTAAGTATTTTTGAAATATCTAGTTATCTATCTATGTTATGCCGTATAGTCTCATTTAATCACGTCCATGACTAATGATCTATTTTACTATATGCGATTTTAATGTTAGTGTTTGTCGCAAATTCTTGATTGGAGTTATTAAGTTTACGGATCATTTTGATAAAGAATAGTATTTACATAAAGTAATTAATTTTAGCGTGTTCATTTAATCGTTCCTATTTCTTTCGTTAAAAAATAATAGTTATCACTATCAGTGTTTTAGTGTTTGGGTAAAATATTATACACATATGTATTGTGTCAAACTTATATTCTTGTTGAATTTATCAATATTTAACCGATAACAATTAGTGGGTATTCATTTTTTAAATTATTTTGCATTTTCATGAATTTAAGTATAGAAATCTTTCTAAAGAATAGGCCTACAAAAGTATAATAGGTACATATTTTTAATGGAAAAGTGCACAATTCAACATGAAATGAAATACATAATAAACGAATTAAAAATATGAGTATAGATTAGAATTATTGAATTATATTTTACTTGCTATAGCAATGAAGTAAAATACTGTAGTAAGACAAATTCTATAATTTAATTAAAAATTTAAAAACAGAAATCTGTAGTACCTTTTTAACACAAATAAAATATAAATATTAAGTAATAACCCAGATATAGATAAGCAAACCGACGATTCAGTGATAGTAAAAAACTTGACGAAATAACCATGCTTTTATATTAATATTAAAAGGCGAGTAATTGTTGAATAATAGCTTTTAGGATTATTGTGAACCCTTACATATATTTATACGTATACATGTACATTCGTACATAATATACATAACATATTTAAGGTACAATATAAGACGGAGGCATAAATTAATATAAATCGTATAGGGTGTTGGATTGACAGATTATGAGCTGTAGATTCATTTTTAAAGTCTTACACAATTTTGACTTCTGTGATTTCTATTAAACCATATTTCGCGAAAGCGATCATTTCTAAATTAATCGATTATTCTTACATATTGTAAGTAAAAATTGTCACTTTCTATTTTTGTTCAATATTTCGTAAGTGTTCTTAAAGAAAGAAATATTTAAAAAAACAACGTTACCATTTTACCTATAATTACTTAGTTCTCTCCTGATAACTTTATACGAATCTAAACCTTATCTCTGAAAAGCAGTCATTCTTAAATGCATTAGACATTCCGTGTTTCGCCTGGGACAGTAGGCTTAATTTTTAAAAAAATACGTAAACACGCAGACGAGAATCTATTAAAAAGTTGGCTGCCTATATAGTACACTAGATGCACAATTATTTTTTATGATATCTACCGAGGTCTCCACACAATTTTACGTTATTTCACAAATTTATAACAACTTGATTTTTTTTAATAATTAAAAAAATATATTATCACTGCTTATTACCCATTGCTGGGTGTGCCAAAAAATTAACATTTTTTGTAAGGTGGTGAATCCCTATGCGTCCTCTGTTTCGACGGTTGTTTCAGGAGTGGTGAACCCATATCTCATCGGTAGTGACAAATCTTTCCATAAGCTTCATAACCCATCTTCTGAATTTTTTGTCATTAGTAACATAACACTTTCCTCAAAATGTTATGAACCCCTTCATAGGAGAAGTCCGCAGCCTATGCCATTTCTAGAACCTTGATTCGCTGATTTGCCACGACCGTACCGTGAACCAAATTTGTTTTCTTCACTAGTAACAGTTGCAAACCTTCCACTTCTAACACGGTCGTCAATGCTTTCCCTTACACGGTTAAATTCAAGCTTCCCACTTTTTTTCATTGTATATGATGGACAAGATGTTCCCAAAGTATTTGCCATGTTTTCATTAATTTACTTCGTTATTACCTAAGTCCATATTGGCTACAGTTCACCCAACCTCACAAAAAAATTGTGAGTCTGGTGTTGCATTCTTTATGCTAGGACGCTAATTTTTCAATGTATCGTATGGTACCTTAAACACGCAATAGTTATTTGTGTAGCGGAACGCGGCAATCTTTTGAAAGCGACAATGACACTTTACGCTCGATTCACACATTATTTTTTGTACGTTCGGTCTATATAGCGATATTTCTAAAAAATCCGACAAGCAGGAAGTATCGAAAAATTTATCTAAAATAATTTTAAGCTCAAGAATTAATATTAAAACTTGTCAAAAGTGTACAATTTATTTTAATTTTGAAATAATTAAATAAAAATAAATTTATATTTTGCGATCGAGTGAAAAACATCAACTTTACGATACTCATAGTACTCATAGAAAAAATCCATTATATCGCGAAATCACTAGAAGTTTAAATTTGTGCTCTGATTTTATAAACAAACCTTTATAGCCTAACCTAACTTATAAAACTAATCTCGGAACTATGTAAATTGCCTCGGCATGAGTTTTCTGCATTAGATTAGATAATTTTCTGGTTAAGCGTTAACATAACCTTAATAATTAGGGTATGTTTATAAAATTAAAAAGTTACTTTTAAATTGTTTTTATTAGTAATTTCGCCAATAACGAATTTCGGGTGAACTGTAACATATACAAATATGCATGGTGATTTCCATAATGTTGATTTACATAATTAGATTCCTAGCTACGTAACATTTCCGTTATTTTAAGACGTGGACATCATCTCCATATGACTAATACTATGTTTATCTTGCAGATACCTATCTTCACAATGTCCGTCTTCTAACCACCCTACGATGTCTCAGTCCCACTACTCTCTCCGGTGGAACAACCACCAGTCGCACATTCTCTCTGCCTTCGACGCCCTCCTGCAGGCGGAGACCCTGGTGGACGTGACGCTGGTTTGCGCCGAGACGAGCGTCAGAGCGCACAAGGTGGTGCTCTCGGCCTGCTCGCCCTTCTTCCAGAGGATCTTCTCCGAGAACCCCTGCAAGCACCCGGTCATAGTGCTCAAGGATTTCCATGGATGGGAGGTCCAAGCGATTGTGGATTTTATGTACAAAGGGGAAATTAGTGTGGGCCAGGAGCAGCTGCAGAGTTTGATCAAGGCGGCTGAAAGCCTCCAGGTAAGAAACAAATAAGAATTTTATGCAATATACGAGGGCATGAAGCTAGGCATATATGGAGGAACAGTAAACACGCATTGTTGGTTCCTATGTAACCAGGTGGGGACGGACGTAAACAATATAAAAGGGGCACAACGGAATGGAGAGCTGCGGGGTAAATTATAATATACAGAAATTATGTAACTTACACAATGCATTTCACTTCACTTCACCTTTTGAAGTTTTAAAACTTATAAAATAAAATAAAAAAACCAAATAAGTGTTTGTTTAGCTCAAAAATGTTACTTGAAATTTGACAGCGGGACACAACGGAGTGGGGGAAACGGCTTCACCTATTTGATCTAACGCTACCTCCATAATTTTCCTAGCTTCATTTACGAGGGTGATTTAATAAGTTACGTATCTAGCCATGAAGGAAAACAATTGAATATAATAGTAATATTTTATTTAGTTGCGTCTGTCATCCCTATTTCTTTTGCAATCACAAAAACTAATGATTAAATAATATGTAGGCTCCTTATCAGTGTTACAATTAGAGCGCTAGATATTGTGCTGCCATCTCTTAATTATTTTAATATCTAGCCGCTCAAAGATATTAAATTGTTTCTCACTTAAATGACTGACTTTTTATCAGAAATCTTAAACAAGTTATGAACTAAACTAAGACGCATTTGTTAAAAGTAAATTTATATCAGAATAATGCTGCGAGTAGAACATGTATTTATTTTAATTTTATTACAGAAATGGCGAAACCTTTTGAGAAATAAAATTATGGTACGCAAATTTCCCGACCCCCACTGAAATTGCGTACACCATAATTTCACTGTAAAATATGTCAGCGCATCTTCTACAATCAATCTTTCATGAATATTTTTTGCCCACAATTATACAAGTATACGCTTTTCATCACTCATTTTGTTGTACTCAAACCTTTCCAAAAACTACAATACTCTTTCATCATCTTGCATGAATGATGTTTAAATGTAAATGCAAGTTATCCGCCTTGAATATGTGTAGTACTGGTTGCATAAGAATAATTCGATTGCTTTTTTGGTTGCATAGTAATCAATGTTTGTCTCACGGATTACTAACTTTAACTGCAGAGGCGGCGCGCCAAAAATTTCCGCCTGAGGCGACCCAAGTATATGCGGCCTTTTTTCGCAGTTTCTAAGATAGTGTGGACAAAGGAAAGACAACAGCACTTTTGTTTTATAGATGAGACTAATAAAATATAAATTAATTATTACGAAAAATTTAGCGTTTGCTTATTATCGACAGAAAACGAAACTAAACCATAAATACAAATACATAATAGATAAAGTTGCAAATCATAATAATATTATGACAATCAACTTTTGCTTATCTTCCCTTTTACAAATTCATGTATAACATCGCCGATTATATTCGTTGAAAATCGAGGGTGGCGACTTTACGCACTCTAAAAAAATTAAGTAGTAGTTTAGTTGTTTTACGGTGGAACAAAAATTTTTTTTTTAATTTTAATTTTCAATAAGTTATCTAAAATGCACATTTGAAAGTGTCGACCCTGTCTAACTTTACTAAGGGGTCAGTCATAAATAAGAGCCTTAGTGATAATGATAACAATTAACGATGTTTAACTGATTAATGCACCATTTTAAATGAAAAGCGTGCTTGGCAACTTATTAATAATAAAGCATTTTTCGGCATAACAACAAGTATGAAACCCGTTTTATGAAAATAATTCGTAGATGACTGCGATAGTAATTGGGGATTACAGCTCAATCGAATTAAGAGAAATTAGTAAAAAAATAGTAAAATTATATGCTTAATAATGAATATTAATAAAGAAATAAAATGATATAATTGAAATACTTCGGAAATACGGGGGTTTTTGTTTTAGCAGCTCGTCACTCATATGAAATCCATATATATTATTTTGATTGGCGACTCAAAGACCACCTATAAATATATAACGAATACAGAGTTAGAGGCGGAGCCTACTACCAATGGAAATAGAGAAATTCAAATAGCGGAGACGTGGCTATCAGTCCAGTAGTGCAATTCTCAAACAGTTTTTATTTGAATATAAATATTTTGCATTAAACTTCATAATTTAAATACATTTCCAATTATAAATCATGTCGACTTGTATAGTATAATAATATTCATTTATTTTTTATAAATGTAATTTAGAAATAACATATATTTCAAAAACATTTAAGTAGGTCCACGAAGAAAATAGTTTGATATAAAAACGTGACGTCACATCTATATTTTCAAATTTCGGAGGACTCTAACTCGCTTATTAATAGGAATTTTATCACCGAATTTTCACCGACAGTCTTAGTTTTACATATACGTTCAGATAAAATTATTTTTAAAAAATGGTGGAATCCCCTATTCTTATATTTAGTACTGAGCTCAGTGGGCTCCAATATTGAGTTAAATGTCAAATTTATTTATGGTATGTTGTCTACATGGAATATAAAATTACGTAGGTATAACGGAAATAGAAATCTTCACAAAATAAGATGTGCAAATTACAAGGAAATAAAAATATTTCATATTAGGTATGCTCTTTAAAACACAACTTATAGAAACGCGTGCATTCAAAGTAGCGCATTTTTCAAATCGTATTAATATGCTATTTTTTATTTAATTATAATGCTGAACATAACAGTTCTCGTAACAAAATACGAGGACATGTATCACATATTTTTTTATCCAGACAATACCTAAGTTGTTTTAATTGCTAAAATTTGGATAGAAGCAAATACTCAACGAATTTTGAAATAATACGTAAAATTGTGCAATTATAGTTCTAGATTTTTAATTTAGTATCTCATGGTTGAACCATAAATAATATATTTTTACGGTGTTTTCAAAAATTATAATTATATCTCCCCGATGACACTTAAATGTTACAAATGCTTGCAACGCTATCTATAAATTATAACCTGTCTCAACTTTTAGTGAACTGACTTAACTTCACTGAAAATACCGTAAACTCTGCCTCAGCGGGAGCTTGTCTTATTGCTATAAAAATGTTAATTTTTTTTAATAATCTATATTTAAGCACACCCATAAAATTTTACGGGACAGATAATAATTGAAGAAACAGTTTTTATTTCATACTGTCCACTGTGTACTACTTTATATTGGCAATTTAAGTCCGAAAAATGACACATTACAGTACCGGGGCCGGGAAGTGTCGTCTTGAAACTTACAAACCATTAACATGGTACAATAGGGCATTACAGCTCAATCGAATTAAGATAAATTAGTAAAAAATAGTGAAAGTAGATGCTTAATAATGAATATTAATAAACAAATAAAATGATATAATTGAAATACTTCGGAAATAAGGGGGTTTTTGTTTTAGCAGCTCGTCACCCATATGAATTCCATATGTATTATTTTGATTTGCGACTCAAAGACCACCTATAAATAAATACCGAGTTAGGGCGTGGAGTCTACTACCAATGGATGTAGAGAAATTCAAATAGCGGAGGCGTGACTTGATTTAAATATAAATTTCTTGCATTAAACTTAATAATTTTGATACAGTTACAATTATAAAGCATGTTGACTTGTACAGTGTTATAATATTAATTTGTTTTTTATAAATATAATTTAAAAATAGCATACATTTCAAAAACATTTTAGATCCACGAAGAAAACAGTTTTATATAAAAACTTATATTCGTGATGTCACATCTATATTTTCAAACTTCCGGGGACTATAACTCGCTTATTAATAGAAATTTTTTCACCGGATTTTCACCAATAGTTTTAGTTTTACTTATACTTTCTGATGAAATTATATAAAAAATAGTGGAATCCTCTATTAGAATTTTCACGAATTCTAAAAGTTCACATGCCCCATCGGTGGTTACTGTGATAGCGGAAACTTATTAATGTTGTTATTGCCTTGACCCTGGAGCACGAATAAAAAATTGTAGAATTTTCCTCAGTCACAAAATAACCGATTTTCTCTTTCGACAACTTGGTGGGAACACGCTTCAACGTAGTCTCGCCACATTTTGTAGAAATTTCACTCGATAAATCACAAATATCACTAAAAGAATATGCAGTTGTCATTTTTGACAATCAAGACAAATAATACAACTAAAACAAATACACACAAAATATCACAAATTCAACGATGATGTGACCTAAGTTAAAAAGACTTGTTTTGAATTAGAATAAATTTTTAAAACAGGTAGACAGTATGAAATAAAATGTTGTACGTTATACGGCTGTGAAGTGGTTATAACTATTTTCCCAGCTTTATAACGTAAATAAGTATTCTATGTTAAATTACTATATCAAGGATTGCGTGGGGCACCCAATATAGTTATATCGGCATTACCAAAATCTGCATATAAACGCAGATCCAAAACTGTATAATAATCCATACGAAGAAATAAATAAATGTATCATGACGGCATATTACCCATTGCTGGGTGTGCCAATCTGCTTGATCCTTGATACGCAGATATCGGTGATGATATATTCATACCGTCCGGGTGTTTACCAGGCGTTACCACACGGACACTCATTGCTGGCGTAGAGAGTGCACCACAGGGGTTAATTTTATACCATTTAAATTTCGAAATAATTTTGGCATTGAGATCGAATTGAGGTATTTAAATTTGCACACGGCCACGAGATCCCATAAAATAATAATAATATATTTTTTAGACGACCATTGTGATAAGTATATGTCATAATTATCACAACGTAGTATCCTAACACTGAAAGCTGAACTTATTACATTAGTGTTACGATATATTTCACATCGTAATAGTTGATACGGTTGCTAGGTTACTATGTCATTTTATATATACAAGGTCGTTCAAAATTAATTATTTTATTTTAAATATTTTAATTAAATTGGAAATATTGTTATTTTATAAAATATGTAGGTACATAATTCTATTAAATAAACACATAGATAATTATGTAAATAATAAATTATATTTTATTATTTATTTATGCTCGTCTAAAAAATAATGTTCGTAACTTGTATGAAATTCAAATATCTTTGCTCGTGTGTATTGACGATTTACACTGGCATGATATTTGGTATTTTTCATAACTTATTACAAGTTAAATAATATCTACAAGAAGTAAGAAGATTGGCAACAAAAAAGTAAGCGCCATATTTGTAACAGAATTATACTGAACACGTATGGTACTCGCTGCAGTTTAATTTAATAGTAAAATTATTTTTATCAAATGCAAAATAGATTATTTCACATCTTGTTTAGTTTTTTTTTTTTTAAGTTCTGCTGAATAGCAAAATTAATCAAAAATGGCAGTGTAAAACGAGTGTCAATTCTATCGTAACCCTCGTACTCGTACATGTATATAGCAAAACACGCAGGCTTATTCTGTAACAATGTAACCAAGTGGTTAACTTTTAACAATTGGTTAAAATTGTAATCCAGTCGATAACGAAATGAGTGAAATTTTTTAACGACTTTACTAAAGTAAAGTATTGAGTTACAGAATAGGTCCAATTATGCTACGCAAATGCTCATTAGGTTGCCAATCCATATAAATTAGTTATCAATACTAATACTTACTATCTTCTTTTTTAGGTGCGAGGTCTAGTTCACCAAGAACACCTCACCATGGATAAAGACTCGCTGCCCACACCCTCTACATCCCCCGCGGAGTACGACCGCTTTCGGTTCCCAGTGCCCGGTACCACGGTTCGAGCGGTTGGCGAACGCGTGAGCTCTTTTTCCCCTGGCCAGGCCTTCGAGCCCAGTGCAACACCTGGTGGACCCGCACCAGGGGTCAAACTACCCCACATGCAACACCCTACCTTCGCCGATAGGGAATGCAGTAGTCCCATTCCCAGGAGGAAGCAAGCCAGACCGAGGAGGAGGTCGGGCGAGTGCGGACCTCAGGACTTGTCCAAACCACCAAGCCCGGGGGTAAGATTTTCATAATTTTATTTTAAGTCTGGGCTGGGGCAAAATCCCCGCTATTTATAAACAGTTTGTATTTATTTACTAAATAAATTAATAGAAGTATAATTTTCCGTTGATCGTGTATACATAATTTTCATTAAAATATAGAAAATCGTTTTTCGCCGATTGGCATTAAAAATAAATTTTTTATGCAACCGGACGCAAAATCCAATTTTGCGGCCGTTACCATAACAACCATTGGATGTAACCCAAAATCACTTTGGTACTTGTGAATTGGAATGATGGATAACATGACAGTGATGTTTCAAAAAAAATATGACAACAATAATAAGTTTCTTGGTTTGTTTTTCATAATAAATACAATTGTAAAATAGTTTTTTGGCCATAAGTTTTTTTTCTTTTCAACTATTTTTTACAAAACTAATTGTATTGTTTATCAAATGGCAATCCCATCAAACCGGTCTTTCTATATCAATGAATTAAACTATTTAAATACAATAAAATTTGTAATTACATATTTTTTACGGTTCCGGAAAAAATAGCGTGTACACCTTGTCCGCGAAATCCTTTAGCGCCCTCAAGAGATTGTCATGACTCGGCTGCAAGCGGCCTCGGCGAGAATGTTTCTTTTGGAACGCTAAAGAGTGATTTCGCGGCCTTCATATACAAATAATTATTATTTACTTTTTCTAGACAACAAAGTAATGCTTTACTGCCGTCGGTATGATTTTGTTGCCTTGTAACTGTCAATAAAATTATTATAATTTGTTTTTACATTGCAACCCTGATAACACCGACGATGGAAATATCATTAAATATAGTCATAAAATTTGTATTAATTCTAACCAATCGGCAAAAGTATGTGTTCAACACGTCAGAAATATAAATTCACTACTGCGTAGACTAAATTCAAAGGTGCATATACACTACATCACGTCACGTAAACTCACATGATTTCAACTTGTCAAGTGTCAGTTGGTGAGACCCATATTTCCCATTACTTGCACATGTTTTTATGTGATTTCACTTGAATGTTACTTACAATGGGAGAGTTTTCGATTTTTTAATATGTTAAAATATTTTTAAATCTAAAGCGTTTTTACATTTATATTTTGTAAAAAAAATTAAAATACCGGAAAAAAAATGTTAAACTTTTGCAATATTTTCTTCCCGCCATTACGGCGTACATAACATCAACTATGTGCGAATTAGATCTCGACATACGTGCTCAAAACGTGCTTCATTGAAAGAGAAAGAAGCAAAATACGGCCACCTGTTTATGTTTACATTTGAGATTTGACAATGTAATTTTTGTGTTTATCGTATTTTCTAGGCTTTACGTATACATATTTAAAATAAAAATATAATTTGCTATTTCCAATTTGAAATTGAATTTGACGTTTCAGTAGCAAATATGGAAGACATACGTTCATGTTTTCATTCTAAACTAGCGATCGAAGCGGACAACTACGGCGAACCAAAGATGCTGCATATGTCATGTCATCGTATTGCGGGCGAATTAACTAACAATAAATTTAATATCGTTTGTACAAAAAATACGCTATATTTTATTACTTTTATTGAATTAATAGTAATATTGCATGTATAGTATTGCAGTAATATGGAAAAATCATTATATTTCAACGTGGCTAAACTCCCCCATTGACAACAGTGTGTCTTTTTTGCAATATAAATAAATGGGAAATATGGGTCTCAACGACTGACACTTGACACGTGAAATCATGTGAGTTTACGTGACGTAATAGTAGTATGTATGCACCCTTAGAGTAGACCAATTAAAGCAGACCGATCATCTTTTAACTGTATTAGATCGACCTGTTTCGAAGACACTCAACACAACGTGATAAAACTCTTCAAAAATAACAATCGTCAAATAGACAGTCGCATATATCGCCAGAATCAAGTTATCGTACATGAATATATACTCTTGTGATTGGTCGGCTTTAGCATTATGCATTAAAAATTGAGAAATTGTCATATTGTAAGGTTAAGACCTACGGCATAATGCTAAGGTTATAGATACATCTACATGTGCCGTGCCGTAGTTTGTCTATACTCGAATTATTAATGTTAAGGCATAATGCTAATGCTAAGGTAAATTCGTAAGGTTACAGTTTACATAAACCAGCTTTTACTAATCTAAAAAAAAACTGTCATGGAATAAAATTAGATTTTCTTCTTAGAAACGATCAACGGAAAAATATGTATTTTAAATAACGCATATGTTAATCGGAGATTATTTATTATTCTTTAAAATGTAAATAAGAAGGCAGAAATTTTATGTTAGATATGCGTGAGCAAAGATTCCTAAAATGGAGTAAAACCATCATGGCCCGTACCACGATCACGGTTTTAACTAAAACACTGTTTTAAGAAATGTCAAATTCAAATTTAAATATTTAATTTCTCCCTTATGTTTAAAAAACGATTTTTTAAAAAATATTTGTTTGAGTACAAACTATGTTCTGCTTTAAAATCATATTTTGATCAATTTTATGTTATTTATTATTATTATTATTAAATAATGAAATTTGACATTTCTTAAAACAGCGTTTTAGTTAAAACCGTGATCGTGGTACGATCCCGTGTCCAATTTTTGTATATACTACAAGAACAAGTGTCATAAATCTGGTTTCCCACATTTTGTTATGCTTATTGTACAATACAAACATTCAGGGCCGGACTGGCCATTGTGTAAAGTAGGAATTTCTTAAAAAAAATTTTTTTCACGGAGATAAATAATTTAACTTCATGTTTTATTTAAAAGGATATAAATTTAGAAACGTTTTGGTAATACTTAATCTAATGTTTGTATTTTTCATTAATATAATTTTGTATACAAGGTGACACTGAAATACTTAAAATAACTTTTTTATTTATAATTATTTTTTAATTTTCTTGATATATTTGTAAACTAGGCTTAGGGACTTACAAGTTTTGGTATTTGGTATAATGGTAGCGCTTCCGGTTTAACCGGAAGTGAGATTAACTTTCATATTTCATATGGGACACCTATATATTTTTATATGTTTGGAATCTACTTGAATTTTGAATACAACGATATGCTTGAAGTGCATTTTTATTAGAAAAATTATGTATAATTAAATTACCCTTCTACCTAAGCTCTAAGCCACGGGTTTCCAACCGCTGTACGAGTTTGTAATATAATTTATTTTTCGTATAATAAATGAAATCAATAAATTTATTTTTAATTAACAGTACAAATAGTTTAACAAATTTTACTTTTAAGGCTAGTTGGTCGTTAGAAAAAGGGGTCGCGAATAAAAAGGTCGGGAAACACAGAGTCTAGTTTAAGCCAGGGGTGCTCAAGCAGTCGATCGCGAGATATTTTTAAGGTGATCGCGTACACTCGCGACATTTAGTTTGCTCTCGTTTTCATTGTCTCAAGTTCCTATAAATTTGATGATTTTTGCAGTTTAACTTTTTGAAACAAATGAGTATAGACAAATTACACATCGTTGGAAAGCTAAAAAAGGCTTTCATTTCAACAGTGAAAAATTTTTTACCGTCACCATTTGAAAGAAAATAGAAAAGTGCCCTAAATAGGTGCAAACCAAAATCCAGTATTATTTCACCTTTGGAAGTTACTCGCAAAATTTAAAATCGTGCAAGGTGCGTTTTTTGGATCACCTGTATATTAATTTTGTATTTTTTCTTATCTACTTAGTCGATCACTCTCCGCCAAAAAGTTTTATAATCGTTCTGTGCACCTCTGGTCTAAGCCATGATATCAGGCAGGCTGTGAAAACAGTTGAGATAATATTGAATATATTTAAGTTAATTGTTTAAATAGTAAGTTATTATTATAAGATTCCACATTTTGTAATTAAAAAAAAATCTGATGTGGACACAACACGACTTCCCTGTACGCAAGACCAACATGACATATAGACCAAATTATAAAATTTCATGTATTTGACGTAATTTGACATTAACATTATTTTTTTATTTTCTTGTACTTTTTGTCTTAATCCATACCAAGCTTTATTACAAAAATCAAGAAGTATATAATTTTTAAATTTACATATCGCGCTTATACAAAGGGCTAATTTAATAATATTAGGTGTGCTAGACGCAGAATTTAATTCACTATAACTATTATTTGTAGCATTTATTTCTATAATCAAAATAAAACCATTTTATTCAAGAAAAACTGTTAACAACTTCAGGTAATATATCACTTCCGGTTAGCCTATTTTATCCAAAATCTACTGTTATTCCCATTGACATAAAAGTCTTATATACCAAATTTGAGAAGTTTTGGATTACATTTTAAAATAGTTTTTCATTAAAATCTATTATAGGCTTCAAGTAAAGTTCCACTTCTGGAAATTATGTAATGACCAAAAAGGGAGGTGCACAATTAGATGTTACAGTACTCCTAAATACAAAATTTCAACTTTCTACGGCTTATACCGTTTTTGAGTTATGCGAGATACGTACGTACGTACAAACGTCACGACGAAATTAATCAAAATGGATTCAGGGATGGTCAAAATGGATATTTCCGTTGAAATCTGAAATCAGAAATTTTTCGCGATTACAATACTCCCTTTACTACGATATGTACAAGGAAGTAAAAATGTTCAATTTATTATCACAGCCAACCTGTTATGGCTCACCATCAGGTTAATTATTCATAATTTTCGCTTATGTTTTTCAAATTTATTTCTTCAAAAAAATCACTTCCAGCATACCGCTGATTTCGTAATTTAAGTAGATTCCAAACATATAGATAGAAATATATAGGTGTCCCATTTGAAATACGAAAGTATAATGTCATTTCCGGAAGCGCTACCATCATGCCAAATATCATGATTTGTGCCCCCCTAAGCCTAGTTTACAGATAGGTCAAGAGAATTAAAAAATAATTATAAATAAAAAAGTGATTTTATATGGCTCGTTTTTCAGTATTATCCTGTGTAGTAAGAGATGGGTACTTTAACACAGTCGTATTGTCAACTAAGTAGAAAATAATTTACGAATTACTACTAATTCTACTCTGATTGGTTGATAATGATACCAACACCTGCCCCAACATTGGTTACGTCACTTCGGTCTGCTATATCTTGAAACACACAAGGATATAATGTGGATATTGTTCTCAATTTCTCATAATATTGTCTCTTCTCTCTCTAGATGGAGCAAGAAGCCGAAAACCTGTGTATGAAAAAACCCCGCCCTTCACCCCCTCCATCAATGCACCCACCTCACTCCTTAAAGTCCGAACCAGAACGACTATCCTCCAGCCCCCCAGAGCTAGATCTCAGCATGCCCACCGGAGGACCTGGACAAGCTCACTCGGAGAAGGACTTCCACACAGGGAGTCCCCCGTTGTTACCTGCTCATCTACTACACCCCGAGCACCACCTCGATCACGGACACTCACATTCGCCCCTGCCGTTTCCGCCAATGCCAAGTGTGTCGGCGTTGGCGATGACCCCGCCGCATAGTAAGTGTAAGGGAGAGAGGATTTTTTTTTGTAAATAAATGACATGTCCCTAATAGTTAAGGGATGTGGCAGCTCTGTTTCCGAACAGACATTATACAACGGCAAATTGACAGTAGGTACATATTTCGGAAAAATTCACCCTGAGACATTTTTGCAGGGTGTTGGCAGTAGTGCTGTCAAAAATATTCGGTTAAACGGTTAACCTATTAACCAGTTATCGGTGACTACGGTGTACAAGAAATAGAAAATCGATGCAACTGTTAATAGCTTAAAACGCTTTGGCGTAACCGGTTATCATGTTTCATGGGTTAGTATAAAAGAAACAGAAAATCGATTCAACGATTAATAGATTAAACCGGTTTGACGTAACCGGTTATTTCGTTTAATGGGTTAGCCGATTATTGAGAATAATCTGAGAGTTGATAATTCTGATTAGTCGGGTAAGGTGAAAGTAGTCCGTAGTTCGTTTATTGATTTTTGCAATAATGCAATTTACTATTAGCCATTGAACTAACCAGGATAACCGTATTAGTTAGTTATCGCAACAGCACTAGTTGGCAGTACCAAATAGATAAAATGGCGTATGTAAAAAAGGAAGGAAAGCATAGCATATTCATTTTGACAGCATTTTGGAGCATAAAATTCTAAATCTTTTGTTGCCAGAATTTAAAAATTTGTATCTTTCGTAACCGATAACCAAATAAACTTGATTTAAAAATGTAAATCTATTCAAAATAATTAACATCAAGTTAATTTTCAAACACAACTTCTACTACTAGAGGTTGGAGGTTATTCATTTTCGCTTAGTTACTATGAAAAATTATGTCCGCCAGCGTACCGAATTTTTACGGAAGGCCTCATCACACTAGAAGTAGTATCTCTGACTAGTCACGCATTATCCATGACTGGATAATATCGCTGACTTACTCCAGTGTGATAGCTACAAGGAAGTCAGCGATTCTGTTGAATCTGTTGTCAGGTGAAATGGAATCGGTTTAATTTCCTCTGACTATTTATCGCTGATTTCTCTATTGTGCATGCGCAACTGTGTAGAAATATAACTGCAGAAACGTCAGAAATTGGCGATCTCCAAGATGAAAGAGTCGAAATTAGCATGTGATTTAACTGATTGTGGTAAAGAGTATAAAATCACAACCAACTTCAAGTATGAAAATCCACTAAAAATCAGAGAAAATGGTTGTTCTAACTTACAGTGTAATAGATCGAGTTGGTCATACAAAATAAGTCAGCGAAAAAGAGTTAGAGATATGATTGGAATGTGATAGATGTACAAACGATGGACATATATTTGGAACAAGCCGTTGAGGATTACCAAAGTTGTAAATTCAAAAGTTGTACCATACAAAAATTTAGAATTTTATGCTCCAAAATATGTAAAGCACCCCATAAAATTTTATAAAACAGATATTTGCAAAATAAACTATTTTCTCATGTTAAATACCTATGTCACAGATTTCCTTGTTCGACCTGTATATTAAACAAAAACATGTTTGAAACAATTTGAGAGTCACTGGAAATGCAGTTAATCTTGAGGGTTTCTAGTCGAGATGTCGAGAATATAATTTAGAAGTCTTGTACACACTTGTCTTTATTAGTCGAAAATAACTTCAAAGTTAAATTCACAAGATTGCACCATATTTTAAATAATTATTCAAAGGGTTCCTAACATTTTTGATCCAGGCTCTGAATATAAATGATTCGTGATATAAACACACTGTTCTATATTTAAGTTCTATTATCTTTCTCTTTTTAAACATAGTAATATAACAGATTGCTTTGAAGATTTGTTTAATTATTTATATCTAAAAATAACAAGTATTCTTTCTGTAATGATACACTTTAATATTAACACTTATCTTTCATATAATCACGTATGGAAAAACAGCTTTTCTTACTATTTCATTATCTTCCCTGTTTAAGTCTTCTGTCTGTCATTATCCGTGTTTAATAAAGCGACAGTGGTTCTTGTCTGTTGTCTAGCCATTGATTAAATTTCTAAATATTTAAATGCCGCTTTGAACATGACCAACATGTGGAGGCATTTATTATTCATCAAAATCGGGATATTTGGAAGGGTTGAGTGAATCATATAATTATATTCCCGTATAGGGAACCGTTCACTACTTTGCGCGATTAAATATTAACACGTCAAGATATGTTATTTCATTTAATAGCCGGAAAGTAATAGTATTTGAATTCTTCAAGACAGAAATGTATAATCTAGCGACATATGAACATTTGTATTGTATTTATATATTTCCAAATGTTTTTTGAGGGTTTTAATAGATATTTTTGTATTTGTTTTCTAGTTTTCGGTCTGGATTCACCGTTGGGTCTTTTTCCGCCCGGACTGGACGGCTGCAGAAATCCTTTATTAGACATGACGGATCCAAGAACGACGCCAGACACACACATGTTCACCAAGAAGAAGAGTAAGTCTTTATAATCATATTTACACAATATTAGATATAGTAACGGCAACGGGATATTTTAATGCAGGTGTCAAAATAAAATCTTTTTTTAATAATATTCTCGCAATAATTGATTTCATATGTGTTATATTATTAAATATCATATTTTCATAGGGCGGCGAAACTCCACTTTTTGCATTTTATTGTGCTTTTTTTGTTTTTTTATTTTATTGAATATTGTTTTTCAATTTTATCGAAATGCATATTATTATTAATATGAAAATTATAAATTAACCAATTTTTTTCATAATAAACAATTTATTATTAAATTTGTAAAATAGTAAGATTAATTTCTTTTGTATTAATAATATTATTTTGGCTTAAATATTTGTAGGGTTTGGTATTGAAAACCTCTCTTTATTAGCTAATATTTAATTATTTGTGATTACTTGGGTTTTTATAGGTTTTTTAAGTAATTTTTTTAAACCCGTGTGGGTTTTTAAGTGTTTCTTTAATGTACCAGCCTACGGCTTATTTATTTGCATGCAAAATTAATAAAAGATTATAGGGTCATATTAAGTTTTCACGAGTTCCTCCATTCTTTTAATTCTCGTCTACATAATATTACATGTATTTATCGCAATACAATAGAACTTCAGTAATCCAAAGATTCCGTTATTTATTGCGTGGCTCGTCGTTCCTTTTTTTGTTTGTTAATATATAAATCCGAACAACTCTGTTCTTTGGAGTTAGAATTATCGAAATTTATTGCGAACAATAATAAATAAATATGCATATTGTATATCACGGCTTATTACCCATTTCTAGTTGTACCAATTTACTTCTATTCACAAATTTCGGAAATGAGTAAATAAATATCTGTATCGTTGAGGACGTTTATGCGTCACATTTGTGCTATTTAAAATTTGGAAATAATTTTCAAGTTCATGATTCAATCTATAGACGTAAACGACAATAGTATTTTATGTAGTAGTTATTATTTTACTTCGACATTTTGTTAGCAGTTTAAGATACTTAATAATTAAAGCCGCAGTTTTGTAAACTGTTAACAAACCGCAGTAGAGCCATCGGTAATTTCACTCACCAATGAGACTCTTAGCCCAAAGCTTAGCGTAGATGACAGCAGGCGGATATTCTCCTAAGTACGTATTACAATGTACAGACTTTTGTAAGAATACACGTATATTATTGTGTATAATCATGACTTCACGATTTTGGGACAATATATAAACACAAAATAAAGAATAATATACAATAGGTGCAATAAAACAAACGTTTTTAACAAATACGTAGTTTAAATTAATTTATTATATTTTAGTTAATGGTTACGTTTGAAGCTCGTTTGACGTTTCAAAGTCTTTTGAAGGTTAAAGTAACTAGTTGACTAGCGAACCTATCGGGAGAAATATTGTGCTAAGATTCTCATTCACAAATTCTGTTTTATTCTACGGTGGTGCTGTACTCTGCATGACAAATATGGATTGTGAGATGACGCCTGGTAAGCACCTGCAATGGTACATATCGTCATGACCGAAATCTATAAATAAATAAAAATAGATTAGGACACTCAGAAATGATTAATAAGCTCTGATTAAATATTTTACAATATTCTATAATAGTATAATTCTAGTATTATACATTAAAATTTCTTTTTAGCCAAATATTACTATGTACAATCCTTCTCTAACTTCTTCTAACTGTATATAACAGGTAAATGTAATGTTCAAGTGGGGCGTCCAAAAGGCCAACACAGCGCACCTAGAGGAGGACCTCCGAGGTCCTGGACCAACGCCGAGTTAACCGAAGCCCTGCAACATGTTTGGAACAAGAAGATGACCACATCGCAGGCTTCACGTATCTTCGGCATCCCCTACAATTCCTTGCTGATGTATGTCAGAGGAAAATACGGGAAAAGCCTCAAACTGGAGCAGCTCAGGAAAGATTGTATCGGGGGACCTGGATTAGGTAAGTAAAAGAAATTGTAAGATGTAGGTAATTAGTGTAAAAATAAAATCTTTAATTTAATAAAGCATTTATTAAAATTTACAAAAAATCATCAATTACGTAATAAAATAATTCATTTTATTAAATTGTCGTGTTGGGCAGTGTAGACACTAATAATATCCCTCCCCAATATTCTTTTGTAAAACACTTAAATTCTGATTTACTTCTCTTGTGACTTTTTAGTAATTCTGCTTTTCAAAAGGATTTTTTATATAGATAATTACATATTTATAAATTTTATTGACGATACAGATCATTACCGAAATCATCGAATAAAAGCAAATAGATGGTTATAATAATAATGAATTAAAATATCTATAAATCTTGTAAACAAGAAACAGAAAATTTCTCCCCTTTTATTCCACATTGGATTGGAACCAAAAATAATATTTTTTCTTCTTCTTTTAGATCTATTAAATCTAGGAGGCAACAACAACAATAACCAGTCCAAATCCACCCCAAACGATGCCTCCGACCAACCCCGTCCGTCTGACGACCTCCCTCCCCCAGTTTTCAACCCCTTTACCAGTTTCTACCCAGATTTCGGGTCGGGGTTCCCTATCCCTGTGAGTATGATCCACCTGCTGCCACAAAGCGAGAAAAACCGCGAAGGGTTGCATCAATCCAACCCCGAGGATGACAAAATCAGAGTAAAGGAAGAGGTTGAACACGACCTGTTCAGACCGATAGCGACACCTAAGGACGAGAGGCGGGAACTAGTGCAACAGAATGGGCAAGATTAGATAGGGAACAGATGGGGACATAGAAAGGCG
This sequence comes from Harpalus rubripes, assembly GCA_963082715.1. Lineage (NCBI taxonomy): Eukaryota > Metazoa > Arthropoda > Insecta > Coleoptera > Carabidae > Harpalus > Harpalus rubripes. Next base: position 47,016,351 of record OY720451.1, on the reverse strand, counting down.
GGAAAATTCAAAATGGAAATTATTGATTGAAATTTGAATGAAGAATAATAATTAAATATATTACGAATAGAAAGTGATAAAAACTTACACAGAATACAAGATATATCTATATTTAATACTCTTTTGGTAAAAATATAATTTATATTTTCTACATAACAAATATACTGACATTAATAAAATATACAATTAGTAAGTTCATAAGAATTACAAGTACAAATGATTTTTGATAATTACTGTACTGCCACAATTTGCAAAAAGTGTTTACTTTAAAAATCTGACTATAATATTTTTAGCTATAACAAATCTGGTAAAAATACTGATTCAAAAGACCATTAAATATTGTTTAATTCATTATTTTTTTCGAGATTTCATCAATTCTATTCGTAATATACATAAATTTTTTAATATTGTTATAAATAATTATGTATATTTTGATTCTTGTTCTTAAAGTGTGTTGTTTTCCCGCCTTTTGCCGTCCCGAAAGTGTTTTTCTCCCGCCTATGAACTGTCAGTTTTGGCGGGAAGAGATTAGGTGTGATTTAGGGGCAATATTAGTGCATAGAGGTCTATATATCCGTTGCTTCCGTCAAGGAATCGTCTCAGTACTCAGAATAAGACTGATAATCATATTGCCAACGTTCCAACCCAACACTAACTGCAACTAATTTATTTATATACTACATACAGTTCCTCATACATATTTTAGTGACAGATTTTACAGATTTTTACCAAATATATACATATATTATATACAACGGTTTTTGTTCGTATACAAAAGGCTTGTCGGAAATTTTAAGCTCCATCCACAATAGACTACAGATGATATATTTTTTTACTTGAATTTTAACAGATATACAGTTGATAATATAAGGTTTTCGTTCTTTACTTGAAATTTTTGACAAGTCTCTCAACTCTGCGATATTAGAAATTTGTTCACCGTTTGTACAGATGATATTTACATTCTTGTTAAATAGTTAACAATTGGATTTTTGTTGAAATTCTCGATAGCAAATAGACTGATAATAATAAAATGATAACTATTTTCTTATTTAACAGATGTAACTTATAAAGTATATATACAAGTTTTCGTTTTTAAATTTCACATATTTCGGGAGTTTCGGCAAAAATTCAACTCATTCAACAGTTTGCCAGTATATAGATTTTTATATACCAGATATAGTTGGAACTGACTGACTTTAATTGATTGAAATACGAATTATTATTACATACATTTAGCGTTGTTTTATTTCAAATTTTGGCAAAATGATCATCGAAGGCTCTTCAAAATTAAACCTGAATTTATTTATAAAACCATATAACATAATTTTAAATACAAAAAAAATCATTCAATGAACAAACAGTAGTATTTCAAAACAGGAATAAATAAAGAATGTAGGTCATTTTCAAAACCATAAGTTAGCATCTTTATGATGAAAAACAAAAGTTTTATTAAACAATAATTGAAGAATTTATATAAAAAGGATGTTCCATTTTAAAATTTTAGTTCAACATAAAGTGTTTTGCACGAGACAATAACGATAGTTGTAATTGTTTCATTTATTAATATTCTTATCCATTTTATCAGTCGTTCGTACTTTTTCTTTATACATTTATGAACTACTGCTGTTTGTACACTCACCGCAGCAGTTATAAATGCCTTTGGTTGTAAAGAAAAAAAATATGTCGTCATTACTGAAATTTATAAAAAAAGATTGCTGCAATGGGTGAAAATTCGTGATGATATGTTATATATTTTTGTAAATAAATGCCAAATTGAATTTGAAGATTCTTCGTAAAAAAGCGGTCTCAAAATCTAGACATACTAGGCCTTTAGGAACGAAAATGAAAAAATAGATATTTGTACAAATTAAATGTTGACATATAAATGTTGTATACAATAAGATACAAAATTGATGTCCGACGCTGTGTTCTAAAACGATCGTTTGGAATACGGCTTTAAGAGTATATTTATCTTATTCGAAATGTAAAAAAAATAATAATTTTAGGCACTTTAGGTATACGGTCAACTTGTATGTACAAATTTTCATCTTTTGGCTCCGATAATAACATACCGCTGATGTTTCGTTTCTTTTGGAAAGTTTATATTTTGCACGTGTTATAGATATTGGCCGACAAGGTGCGTTAAAACTCCGCCGAATTTTACGACAGTGGTGATTATAGTTGTGAAACTGACCACTTTGGCGCTGTCTTAACGCTTCTTTTCTGCGCCCATACAACGGATAATAAACTAGTGATTTTTAACGTAATAAACGCTTAGAACAGTAATATAAAAGTTTTGTAAAAGAGACACAACTGCACATAATATAGTAATAGCACAAAAGATATATTTATATGAGGTGGACAGGTATTATTTTCACGTCACAGTGTCTAGAGAACAATAATCATTATTTATGCTTCATCCATCACATAAAAGCACACAAAGAATATTTTTTCGACAGGAGTAATTAAATTTGAATACCAAATAACATAAATTTTATTTACAGATATGAATATCGCGTTTTATTTTTTTATACATACTTTACTTTATAGTAAAAGCAAGCAATATATGTTATATTTATTATTTATATATACATACAGAGTGATCGAAAACACTCTTAATTATATTTAAATAAAGATGTACAGAAATGACAACTAAAAGTGGAATATAAAATTTACGACCATTATTGTTTAATGCAAAAAGTTATTTTTCGGACACATGATTTATAGCACCTCAATTCTCAACAAAATTTACGGGAAAGAAAATACAATTCAATATAGTATTAAATACCTAACACGCAGAGAAAATTTTCCATTGCAATTGTAGTATACAGGTGTCTCAAAAGTAACGCCCATTTTTTAAAAATTTAATTCAAGGAGCTATTACAAATCGAATATTAAGATTGCAATTTTTTTAGATTGCCCTTCGTTATCAAGTTACTGATAAAAACAAATATTAACATGTAAATTTTATTAAAATGAATAATATTAGAAAATAAGCTATTTTTCACATCTGTTGTTATAAAAATTGTGTTCAAATAGGTTGCCTCCTACTTGAAGGCAAACATACGCACTATTTATCATGGAAGCATGGACGCTGTGTAGCATATGTTCCATTTTAAACACAGTAAATATATGATACCCCTATGATACTTATCAATATGACAGAACGATTCATAAATTATTAACATCGCTATAGTCATCTAATGCAATGTTTCTCAACCTTTTTCTCATCGCGGACCAGTAAAATTTAGGAGGACCAGTTATTATATGGAACTTAAATGTCATCCGTAATTTACTGCACCAATATCAGTACGTCAGATATTTTTTTACGGGCCATTGAAATTTTTTCGCGGACCGGCACCGCTCCGTTGTCCGGCGGTTGAAAAATACTGGTCTAATTGATTTATGTTACATAACTGGAGCGACCGTGCTTTAAAACTTATTTTACACTTTTATCAATAACTTGATAACACTGGAAAATCAGAAGATTTTTCACTGTTAATTTTCGATTTTTTTTCCCCTTTGAATCAAATTGCTAATACACGGGCGTCACTTTCAATATTCTGTAGAAATATCATTCGTATTGCTTCATACAAAAAGGTCATTTTGAGCATTACAAAATTCAGAAATCTGGCTCTTTCGCTTTATTTCTTACTTATTAATCTGATCTTTATAAAATAAACAATACGCATGTATGAAATTTTAAAACAAAAATGATGAAAGAGACACACTATTTTTTGTGTTAAAAATAATTATAAAAATTTAATTGACTGTAGTTAAGACTTCCACATTATTAAGTTAGTCGAAAATATTAATTTCACTGCGTGTAAAGTTATAGAATAAAAATTTAACACGGGCGTAATTTTTTACTGTGTAAGTAGTGATTTAAACTAGGTGTCATAAATCATGTGTCTCAAATTTAACTGGGTTTACTGTACCCCAAAAAGAAGATGAATTATAGTAATACATATACAGGGTTTTAATGAATACGTGTGACAAAAATTTATAAGGTATGTAGGGGATGCAAACTTTTACTAATAAAGCCATATCCGGAAACGCACCGTTTTTGAGCTACAGGCTCTTAAAAGAGTAATTTCCGCCTTAATTATAATTGGCTGTGACCTACCACATCAGTTATTCATTTTGTTTATTTAATTTTTTTTTAAATAATTTCATTAATTTTTCTACCTAATACATATTATAATAATTGCTAAAAATGACGACCACCAGCTTCAATGCAAGCACTGCGCCTTCGGAGCATATTTTGATACATTCGTTTAAAAACGCCAGGATTTGTTTGATTTCTTGTGCTGCCTTAATACCATGTTAGCGAAATCGCGAACAATATGCTCATTCATAATGCATCTGCAGTTCGTTGCTAAATGTTAAAATAAACAAAATAATATCTGAAGTGATAGGGCACAGCCAACTAAAATTAGGGTAAATAATTACTCTTTTAAGAGCCTGTAGCTCGAAAACGGTGTAGTTCTGGATATGAGTTTATTAGTAAAAGTTAGTCCCCTACATACCCTATAAATTTGTTACACGTATTCATTCACATTCTGTATAATATGCACAAGCAACAATGTATTTAATGTTTAAGAGAAAACTTAGTAAAAGCGACATACGTCCAATTTTTAATCAGAAAGTAAGGATCACTTTCTGTAACAGTTACTGTACAAAAATATAATCTATGTCGAAGTCTATAGTAGTACAAAGCAGATTGACACATCCATTATCGTGAAATGTATTTACTATTGACACATCTTTGTGTGTGTGTTTATGTATGGACGAAGCCGTGCATTGATGTTTCAACACTAGGTAACCATCAATGCATTATTCTTTTCATAGCAACTTGCAGGGTAAAAGCTCTTCTTATTCGAGAAGACTTTATAAATCTAACGGTAAATACAAATCTACAGACACATCATTAGTGTAATACACGAATAGTTTGTTTTCTCGTTGATTCCAACGTCATCAGTTGGCGGGAGGTGTCGACTTATTAACAGGCTTCCATTGCATTCGGTTTGGTTAGCTCTAGGTATGGATATGTGATATGATCGGGTGGTTGTGTGTGTGATGTGGTTCTCTTCATGTTACCAATTTGGTTAGATCTCGTTATTGTTGCAAATTTTTTTCCGGCCACTAAGATAAGAACAATGCGAAGAAGCAGATATATTTATTAATTCAGATTGTTTTTGTAGTAAAACTTTTCTTAAGTGCGCCCCCAATGGCATTGCAGACGTTTTTGTGAATAAAAACAGATTGGCATAACCAGCAATGAATAATGATACAATATTTTATACGTAGGTTTAAAAAGATTACATACTTGCAATTTTCCTGAAATATGTTTAAATACTTGCAATTTTATCAAAAAAGTTTAATAATAATAATATTAAAAATTACTAAGTCAAAATCAAAAACATGGTAAAATATTATTTAATTCTATCGATTTTATTTGACCAATGAAAGGGCAGAATTTATTACCCTTTCTAACTAGACCGATGTTGTTTTATTACGTGAAACGAACTATACGTGATGTATTTAAATTCAACAAAGAGTGTTTTGCGCAATACATTAACAATAGCTACAATTAATGCTCTTATGTCCCTCCAACATATGGTTAAAATTTAATACTTGTATTTCTTAACATATACAAATTTTCATAAAATTAGTTCACAAAAGGTTTACACGTAAAATTTTTATAATTTTATATTCCTTTGAATTTAAAATGTTTCAAATATTGACAGTAAAACGACACATTGTTTGTTAAATTTATCAGTAATTAATATATTCAATAGACGTCTCTATACAATGTTTCTCTTTTTATAGACATTTTCACTCTTATTCACATAACTTTTTTAACCACAAAGACAATCTGTCCTGTATTAATATAACTGTCTTCTCTTCGTGTTATATAAGTTAGTGCAATATTTGGTTACGTTGTTAATATTACTAACATAGTGCAATGCTATACACACCAAAACGGCCCAAAATTGGGGCCTTTTAAACAAATTTCATATAATATAGTATTTGCTGGTGTGTTTTAAATTTAGTGTTGTACGTCTACAGTATTATGTACCAGGATTAAATTAATTTATAATGACAAATATCTCAGGATAGTTCCGAAATACAAACGTTTTATACGAAATGTGATCAAAAACTATTTGATCTTTAATGAAATCTCAGTAACAGATAATTGAAATCAAGTTTTGGGAACCTTAAAAGATACCTTAGTGCACATATATTTTATATTATTTGTATATTTTTCTGAATGCAATCTGGGGTATTCCGGTGTTATGGAATAACTTTTTTATTTAAAATTATTTTTTAATTATCTTGACACATTTGTAAACTAGGCTTAGGGGTTCACAAATTGTGTTGCATATTATATCTTCTTACTCAAAATTATATATTTATAGTCCAACTTGCCTGAACTAATGAAAAAAAAAAAGCCGGATAACCCCATTCATCCTTAAAATATGTCCAATCCAGTTAGCTTTCCTTTTTCTTATTTCTCTCTAAATTCTTCTCTCTTCTGAAATTCTTCTCAACACCTTCTCATTCCTGATTCTTTCCTCTTCATTCAATGTTCTCCAATCGTTATTTTCTATTATAATTGCATTGAGTAAAAGCGATGTATGTCATAATTTTATTCATAATATAATGGTTATAATTAATTAGTCTCATTTTTGGTTGCGCCTATACTTACACAAACATTCATTTCCCTTATTGTGTCTCAAAATGTGTTCAGGTCCTGAGATATTGTTGTAGGGTCGGACAATTTTTGACCATATTTCGTATACTCTATTTATAAGCAACTATGGTTGTGCACTTAGTATTATTTACTCGCTTTTAATTTAATCTGCTTTTAAAGTTCCTTTTTAGTATATTTATGCTTTTAATGGTTTTGGTATATCGTTTAAGTTTGTACATACCTTACGACATTCCTGAAAAGTATTACTAGTTTATGTTAAGTTTGAAAGTTCCTGATTTATTTTAGTGTAAATGTGAACCATTTGGGCGTTAAGCATCGATGAGAAATTAATAATATTTTGATGTAGAAATTAATGAAATACAAAGGAACGTACCCCTGGCATAATGTAATATATTAAATTTAAATATTGCAACAATGGTGCAATTGTATAGTTAGGTATAAGAGATTGTAATTATATTAATATGAATATGATGGAGTAGATGGCGTCTCATACATACATTTAACTAATATTTTATACGGAAATATAATACGTTTGCTCCAATACGACATGACGCAAATATAAGGAAAATTAAGTAAAGTGTATGTATAGTATACTCATTTTTCACAAAATATATATAATACTGAGGGCGAAAATTCTTCCCAAACTGTACAGTATACATTTTTAGCCAATATTTACATATAGTTTTATTTGTAAAAAGAGAGTGACGTTATTAATATGTTATCAAATTTTATTGTACAAAATGAAAATTTAAATGTTACAAATTTGATCATAAAAAGTGTTTTGCCTTTTTACACAATCATTAAAAAAAAGCGTTACATTCTACGAGATCTAATGCCTGTTTGACACGGTCATAAATTGTTATCAAACTGGGTAAGAAATTGTTTCATTGAATACATGATGTTTTCTTCCACCACAAACTTCATTATAAATTATGATCGTATCTGCTTGACACGATCACAAAATTTTGACCGTATCAAACAGACTTACGTGCCATTTTTACGTATTAAAATTAGTGATCAAAAATATGTCAAAATATTTTAGTACCGTTACTTGGTTATCTACACAACTCTTTGTTTATAAAATTCGTATCATCTTTGGCTTTAATTTCAACCAAAGTGATTGGCATATTTATGTTAATATTTTACCATTGTTCATTTGACTAAAATGTCAGTGATACTGATATTCTTTTGCAATATAAATAATAATTATTAATTTTATCAAAATTGATATTGTGTAGCACTCTCCACTTCAAAAATGAGTGCCTATGAGGTAACTCTGCAGTAAAAATATTGAAATATATGTACAGTTGCTTGTCACAAAAACAAATATCTCAAAATATATATTTGAACGTATGAAAATGTAGCATACTATACCTACATTCTCGTCTTTCGTATGGGAGAAAACCTCTTTCTTTGTTGATTATTTTCTATGTAACAGGGTAAACTAACAATATCCATATATAGAATTTATTTAAACTTGTATACCACTACCTGAACTGTATGGGGTAGTGTTCACTTCTCCCCACCCTTTATCCTTCGCCACTGACCTACGAACTAGCCAATTGTATCTCGTGATAGTGATAGTGATAGATGACTGCTCCCAGGTGGACACTACCCAATACTGGGTATGAGGCGCAAAGATCTATTCAGTTAAATAATGAATACTTGTACATTATAAAATATCTAGGTACATATTATACAAAATAGATATTTGATATTTAGGGTAGGCCTAGTTTTTGATGATGTTAAAATAAAATAAAGGCTTTGTGACAAGTAAAGATCATATTTATTATATTCCTATACCTTTTAACTTTGCTTTTGCTTGTTGATGTCAGTAGCTACCAGACTACCAGTATTAGGTATAGTATGTTCCAAGATACAAAAGATTGACTATCAAATGACAGTCTCTACTATTTTTAAATTTTTTATATGTTATTCTTCATGAAATGTTATATGTATTAGAATAAGTAAAACTTTTTTTACTATAACAGGTTTCGATCCCGACCGACGCCAAATATTTCGAATTTTAAATGGCACAATATTGACCCCTGTGCTGCACTCTCCACGCCAACAATGAGTGCCCGTGAGGTGACGTCTGGTAAACGTCCGCGCGGTCCAAATATGTCATCATCATTACCGAAATCTGTGTGCAATACAAATTGGCACACCCAGCAATGGGTTATTTATAAATAAAATAAATAAATATATCATCACGGCCTATTACTCATTGTTGGCTGTGCCAATCTGCTTTATACGCACATATCGGTAATGATGATGACATATTTGTACCGTGCGGGCGTTTACCAGGCGTCACCTCACGGGCACTCATTGTTGGCGTGGAGAGTGCACCACAGCGGTCAATATTGTGCCATTTAAAATTCGAAATATTTGGCGTCGGTCGGGATCGAAACCTGTTATAGTAAAAAAAGTTTTACTTATTCTAATACATACATATTAAAAAACAAATATTGAAGACAGTATTTTTGTATGCCGCATGTTTACGAACGCTCGATAGATGGTGCGGTCGTAGCTTCGCCTGCTCACACCAAACAAATTAGATTCCGCATACTACCATTTGTTGTGAAGCAGGAACTAAAATGGGCATACCGAGCCAGCTAGCGGCGTTCATGAAATGCGGGTTGTATTTTCTATAGTTTCAAAGTGACAACAGCGGAGCAGCTGCCATTTAGTAACCTATTGAGTGATTTTGGTTATAAGATGCATCCACAGCCCGAAATTTGGTGAAATTCGTTGAAATTATAGTTTGTAGAAAAGTTTGCAAGTTCCAAACATTTTCCGGCTAATTAAGAGTGCGTTCTACTAATTATGTAAATTATATTTAGTTTGAATGATCTCATTTTGTTGATGTTTGGGTGAATTGAATGATTTTCATTATCTTACTTTTATTTTGATTTATTTAATTTATTTTTTCAAATCTACTTTTTTCTAGAAAGTACAAATAAAATAAGGAACTTGATAATACAAATTAAGATAAATTATTTGTTTATTATAATTTCCGAACAATTTTTGTAAAGACAACAACTTTTATTACTTTTGCATTGGTGAAATGTTGAGCATTAGGAAATAAATAATACAGATTTAAATTCACAAAGACAGTATTTATTTTTTTAGAAATTATATTATTGATGGACAATCTGTCAACATCTATATTTTATGTTTTTTACACACTTTTCTTATAGTCATAATCAAAATAGTTGTTATTTCAATAGTTACATTTGTTTTTGTTTTGATGTTTGTTGTATTTTTATCTAAAAGAAGTAGTAAAAAGGACTAAATATACATATTACATTATATTCAAAATAGAACTGTCTGTGATATAATTCTAACAAAGAAATAAAATAACTTGGAGTTTTAATTTTATACGATAATCTAATAACGGGTAGAAATCGCTAGGAAAAGGTTGCTATTTTATTATATAAGTACTTTTTAACGAGTAAAATGAATACACAGCCAAACAACTGATTAACTTTTAGAAACTTACGAACTATATCTTGTTCCATTTAAGCCATTCAGTATTGCGGAGCATAGGGAATAGTGTTGACCTCTCTGATTGGCTGAAATTAGAGACAAGTTCACCCAATGTAATTACGGCTACTTCAAATTTGCACTGTTGCCAGTGCCATCTACTGAATGGCTTAAATGGAACAGAGTATAGACAATTTGTATATGTTAGAAACGTTCAAATATTTTTTTGGCTAAATGGCAATAGAGCCTTAGCACAATATTTCTCCCGATAGGTTCGCTACTGGGCTAGTTACTTTAACCTTCAAAAGACTGAAACGTCAAACGAGTGTCAAACATAAATATTAATTAAAATAAAAATAATAAATTTAGACTACGTATTTGTTAAAAACGTTTATTTTATTGCACCTATTGTATATTATTCTATATTTTGTGTTTATATAATGTACCACAACCATGAAAAGTCACGATTACACACAATAATAGATATATGTATTCCTACAAAAGTACTTAGGAGAATATCCATATGCTGCCATCTACGCTAAGCTTTGCGCTAAAGGTCTCATTAATTTCTTCCAATTTCAGTGCTAGAAATTTAAAATATTAACAATGAGTTACATAGGCGCCGAATTTTGGATTTTCGTGTGGGGGGTAAAAAGGGGCAACAGAAAATTTACCAAATAAAAATTTTATTTCTTAAAATTGGAACATAAATAAATAAAATCGTACAAAAGATGCGAATTTATCGTATGACTTAAAATATCTACCTAATTTTTAAAAAATCTTGACGTTTTTTAATTTACCGCGAAACTCAACACAAGACAGATAATAAATAACAGACTAGGTACACTTACTTTGTATAAGTAATTGTATTAAAAATATTTCAAAATGAGTGTAATTTTTATTGGTATTAAAAATAATTTGTGTGAGGGCAGAACCCCTTCAGATTTTTCCGTGTGGGGGCAGATCCTTCTTAGATTTTTCCGTGTGGGGGCTCGAACCCCGAAGCTCCCACGTAGTCGGCGCCTATGATGAGTTAACAGTTTGTATTTTGAAATAAATTGTAAAAAATTGTCAGCCATCGGGATTCTAAAATTTCGGGGTGTAAATGCGGCTTTAAAAAGAAAAATTATATTTACAATGTTAACAAGTATTTATACATATTTTGATTATAAAGAAATAACATCTGAAGAAAATTTAAAGATTGGACTATAATATGACAGAAATAAAAGTACATAATTATATAATATGTAGATAAATTGTTTTTTTTTTGTTTTGAAAAATCAAGGGTTATGTGAATTAAAGTACGATATTTTTATTAAATATTTATATTTTTTATTGAATGGATAAATAGTTATTTTGTTACAATTATTTGTAACATTTATTTTTGAATGTCTATTTAAATTTCAATGATTTACTTTATTTTATGTTTCCTTATTGAAGAAAAATTTAGTAAATCTTTCTTTAGTCGATTACGAAGGAAACAAGATTCTTGAAAATGTCGAGAACAAACGTGAAGAATATTTTGACGGACCCGTTTCAAAATTATGCTATTATTTTTGATGTATTGCATTTAATCATTCGTCTCTTTTTAGCTACGAGTATATCAACTGGTAACCTACAAAATCTTTTGTAGTAACTAACGCTAACAGATTTATTTTTAATGGAAAACTGACGGAGGAAAGCTTCTATTAAGCTATTTTTATATTTGATGGTTCATTACGTACAAATCGTTGAACCATGCTGAATAATTTAACGTTCAAACAAAATATAATGTGAAACAAAAAGTATACACAAAGAATATAAACACCGCACATAACCTTACAAAATCACATTCGAACGTAGAATAATAATAACAAACTGGCTGGCAACACGCTGTACAAAACAAACGCCTCGTGTCCTCCTATCTCCACATAACCCCTCACCATGCAAGGAATGGCTTCACAATAAACCATTGCGCAGTACAGGAAATGCGGCGTCTAATTTATATTTGGTCTGAGGTCGCCTGTCCCGGGAGAGTTACTTCCAAGAGATGGCGGCACTAAAGACAGACTTACTAGGAAAACGTTGAATTTTACACTTGTGGTCGATTATAAATAAAAAGTTATACAAAATATTTATAAATTAAAATTTCAATATATAATTTCACCTTTATGTTTGAAGAACGATTTTTTAAAAAATATTTGTTTGAATACAAACTATATTCTGCTTTAAAATCATATTTTGATAAATTTGATATTATTTATTATTAATTAATGAAATTTGACATTACTTAAAACAGCGTTTTAGTTAAAACAAGACTTATGGTACTAGCCATTATTTATACGGATATAAAAACAATCGGGCACGTAACTCGATCGTGATAACAATAGTCATCGTGTCGAAATGTGTGTGCAGTTGTAAAGCATGACAGGGAGAAAAGTGGAAGAGAATTATTGGATTTACAATTCATTAGTTAGATAATTATTTATAAGTTAATTTTTGTCTATAAATTGTAGTATTAAGAGAAATATCACCGAATAATTACCTCACTCATGTTAAGTTATAAATATATTAAATTTACTGGTTGATCATTCGTACGGCCAGTTATAAATAAAATTAAAATATAAAATATCATTGCTTTATTATTATATTTAAAAAGGTAATTGTATTTTGTTTGATTAAATACCATCTACATGTATTATGTTTTGGGCGTCTTCCTCTTCCTAGCATTTTTACCGTTTCTTCATCTCTATCTTTCCTATAAAATAAACTATATGAAATAATATAGTTATAATGTTAAATAACAATAATTACTATTACTACTTACAGGTAGGAGCCTTCTATTTTTTTCTCTGTACCAAAAGTTCTGGTTATGTTAATTTTTGGCATGGAATAGTATTTTTTTAATGTTTTTCTTCTAATGACTGTAAAAACAATCTAATAATATTTTGAAACATAAATTTATATAAATATCCATATAGAATAAAATTTCTAGGCACAAAAAATATTCTGAACAAACGTTCTTATCTTGAATGGTGACATGTTCTTCCTGATTTTAAAGCGATTTTCCATTGATTTTTTAATATTTCAGTTTTTGGGAAATAGTGAACGGATATGTCTTTACTTGCATAATTATTGCACTGCGGTACAACACAATATCTTTTCGTTTTGCTGGTCATTTTTGGCTCTTGTTTACTATATAATCCTATATGACAGAACAATATTTTCCCTACGACCTATAAGTTTTATTATGCCACCAGATGTCAGCTACTTTGTTGGCTCTAGCCAATAAATAAATATAGAGGGAGTCTAAACTGTAATTATGGACGATGGGATTGAAGCACAGATTACCTATACTACCGTAGTATAAGTAATTTGTGATTGAAGTATGGTGAGAATGGACGCTACACGGAAATTTTCCCTACCAGAGTTTGGATATAAAGAGGCAAATTCAAATTGTAAGTTGGAATTGTATTGAGAATTATAACTTGTATAAGTATAATACAAAAAGGAACTGGAAGCAAATTTTAACTTTATCTAGTATAAAATATATTAAACAAAAATTGTTTTTTGTATGTTGTTTTCAACAGTAGTGAATTGAAATTAAATTTAATGGCATATTTTTATTGCAAAGCACCAAAGAAATAAAGTAGTACGGGCATACTTTTTTACAATAAATGAAACAAAAATGTAATAAAAAACGTCAGTAGTTTTGTATTATTATACGTAATTAGTTAAAATAATTTTTACTTTTATGTATGAACGGAGAAAGGGAATATTTGAAGTAAACTACAACAAATACGGTTGACTAAATGGCTAAAGCATTTCTTAAATATTTGTAGTAACTCATCTTATTTCCAAAATACATTGCAAAATCACAAAAACAAATTACATAAACATACACTGACGTTAACGCTAACCACGTGTCTTGTTGGGATATGTTTTGTCAAAACTATTGAAATTGGGTTATAATTTAGTAAATAAATTCTTGGTTTTAGATACTAAATAACACAGCTTTAATATACTATAACTTGTATTTGATAACGACTCGGCGATTATGACATGTTACTTTCCTACGAACTATGACGCTGTACTATGTGAGGTATCTAGTGGTGAAAGTCATAAACTCCAAAAACTAGTCCAATGGAGTGGGGGCACCCGGCTTCAATGTTTCGGTTAGCGCTCCCTCCATATTTATTTATACCTTCATGGTTTGTTTGCTCAGAATTCAAAATTCAGTTCCGTAATTTTATGAAACGGTGTAGGAAGGAGTATTTAAAATCGACTCGCCTACATTAAAGATATTGAAATTATTAAATATATGTGTATGTATGTAAAACAGAGTATTGTAAACTATTCCTATGTTGAAAGGTAAAACATAAAACTCTAAACTCGATCCGGCATATGACGTCACAGCCTGGCCTGCAGTCAGCGCGTTTCGAACAAAGTGTAGTGTTTTCAAGCAATTAAAAAAATTGGAGAAAAATAATTAAATATAAATGTTTTAATATATATTTTACGTAACAGTGTTATTTTTCACTATTTTGATTATGGTGGAAACCCCCATTATGACTAATTTTAAAAGAGTTTTTACCAAAACTTTATAAATATTTTGTATAACTTTTTATTTATTTTAATAAAGACTATTCACGCTAGAACAGCTGACTTCAAATTAATTATGGTTGTATTAAGAGAAAAGAATATAATTTTATATTATTCAAAATTTCAGACTACGAAAACGTGGTTGGATGACAGTGAAGATTGGTGTAAGCAACTTTAGTACTTGCTTATAAGAAGCGTATAATTAAAAGTATGACGTCACATAATTTGAAATTCAGTAAAATATTTTAAAAAATATACAGGGTGAGTCTGGGAATACGCCCCCCCCCCCCTGTAACTTTTTTATTATAAGTAATAGAAAAAAATGGCTCATATAAAAGTTTTATTATTTTACATATACTATTTGATGGCAGATGTAGATATTTTTATAGTCAGGTTTATAAGATACGACTATCAACTTTTATTTTTCAAATAGCAACCTATAATTATTTTAATAAAATAGAAACCGCCATTTTTTTCTCTTTTCAACGATGTATTATTTTTTATTAATGTATTTGAAAAATTTCGAGAAAAATGAGATAATTTAGAAATATTAGAAATAATTTTTAAACAAATATTATAGGTGGCTATGTGAAAATAAACAAAACGTAACAGTGCTATACAACTTATGGCCATTTGCACCACTGTAAGTTAAAAATAAAGTTTAGTTAATCTTCAGTTTAAGATAACTGTCAGTTAATTTTAACTTACATTGCACCACTTGAGGTTAGGTACGGGTTATGTTACACTACAGATTAACGTTTCATCTAGGGGAATTTAGTAATTTTTATGCACTTCAGGGTATACTGTCAAGCTAAATGTAAATAATATTTTTATATTTGAGAATAATTGACAACACATAACTTAAAATATTATGAAATATATAAAATCAAAGTAAGTATTAATATTATTATTATTTATATTGTATTTAATAGTTATTAGTTTGTAGAATTATAGGTTATATGTTATTTACGATTATACGATTCTAGAAACCGTTGAAACATGGACTCCACCAAAATCAGCTATTGACAATAAGTGTCCACCCGTAGCAAATACTCGCAGGCAAATCAGTAGTTGGTTTATCGGCGAAACAGAGTTATTTCTGAATAAAAAATGTATATTAATATAAAAATAAATTAAAAAACTATACATGCATAAAACTCACATATCATATGGAAATTCCAAATGCTGTTCAATTTGCGGCAATAAATTTAAAACAGTCGCTTTTCTTAAACGGAATCTCATGAAGAAATCATTTTCACTTAACTCATGAAACGGGTTAGCCCGTTCGTAAATTCTTCTCGGAATGCCATAAATAATATCAAAATCAAACAATTCATCATCTTCGTCGTCAAATACTACATTATCTTGAATTATATCCATAGTTCAATATCTGTTCATAATAATTACATAATTAATATATTTTTTACAATCAATTATTATTACATTCTGTTTTACAATACTTTACCTGTATAAAAAATTTAATACGTATACTTTTTTTTACAAAAATACTATTGAAAAGAGGTTATCCCAATTCTTAAACCGTACAAGGAGTCGGGTTTAAGTTAAACTTCACAAACGTCACCTTAACCTTCTGTTAAGAATCCGTGCAATGCATACAAAAATTTAAACTCAACTTAATCTACAGATTAGCGTTAAACTCCAACGGTGCAAATGGCCATTAGCAAACTAAAACAACAAATTTAGTAACAAAAACAACTTAAAACAAATGTTCAAAATTACGACCATGTTTTGTAATACAAAAATTCAAGCGTTGAACATGATGTGTTCGAACATCTGCCAGCATGTTTCGCGAAATATTCTGAAAAGCATTTCGAATACGCTCTTTCATGTCTTCTACATTTGTTTTAAGTATCTACATCTGCCATCAAATAGTATATGTAAAATAATAAAACTTTTGTATGAGCCATTTTTTTCTATTACTTATAATAAAAAAGTTAAAGGGGGGGGGGTCTTCCCAGACTCACCCTGTATTTCACTAACCAGACACATTTAGAAAGTGCGTGGATCAATAAAAATTATTCAAATATACTAAATAGAAACATATGTTGGCACTCATTGAGACATGGCATACATTCCAGAATCATCTAATGATGGTGTTAAAACCGGAGTGTTAAAATTATTTAAGTAAAGTATAAATGTCAAACGACATTCACAAATGCTATCTATAATTTTAGTAACTTTGTTGATAAAATAAGTCTTTACTAACTTCTGCCATAAATAATAATGGCTGAAATTTAATGCGCGCCTACAAAAATAGATGTTTGCGTAAAACAAAAAGGTGTTTTTTTAGAATAAAAAAATTATAGATACAAAAGATATTAATTCGTACAATAAAATTGAAAAGATTAATTTATACAAAATAGATGAAATGACGAAAAAAGTCATCATCGTCAAATAAAATGTAATTTTCTATGGAACCATAGTGATATTGGTGCCGATAACTATCACACGAGTTATAGAATCCCCCCCATATTGTGATTTATAAAAAATAAATATGTACATCAGGTATTATTTACTTATGCCTTATGTGTTGGTGCGAGTAGACGTATCTCTGTAGCTCCGTCTCATTATTTTTTAAAGTTCAGTTCGAAGTGCAATAAAAAACTGAACATGGCTCCAACACGTAATGTGAGTACTGGTATTAATAAAACTCTCGCTACCCTTCTTTCGTTTGTTTCATTTATTGACAAACTAGCCGATAAAGTCTGCGAGAAGATTACTATAAAACTAGAAGAGCAGAAACAACACTATAAGAAAATCATCGCTAATCTTAGTGCAGAAAATAAAATCGATCATCTAGAACAATATTCTAGGAGAAATTGTGTCTTTGGCCTTCCAAAACATCAAAACGAAAACACTTAAGATCAAGTGCGTGCATTATGTATTGATAAATTAAAAATAAGTGTAAATGCCAGTGATATTGACAGATGCCATCGTACAGGTAAAAGAAAAAACACTCTCTCCACCGGACAGTCCAAACCTCGTCCTATAATTATAAAATTCACTAGCTCCTCCTTCTAATACACATTGATGTGAGAGTGTGGGGATTCGCGGGGTAAAATTAAATATTTGAAACGTTTTATTTCTAGTAATATTGTTAAACATATATATTTTTCAGCAAATATGTGCTTAGAAGAAATTAGAATATAGAAAAATGATTATAAATAATTAAAATTCCACTTACCTGTGTGATCGATGCGGTTATCTTTTATAATATTTATTTACATCAATAGATCTAGACTAGGAAGAGGCTAGATTTGTAAGAAGTTAACAATTGTTCAAATACATTCAATGTATTAGATTTTTAAATTATTTATTATTACTACACAAGATAAAAAAATATAAATTGTTAAAAATATAAATCATAATAAATTTTTATTATCATAAATAGTTTTCTTGTACCGATAAAATGAATTTTTTCTTCCAAATTTTATTTCTTTTTCTATCTGGAGTGCTGTTATTGCCCCTGACGTACAGACCAATGTTATCTTATGGAAAAAATTGTATTTTTAAAGTAAAATATTATTTTATGTAGACGTAAATGAACGCAGGTCGGTGAGTCAACGTCGACGTTGCGCAGGCGGTTGTCAAAAATTCAAACTCAATCATGGGTTAATTAAAAATTTAAAATTTATTTATAATTTAAAAATTGACTGAATGTAAATTCAATTTTTCTGACTTGATAATGGCCATAACCATGTGCCGAAACGTCGTCTTTTAGTTGTCAACATAATAAACAACTTTTAAAAAACATTGAAGCTTTCTATCCAATAAACCTTCCAATTAGAAAAATTTATTATTATTGCAAGAAAACTTACATATAGCAATTCAAGAGTTGACAGCGACAACCTTATAACTTCAATTAAAGTTACACCCATATCTACACATTGTAGAGGGGCAAGATACTTCACTAGCGACTGCAAATACTCCCTCCATATTTATTCCTACCTCTATGGGTCCAACGATGTCGTGATTTTTACTGAAATTAATGGCACTGTTAAAAGTATATACTATTCTGAACTTATTGTAGATTAAGTGGTATAAATGAACTTATAAAATGATTATTTTTTTATTTCACGGTGCGTCAATTTACTTTGTTTATTCGGTTTTCGTAGATTTGCTACAAATTTATTTTGTCTTATTGATAGATTGATATATTTTTTGTACTTTTAAAAGTAAAAGATTGATTTTTTATTTCTCTCAGCTGTATTGTCTCATCGTGTCTCTTTTGTTTATTAATAAATTTGATTTGGTCACTGAACTTTACA
Organism: Harpalus rubripes; assembly: GCA_963082715.1. NCBI lineage: Eukaryota > Metazoa > Arthropoda > Insecta > Coleoptera > Carabidae > Harpalus > Harpalus rubripes. Next base: position 46,997,277 of record OY720451.1, on the reverse strand, counting down.
TTGGCATATACTTGTTTTTATTAATTTTACACTGTAAACTTTACACTCTTACTTTATTATTTTTTCTTGTGATCGGTTACTCTCTTTTTTCTTCTCATTATTATGCACATATACTATCAGAATGTTAGAGATCTGAATAAAAAAACTGATATATTTTATAATTCTTGTAGCTCATCTGATTATGACTTCATATGTTTTACTGAATCTGAACGACAGTGTACTTAACAATGGACTTTTTACACAGAATTATGATGTTTACAGGGCTGACAGAGATGTATCTAGGAGTGACCGGAAACGTGGAGATGGTGTATTGTGGGCTGTTAACATAAAATATTAAAGTAATCTAATTCCTATTATTTTACATCCTGATTGTATTACTGATCTGGTATGTGTTAAGATTTTTGTTGGTTCAAATACTTTTATCTACTTAATTGTACTTTATTGTCCTCCACCTATTTCTGTTGAGCAAATGAGATACACATTTGAATCACTTGAATCCTTTTTACCACTTCTTAATAAATACTTCATAATTATTGGTGATTTAAACATTACGAAATTAATAAATTTTATGAGCAGTGGATACTATGATAACATTATTTCTACCATTCTAAACTTTACATCATACTTAAATTGTGCTCAGTACAATGATACTACTAACTCTCATCATCGAATTCTTGATGTTGTACTGTCCAACATGAGTTGTTCAGTTTTACCTAATTTAGATTCTTTTGTTGATGAGGACCTAAATCACCCTACTTTAAGTATTGAGATAGAATTCCCTACAATAGATAGAGCATTTACTAATTCGTATAACCCTAATGAATCATGTTATAATTTTCGGTTAGCTAATTTCGATTTATTATACTCTTCATTATTACAGGCAGATTGGCAGTCTGTTTTCATACAAGATTTGGTGTTGCTTTTAATCTATACGTACGAGATCATGGATAATTGTATACCCAAAATAAACAAGAAACAGAAAATTTTCACACGTTATACAAAAGGCATAAGGATGAAACCCATTTAACGGAATTTCGTCGTTTACGGACTCTGATAAAAAAGGACATCAACGCAACATATGCAAAATACATGACCAATGTAGAGAACTCTATTGTTGCTGATCCAACAAAACTTCGGTCCCATATTAATAGTAAACGGCGAAGTTGACGTATTCCTGAACGTATACATTTAAATGGTGAACATAATTATAACAGCACGCAGGATATTGTACAAGGTTTTTTTTTAGTAGTGTAAACACTAATAATTCTGACCCATCCGTTCCCAATTTAAAAGTAATTACGACTGTATAAACATATCCTACATTACAGAAGATGATATTGTTAATGCCTTTTGAAAAACTTAAACCTTCTCGAAATCCTGATCCTGACAAAATCCCTTCTTATACAATCAAAGGTTGTTGTGAATGCTTTCTAGCTACCTTACATTATTTATTTAATTTGATATTAAGTAAACAAAAATTCTCCACATCTTTAAAAACTACATTTATCTATCCAATATTTAAGATAAAACAAATATTGTAAATTATAGACCAATTGCCATTTTGTCTAATATTTCTAAAAAAATTGAGTAGATTATTTATAACTATATTTATAATTCAGTTTCCCGTAATATTATTATTCGTCAACACAGATTTACAAAAGGAAGATCAACTACAACTAATTTAATAAATTTTACTGAGTACACATTGAATTCGTTACATGACAATGCACAGGTGGATGTAGTGTATACTGATTTTACGAAATCATAATATTTTCATAGAAAAACTTTACTCTAATTTCCATTTTTTATCAAATCTCATTCAGTTCCTGTCATCATATCTAAAATCTCGCAAGATGCGTGTTCATTATAATAATTTTAATTCTAATTCATACTTTGTAACCTCAGGAGGACCTCAAGGCTCTAACTTAGGTCCATTTACTATTTCTTCTTTTCATTAATGACATTGGCGATTCTGTCAAGCATTCTGAAATTATACAGATTTTTAGAACTATAAATTCATTTCATGATTGCACACTTTTGCAAAAGGATATTGATAATTTTATGAATTGGTGTCACTCCTCCAACTTATTTTTTAATTTTAGTAATTGCAAAATAATGAGCTATCTTGTTTAAAAAAATGTTTATTCTTATCATTATAATATGGAAGGTATATAATATTTTAGATCGAGTCAAACAGTTCAAGGACCTGGGTGCTATTTCTGATGAGAAAATATCTTTCAATGATCACATTATTTATACAGTTAAATCTTCCTTAAAAACTTAGGATTCATATACGAAACAGTAGCTCATTCAAAAATATATGTACATTAAAAAGTCTATATTATGCATTTGTTAGGTCTAAACTGAAATACTGTCTGCAGGTTTGGAATCCAATCTATGCTAAGTATATTTCTGATCTAGAATCTATACAAAGAAAATTTTTAAAATACTGTTATTTTAGATCTTGCAGACAGTATCCCAGTTATGACTATAATGATTTATTGCGCGAGATGAATATTCTGAGTTTAGCCTCGCGTCAAAAATTACAAAGTTGTCTGCACCTACATAAACTACTAAATGGTCTAATAGAAGATATTGTTTCTCTTGGTTTAATTCCAATAAATATTCCGCTCGTTACCTGTAGGAAAATACTATCTTTCAAATGTAATTATGGTAGGACTAATAATGAATTAAAGTCTCCATTACGACTTTGTAATATATGTATTTAATAACTTAATTCATGATTGTAACACTGATGTAGACATATTTTTTTATTTTTATTTATTTATTTATTTTGCTATCGGGCATTCGGCCCATACAAAAGAGTTGACAACATATTATATATTTTAATTATATAAATATAAGTAGATATAGGTACATTGAAACATAAACATTTTTACTGACATTAATGTAGAACCAACAAATCATTCATTACGACAAAAACTGCGTAGCTTAAAAGCGCTTATTGTATAGCTGAAAATACTACTAATGATCTCTATATTTAAATTTTTTAGTAAGAAGTTAAAGTTTTCTAGGTTTAAGACTCTATTGGGGAAGTGTTTCATTAAAACTACATTTCGTATGCTTGAGTAAATGGGACATTCCATGTAGAAATGGAAAATACTTTCATTCTTATTAAGATTACATAGTGTACATAATTCTGTACAATTAATTTCATATTTTATATTCTTGTAAAATATTCTTAAACATTTATCACATGACAGTCTAATTTGGCATATTATTTCATGTTTGATTATAGGTAGCTTAATGTGTAAATACTGCTCAGTATCTGTATCGTCTTTTAATATTTTATAAAACGAGCTATAGGTTGATAGTTGGCGCCTGTTGAAGTCTCTCTGTTTTAATGAGTTGTTGTAACTAGAGATAATCTCATCAAGTTTACTTTATGTAGACATATTTAGTGAGTCTTTCAGTAAATTTTAAAAAAATTATCAATAATCTATTAATTATTTGTACCATTTTATAAATTATATAAATTTTATATATATATATATATATATATATATATATATATATATATATATATATATATATATATATATTATAAAATCGTCCTGTAATTGGATAGATTAAATAAATAAATAAGTAAATAAATAAATAAATAAATAATTCAATAAATAAATAAATAAATGAATGAATAAATAAATATATAAATATATATATATATATATATATATATATATATATATATAAGTAAATAAATAAATAATTAATTAATAGATAAATAAATAAAGACGATTACTATTAAACAAATATTAAATACTAATTCAAGACTACGAATATAATTAACAAGTTAAACACTAACACTATTTATTTAAATAATTAACAACGATTTCCACGGTATTACTGATTATTTATTTCGACTATTTATGTCACTATTTATTTATTTCACATTCAAATGGCTGAGTGTCTATTCATGTAACTAACTGTCCTTCTAATGGACTAATGCCCATATCCATAAACACTCGTAAAGTTTTAAAACGCCTCGTTAAAATTATTGATAAATAGAATCAAACTTGACAAGTTACATTTCGATTTTTCTGCCTGTATCGACTGTTCTTCATCATCATTTAGGTGCCATGTCTGATGCAGACGTCGGCGTTCATGAACCTCCACAAATTACAGTGCTCTGAAATACGCACTAGATCTTCATAACTTCTAATATCAAGCTCTTCTTGTAGGGTCGATGGTTTTCGTCCCCTAGTTCTCGTTACTAAACCATTGCAGACATCCCATTCTACATCTTTCTCTCGTATTATGTGTCTCATAAATGCAAATTGTAGTTTTCTTATTTTGTTAATTAAAATTAACTGTCTATTAGTTCCCATTCTTTTTAACACTTGTTCGTTACTAGATCTACTTACTGCGCGCCTAAATTCTTTAAAATCTGAGAGAAAATACCTGCATCTGAAAACATGGTATCATAAAGTAAACTCATCCGATAAATAGGGGAGGGTAGGCGAAGATTTGAACTAGTAAAAGGAAGATAAAATGTGTAGCGGGACCTAGTTTTAATGGAGGGTATATGGAATTCTAGTAATGATAGGGAGTGGGAGTCATCAACTAAGCCGTTTATCAATTTGTAGAGATGGATAATTAAAGTATTTTCTCTGTGTTCCTGAAGACTTTTTAAGTTGAACATAATTAATAACGAAGTATAGGACACTGATCTATCAGGAAAGATGCCATTGACTTTGAAAAACAGATATCGCAAAAAAAAATTCTGAACTGCCTCAATTAGGTCTTGGTGAACTTCATAAATGGGGTTCTATATAATATTGCAGTATTCAAGTTTGGTCCTAATTAGAAAGTAATACAGTGTAAGAATAGAAGTAGTGTCTTTAAAAGACCTGGTGTTTCTAAAAATAAAACCCAAAAGACGGAATGAGGCCCTCACGTGATCTACGAATAACAATTTAGTGTCAAATATTACTCCTAGGTTTTTGATCAAATGAGCTCTAGATAAAGGGACATTATTTAAGGAGTAATTAAAAGACAGTGGTGTGAGTTTTCTGGTATAAGACATCAGATTACACTTATTTAAATTCAAGTGCAAGTTGTTTCTTGAACACCATTCTAAAACATTAATTAGGTCTTGCTGTAATTTATGACAGTCATTTACTGTAGAGATTGAACAGAAAATTTTCAAATCGTCGGCAAATAAAAGTTTTCTCACAGTCAATAACATTTGTAATATCATTAACAAATAACAAAACAAGGGTAGCGGGAGGTAAAAAGCAGTGGTCCAAGGTTAGAGCCTTGAGGAACGCCGGAAGTAGCAATGAATTTAGATGAAGAGTGACTATGGTATTGAACAAATGACTCACGTTGATGAAGGTAGGATGATAATAGGACAACGAGTGGAGATGAGAATGAGAAAGAATGAAGTTTGTTAATTAATATACTATGGTTAAATCCTATCAAACGCCTTAGCAAAATCGATGTATATACAGTCGACTTGACCTTTGCTGTGTAGGACAGTGGACACTGAATGTGTAAAGTGCATCAAATTAGTAGCAGTGGATCTTTTTCCCATAATGAACCATTGATGAACAGAAACCTGGTTTTTAACATCAGTGAATATATGAGTATAAATAATTTTTTCAAAGATTTTACTAGAATTAGATAACATGGCTATGGGAAGGTAATTTTCAAAATTACAGGCTAATCCAAACTTTAGAATAGGTGTGATTCGTATCACTTTCCAGGCAGTCGGGAATGTACTAGTTCTTATGCTTAGGTTGATAAGGTGAAATAAGGCATTATAACGGGTGTGCACAGTCCTTAATCAACAAACTATAGGAATAAGATCTGGTCCCGAGGCAAGGGAAGGTTTAAGGGTTTTTATGGCTTTCTCAATATCATGCAGGGTAATAGAAGGGATAGAAACTTTGTCCTGACAAAGAGAGTTAGACTTATTTGAAGGAAGATTCGATGGGGAAGAGTAAACAGACTGAAAAAAAGTTGCAAAAGCATTGGATATGTTAAAAGGAGTTGTTAAAAGAGAACCATTAAGTTGCATAGCATTACAATTTGTAGATATTTTCCTCTTAGAGTTAACAAAGTCCCAAATTTTTTTGGAATCTGTTTTAATTGAATTCTCGCATGCTTTCACATAATTAGCATAAGATTGATTTATCAAACTTTTTAATTCAGACCTAGCTTTTAATTTTATTTATAATACTTTTGTTAAACCACGTGGATAACGCTTGCGAGAAGACAATTTTAATGGGACACATATATGAAAAAATTCAAATAGTTTGCAGTATATAAAATCACATACTAGGTTGACATCATTGAATTCCTTTAAATAATCCCAGTCGAATGTATTTATGAGACCATACAATTTGATAAAATCGGCCTTTTTAAAATTATAAGAATGTGTGAAGCTTGTACAAGGTTTGAGTTTATGTGGTATACAAATATAGATAAAAATGTCAAGAGCGGGATGGTGTAAAGGATATTCTACATCGAATACAAGATTATTAGAATGAGTAACTTTGCACTCAGTATTGCTGACAACTAACAACTAAGTCAAGTAATTTATTGTTATTATTTAAAATGGTATTATGTTGTCTAAAAATAAATAAATAAATATATCATCACGGCATATTACCCATTGCTGGGTGTGCCAATCTGCTTTGTACACAGAATTATGTTGTCTAGCATCTACAAATTCCAGTAGGTTGTGAAAGTTATTTATCTTAGGAGAGTTAACATTAGTAGCAAGTACAGTGATGTTGAAATCCCCCAAAATAATAAAATTATTATGTTGTAAATAGGGCAACTACATTCCGCGACTTTATTTACTAATTCTTGTAAATCCTGTATATTATTTACTAATCGACTGTACTTACTGAGTAAAAATTATAACGAACCGTTAAAAATTTTACGAGTGTTTGTGAATATGTTCTAACTTCCACAGCTTCACTCTTCAGCACCACTGCCAAATGTGTCCACTTCCACGCGCCGTTACTGTTCCCGTATACCTAGCTTCCCAATGCTCCTCAAAACTACCGAGTATTCATTTCCACAGCTATCCCAGTATACCAGTAACTTCCCGAGTATTCCACTGGGCATTAAACTGCATACGCTCACCGCGATAATGCTGCGCTACTAAACTCACTTACTCCTTACTTCTTACTATCTATGTAACTATTCTTCTGACGGACTAACTCTGTCTTTGTGACTGTCTTCGCACACACATACGTCGCTTATATAGTTATAGTTATTCTAATATTTTCTAGAAAACTCTCCACGTCATAACAATGCGCCGGTAATTACGCTTATCTCCCTTCTTGTTTACACAGTAGTCCGCGCGCCTCATCTGTGTTATTGATAGCCTACCTAGGCTCCTCCTCCCTTCTAGAATGCTTCTATTCATAGGCGTCGGTTCGCATGCTATAAGAAAAATACATTTTAATTTAATTTACAATTTTTTTCAAGTCGAACATAATGTTTTTAATGCATTTTAAATTATTTATTATTTATATACTGCAAATTATATGAATTTTTTCATATATGTGTCCCATTAAAATTGTCTTCTCGCAAGCGTTATCCACCGTGGTTTAACAAAATTATTATAAATAAAATTAAAAACAAAGCTAGAAACCTATATATTTCAAACCCGAATAATCCGACTTTCCGTACTCAATATAAATTAATAAGGTCTGAACTAAAAAGTTTGATAAATCAATCTTATGCTAATTATGTGAAAACATGGGAGAATTCAATTAAAACAGAACCCAAAAAAATTTGGGACTTTGTTAACTCTAAGAGGAAAATATCTACAAATTGTAATGCTATGCAACTTAATGGTTCTCTTTTAACAACTCCTTTTAACATATCCAATGCTTTTGCAACTTTTTTTCAGTCTGTTTACTCTTCCCCATCGAATCTTCCTTCAAATAAGTCTAACTCTCTTTGTCAGGACAAAGTTTCTATCCCTTCTATTACCCTGCATGATATTGAGAAAGCCATAAAAACCCTTAAACCTTCCCTTGCCTCGGGACCAGATCTTATTCCTATAGTTTGTTGATTAAGGACTGTGCACACCCGTTATAATGCCTTATTTCACCTTATCAACCTAAGCATAAGAACTAGTACATTCCCGACTGCCTGGAAAGTGATACGAATCACACCTATTCTAAAGTTTGGATTAGCCTGTAATTTTGAAAATTACCGTCCCATAGCCATGTTATCTAATTTTAGTAAAATCTTTGAAAAAATTATTTATACTCATATATTCACTGATGTTAAAAACCAGATTTCTGTTCATCAACATGGCTTTATGGGAAAAAGATGCACTGCTACTAATTTGATGCACTTTACACATTCAGTGTCCACTGTCCTACACAGCAAAGGATTTACCATACTTTATTAATTAACAAACTTCATTCTTTCTCATTCTCATCTCCACTCGTTGTCCTATTATCATCCTACCTTCATCAACGTGAGTCATTTGTTCAATACCAAAGTCACTCTTCATCTAGATTCATTGCTACTTCCGGCGTTCCTCAAGGCTCTAACCTCGGACCTTTGCTTTTTACCTCCCGCTACCCTTGTTTTGTTATTTGTTAATGATATTACAAATGTTATTGACTGTGAAAAACTTTTATTTGCCGACGATTTGAAAATTTATTTAAAATAATTGTAGTTCATTTTTTCACCAATTGTTGGCATTACTAGATTTGAAAATTTATACGTTTACATGACATACATTGTCGATGCGGTTTTCTGTCATTCGTATGACAATAAATTTTATAGGTTATGTTTATATTGAACAAAAAGTCTACTTGGTATGCCCTACAACGAATTTTCAATACCATAAACTGGAATTATATTAAGTTTTACAATGATATCCAATCATTATTCGTATAATAAATCAATTAACTTGATTGCAAAACCAAGAAATTTAATGACGTCATTATCTACTACAAACTTCGATGACGAGACTCCTCTGTATAAATATTTTACTATACTTGTATTTATCACACTCGGATGCTATAAGCTGGCCACTTATACGAGTATATATCTTAAATAAAATGTAGCAATTGCTGAAATCCAACCGGCAGCGGTAATATACTGCGGCTCGGTGACCACGATTGGAAAGGATACATGGCGACAACTGTATTCAAGCTCTATAGTCAAAAAAATTGACTGACGGGTCTAGCAATAAAATTTTAAATATTGTAATCATAACACAGCGGCATATTGCTCACTGCTGGCATTATAACATTGGTTACCAACGGGGTATTATTTGCGCCGCTCTTTTGAAATGAAGACATGCATTGAATGAAATCTTAAGGAGGCGCGCTCTAAGTGCTCTGTATAGTAAAATAATCTTACTGTTCCTTTAAAATAAATGCAAAGTGCTCTTCGGGCACCAATTTTTAAAGATCGTGAGGTGACGCCTGATAATCAGTGAAAATTGCGAATTAAAGGCAGATTGACACACCTAGAAATGGATAATAAACAATAATTTGTATATAATATAAGTTTCTTGTAATTGATTCTATATTTGCAATAAAATTATAACACAAACATACTATGTCAATTGCACTTGACATTGACATCTGTCTATCAGAATTTTTTAAGTTATATTAGCTATTTCCAGAGCTATTGCATAGCTGGCTGCTTTATGAAATTTAATTTCTTTATAATTTTTTAACTCAATATCCATTGAATATTAAGTATAAAATGTAATCAAATCGTATAGAGAATAAAATATTCTTCAATATGTATAATAACATTAAATGTGAAATAAAGCGTTTTTTCAATAAAAATTGTTAAAATCTTCAAATGAGGGTACTTCCGGTCGACCAATTAAGGTATAACCAAAATCTAATCAGCTCTTCATATGGATGTAACGAAGAGGAATACGAAAGAATTATAATTTTTAAAATTAGTGTTGGAGTTAAAAATCGTCACACACACACACACACACACACACACACACACACACACACACACACACACACACACACACACATATATATATATATATATATATATATATATATATATATAAAATAAACAAAACGTAACAATGTAAAACAATTAAATTAATGTCAAAAAAGTATACATTTGTTTGTTACTTAATTTAACTTATTTTGTAAAAAAAAACATTTTGAAATGTTTACGAAGAACGAATTAATTGATATGATTCTAATAATTGGTGAATCGACTGGAATCATAAGAAGAGCAAAAAGAATTTATCGGGAGCGATTTTAAGTTGTTTTTGTTACTAAATTTGTTTTTGTTGTTTTAGTTTGCTAAGTTGTATAGCACTGTTGCGTTTTGTTTATTTTCACATAGCCACCTACAATATTTGTTTAAAAATTATTTCTAATATTTCTAAATTATCTCATTTTTCTCGAAATTTTTCAGATACATTAATAAAAAATAATACATCGTTGAAAAGAGAAAAAAATAGCGGTTTCTATTTTATTAAAATAATTATAGGTTGCCATTTGAAAAATAAAAGTTAATTGTCGTATCTTGTAAATCTGACTTTATAAAAAATATCTACATCTGCCATCAAATAGTATATGTAAAATAATAAAACTTTTATATGAGCAATTTTTTTCTATTACTTAATAAAAAAGTTAGAGGTGGGGGGCGTCTTCCCAGACTCACCCTGTATATATATATATATATATATATATATATATATATATATATATACAGGGTGAGTCTGGGCAGACGCCCCCTCCCCTAACTTTTTTATTATAAGTAATAGAAAAAATGGCTCATATAAAAGTTTTATTATTTTACATATACTATGTGATGGCAGATGTAGATATTTTTTATAAAGTCAGGTTTACAAGATACGACTATCAACTTTTATTATGTGTATGCCTGTGTGTGTATATATAGACACACACAGGCATACACAGACATCATCGCAAAAATAGTAAAATCGTATTCTAAGGACCCTAAAACGTGCTTATTCATTAAAAACTCACCAAAAACATTACCTTCATTACCAAAAGGTATGACAGTCGAGAAATTTTCTCACGTTGAATCAAACTATTTCTTACTAACTTCTTTAAGCAACAGTAAATAAATTTATGACTAGGTATTTAAAAATGAAATTCTGTCCTTTGGATCTTTGGTATATTTTTGTGAGATTGTCACCGTTTGAACCGATCAGTGTAAAAAAACATCGTTCTGTTTCTCATATGTGTGTGGTCTGTTGGTTTAGTTTCGGTGGGCCCTGGGTTTTTAGCGAAGCCCCAAGGAATGTTTTATTTATCAGTAACGGCCTCTTGATTGATATGTTATGTCTCTACATACGAGGGACCGATTTCGACGAGTGTATTTCACTCACTTTTTAGCTCATCCCAACCATGATTTATTGGAAGACGACTAAAGTTTTTGCAAAAGAGAAGACCACAAGAAAAAATATACACACATTATATATTTAATACGACGACAACATATTTTACATAAACTTATATAGCGGATATCACATACAAAATGATTTGAAGATATGAATACGAACTTTCAAACTGAAGCAAATCAAAGAAAGTTGACATATGTGTAAATATGTTTTATATCCCAAATCTAATGACACAATTGTTAGCAAAACACAAATGATTTCTTATTGTCTGTTTTACATTTATCAATTCTTTCGTCA
>OY720451.1:46663115-46980615 GCA_963082715.1 Harpalus rubripes | reverse complement strand
GCTTGAATTACTATTTTCTCCAACTAGATTTTTCGTTCGATTTTCATTCGAGTTTAGTTCGATTTTCGTAATATATAGTTGTGCAGTATCGATTAATTCCGTATATTTTCGTGTACCTATTCTGTGTTTCCGTAAATGACAGGTTGACAAACAAAAAATATGAACATAACCACGAATTACACTTCTTTATCTTTCAACTCGTTGTTACGTGTTGGTAACACTGTCTGTGATATTGTACGCATGAGTACTTTAATTTAGTATGAAACTCGGATGAAAAAATAGGACAGACCGTACATTTTTGAACTTGAATCTAGTATGAAAATCTAACGAAACTCTGGTGAAAATGTCTGATTTAGAAATCTAGAAATTACTGAACTAATATCTAGACAAAAATAATATAATGTAATTCAAGCTTATAGTGGTGGACAATTTTTTTTAATGTTTACTTAGGTCTTTTTATATCATGAAAAACTAGAAATATATGAAAATATATACGCGACTTTTGCGCAATGAAAAACTATTTACCCACTTTAAACGCTTATCGCCTGTTTTTTGTGTTTCAACCTGTATACACGCACGCACGTCCACACAGCCATCATCCTAAAAAATGTTAAAACCTTATACGTATTATGTAAGGTAAGAACAATATAGCTAAACTTTGAACAATTATATATTGTTATAAATGGTACCGCCAATTTTTTTTTTCTAAAGTCTAAATACGTTATATTTGTTTTACTTCTCTTCCGTTTTCCGGTATTTTTAGGACTGACATTTATTAGTTAGTACCTTAGCTACTTAATATTATTTGTGCCATAATTATTTAAAATTTTTGAATTGCATCTGCATTTAAGATCATTCTCATATGAACATAAAAAATATACGAATAGGAATTTTTCAAAATTTGATTAAGAATTATTTGGTACAGTTAAAAATATTTGGTTGTACAATAAATTAATGTCCTGCAAGAATGCAATTTTCCTTGCCAAATATATAACTGCATATCATTACCCTCGATCCAAAAATCTATGACACGAATGTAAATCTACTAAGTGCATTGTTTTCTTAAACATTTATAGAATTTGGCTGCGGGCCAAACCTAGCTATTAAATAAATTGTTCTGTGAGAATTAGACACGTACATTCGACATACATTTGCATATTATCTTCATAGGAGATTATAAAAAAGATAATGTAACTTAAACCTTTTCGAAATAAATGTTTTTCAGTATATAAAGTATAGTCGTAGATATGTAATATGAAGTACTCACATGTAAAAAAAATCAAAGTATGTACATATGTTACACTCCATACCGAAAAAAATCCCTCGGAACTAGTTTTAAACTCCCGAAAACTCCTAAACCCGAAAAACATAAGGCGTTGTGCATTTATCTAAACTTACAAAGACTGATAACATATGTAAAAAAGTTTAAACCTGTGTTCCTTAAATGGATAAAATCGAGTCAAAATTTCGATCAAAATATTTTTATTTAAGCCTGGCTTAAAATTTAAGGGTCAGCGGTGCAACTGGACACGAGAAATCTAATTTTACAACACTGATAGGGGACCATTATCTTCAATGCAACGCAGTTTTTTAATACGTTGTCTCATTTGTCTCTGGACGATGTAAATCTACTTCTTCAGAAATATTCTTGTCTGTAACTGTTCTTCTTTTGGTATTCCCTTCCAATATTATATACTTTTCTGCTAAAAAATTCCGAAAAGAATTCTATCAATCGCGCCTGAGATACATTTGGGGGGTTATACTCTTCCTGTTTTCTATAAAATGTTGGCTCCTTATTGTTCTCCTGAAGATTCGCTCAAGCTGAGCGGTCTGGACCGCAATCTGCATACTTACATTATTTCTTTTTCAAAAAATTTAATTATTTTTGACCAAAGTTCTGCTTACAGTCATCTTAAAATTCAAAATTGTCGAGTTAATATGCCCTTGTTTTGAGCACTTTCAATGACTCTGCTGATCCGATTTGGGCCAAAATTTCGGGTCACTCACTTTTTGGTAAATTAATACATACTACACTTTCTTCACATTCCCTTATAGTTGGGTAAATAGTTCTCTGTCCAATATTTTGCGTTTCGGTTATCTGTCCTACTAACCTATAGATATAGATAGATTTGTATATTTCAAGTTGGTATAACATCTTTCGAAACTTTGTCTGGCAATATTAACATAGTATATTATAAAACAACTATTACGTATTTATTATATCCACTGACAACTAGATTAGGCCTTATTTAGTAATAAAATTTGGAGCGTAAATTTTTTCTCAAAACTTATGTACATACGTTATTTATTTATTATTTTTTAAAACAAGCCGTAACATAACCTAACACCTAACCATTACTAATTGTTCAATTCTGATTACGTAATATTCGTCCAGCGGTAAAATTTGGGTTTGGGAATTTTCAAGTGTTCAAAACCAGTTCTAGGGAAAATTGTCAGACAGTGTCCGAAATAGAGTGTAATATTAATATATAGAAAGAACATAGTACTTTTATATCACATCATTAGAGAATTCCACGTACATCTCTCACAAGACTGTGTATTTTCATATAACACGGTATCGTGAAGACTCAAAATTCGAGAAAGACCCTAGTTCTACGCAGGTAATCTGTATTTTTTGAAATTCTATAAGCCGTATTAATTTTTTTAAAAATATTATAGGACATAGATGTAAGCTCATTTTGTTCTCAAACAACTCCAGATTTCACACATTGGATCGCAGTAAAGTAAAGTCTGACTTTTTAGTAGCGATGCGTAAAATGCAATGCATTTATTATTGAGTTTATATTACGTCCATAAGAGCTCTTATACTTTTTGCACATATATACAATTTTATTACATTACTGTGACCGTTTTTCGGCATTTTATTTTAACACTTGTTTGACACCACGGGTAAAATATTTCCTATTTTGAATGTTTTTTTGAATCGGTCGTATAAAAAGTATAGTGTGTAACACATTCTTATAGGTATTTTTATACTTGTGTGATTGTGAACCACAACCACCCGTTGCAATCTCCGTTCTCGTGTAAAAAGTCAGCTTGAAGCATTTGTTACACAATATAGGTACTATTTCATTCAAGCAAAATGAAATAAATTTTACTCTAAATAGAAATTGTCATTTTAAATATAGAACACGAATTTGACAAATTTGTGCTATATTTCATTGTTGTACTGTTATACACCATTATATTGATAAACTGTAAGTTTCTAAGAATTTTATTGAAGACTTTTCTAGTCTTTAAAAATGGGTTTTAGTTTTTTAGGATTCGATTTACTTTTAATAATTAAATTTATGTATCGGCACAGAAATGGTGCATCATAATTGAAATAAAGTTCAAACGAAATCAAAAATTAGGAATTCCTATATTTTTTTATGCCAAATCATTTTCGAGTTATACGTACAAGAATTATTAAAATAATAAATTATAAAATGTCTGAATTTTTCTAGTGTAGTAAAAAAAACTAAAGTATATTTTCATTAGTACGTATATGGACGAAACAAAATATCATATATTTATACTCATGTTTACAGTCATAAAATGAAATTGATTATAAACGTAATTTTACGGTATAACAACTTCATATATGTGATTATTCGCTTGTCAAGTTTCTAAATTATTTTAATTGAGTATTACCGAATGAATTTATTATATATTTATCCTTTATTCATTAAATGAAGCTAATTTTTCACAATTATATCTAACATGGGTGACCGATATATGAGTATAACATTACTTTTATACAAATTACAATTTCATTTTATTTACCAATAAATAGAGGAGAATCACTATGTAAAATTTAAATGTTTTGAAACTGTTTACTAAAAGTATATCATATCGTATAGTAGCCTAAAGTAAATATAAAAGTCAAATTTATAATAAAAAACACTACTCTCGGTTAAGTTTCACAAGAAAAAGTATATTTACTTTATTGTACAATTTCGCCAGTTACGGCATCATCAGAAGTACTGATGCCGTAATTGGCGAAATTGTACAATAAAGTAAATATACTTTTTGTTGTGAAACTTAACCGAGAGTTGTGTTTTTTTATTATTTAATATGTTTCACCGAGTACCAACAACCTCTTCCATTGAATTAAGTCAAATTTATATTACCTTGTAATTAAAAATCAAAATTAAAACACGTTTAAAACGGTAGCCATGTAAAAATCTGGTTGTGACATATCCGGCCCTGGTTATTTCTCAAGATATAGAGCTAGAAGTGAAAATGATTGCACCCTGTTAAAACAAAAATGTCGAATTGAAAAATTGTGGAATGCATGTTTAAAGATTCACAGGAAAATAAAATGTTGTATACAGTAAACTGTAGCTTATTTAACCCTTTTTTCGCAATAAGTTATATTTATAGAAGAAAATATACGTATCTCTTACTTTTTCATCTATTTTCAAATATTGTGATACTCCCTTATTCGAAGCATTTAAATTCAAAGGGATATAAAATGCAAAAAAAAAATCATGTATCGTATAATACTTTTCCACGAAAACGTTTTATTAGCCATGATATGCTCAATATTTTACTAAAGTGTAAATGGTAAGTAAACTGAATGCCAAAAATTAAGTAATTTTAATTTTATGAACACAGGGCTGTGTGGGTAAACAATTACAAGGACTAAGATATCTTAACTCATAAATTAAAAGATCGTCAGTGTTTAGTATAAAGGTAAAAAATGACAATAATTGTAATAATAGAAAATAGGATCGCATGGCTAAATGCATTAAGTAACAAGATGGATGTTATTATCATTAAAAGAAGTTTTGGTGGAGTGCAGTAGTTATTTATGATATGTGTTAAAAGTGACATTTTATTTTGTGAGAAGGAACTTTGGTACACGACGCGAAGCGGAGTGATCCAAAATAAAATCACTTTTAACACGTATACCATACACAATTTTTTCTACAAACACATTTATTTTATTTAAATTTGTATTTGTAAAAAAAATTCACATATGTCAAACATGTCAATTTGTTGTTCCATTCGTCATTACCAAGGTAATTTACTTTTAACAATAAAATTAAAATATCGCATTTTTAATTGAAGAATGCCGTGTTAAAAATTCAATTTTTAATATTGTTTAGAGAAAAAATTGTTTTTTGCAATACCTGACTATAGGTTACCAGTTAATAATAAAATTTAAACGTCAAATTTTCGTGATTATCATCGGTCTTCGAGCCGGGTCGGGCTTGAACTGTGACGTGCTCGAGCCGGGCCGGACCAAAATTGTGATGGGCTTGGGTCGGGCCGAGCTACAAGTGTAGTGTGATGGGCTCGTGCCGGGCCGGGCCTCAATAGACCAAAAAAGTGTAACGGTCAAATTTAGGTGCCAAATTCAAACTCAGTTCATAACGCTGAGAACATAATTTTACTCCCCGTGTATTTCTTACCAAGAAAATTTTTGCTCAACTTTAAAGGCTGAGAAATCTCATAAAAGAAAATCTCTTATGCAAAACATTATATGTACAACCTATAGACTGATCCATTGTCTCCTGATTCGTACAATAATATTCACATGAACTGGGCACAGTTTATAATTATTTAAATACAAATACAACACTATAAAATTCAATGAACGTATATCTCGATTGGTCCTACAACTTCGGTACGCAGCCAATCGCAGCATAGCTTGTGTTGCACGTGACCTATTTACGGGCGCTTGAGGAACTATCCACGACATACGGAATTTTAACTTAAACGTAACATTTTAATTTCTAATAATTTTATTACTCTACCTTTTCAAGGATTTTAAAAAGTTGCAATCTATTACTGAATAAACAAACTATCCAATACTTAACAAGAGCTGCTTAATTTCTTTTACGAAATATCTTTTTTTTGGCAGTAAAATCACGCTTCCATAAGAAACCTATACTGGGGAAATCAAACTATGAACTCGCGCCAAAAACAAATTCTAACCTTACTTTTTTGGTCTATTGTGGCGGGCTTATATCGGGCCGGGCTGGTTTTTTTTGACGGGCTTGGCCCCTCTACCCGGTTTTTCACTCAATAAAACACTATAAAAAATACATTTTTGTGGAGAACAAACGATCACATGACTTGTCACACGTTTTATTCCAGTCAATATCGAGAACCGCGGCAAAGTGGCAGGTAATAGTGATTCACCTCTCATTTCATATTCTTAGCAGCCTATTCTGTAACTCAACCGTTAATATTTAATTTAACTAATGTGAAGCAGTGAATCACAGATGCTTCCTTTTTAAATATGCCGCTATAGTCGCCATTAGCCAAAATAAAACAAGTGATTTAATTCCAGTGTTGCTCATCTCCACGAAAATTTTTGAGAATTATGATTATTTTAATAAAATTTTAGTTTTCCAATTACGATTATAATTTACCGCTTATTAATATTGATAAATGTTATTTTTAAAGAAAATGTAGATTTGCATAATAATGCATATAATACAGCTAGCTAATCCCATTTTTTTATAAATAGCGTAAACACGTGTTCTTCAAACGTTTAGTTGCGAGTAAGACTATAAGTTATTGTGATAATGTGTGATATGGGACATTATAATAAATTTACTAATTAATACTATAATTACTTATCATTAAATAATTAATAAAATAGCACTAAACAACTTTATGGGAAAAATTAATTCAAAATTTCAAATTTGATATTAAAGACTCATATTTATAGGAAAAATTGATTAGATACTTTGGCTTGCGCGATTTAAATAATTTTTGTACTGAGTAGAGTCAAGTTATGTAAATGAACGGGCCTGGTCAGCCTAGGCCGGACCGGACTTTTAGATGAACGGGCCTGGCCGGATCGGGCTTTTTAAAATATACGGGAATGGTTGGACCAGGCTTTGTAAATGAACCGGCCTGGGCGGACCGGGCTTTTTAAACGAACGTGTCTGACCGGGCCGAGCTCATTATGTAAACGGGTCTGGCCGGGTCCGGCTCTTAAAGTGAATGGACAGGGTCGGGCCGGGCTTTTTAAATAGGTGGGCCGGGTCGGGCCAGGCTTTACATTTTTTAAAAAAACTCGGGCTTAATCGGGCCGGGCTTATAAGTTATCGGTCTTCGGGTGGGCCGAGCCTCAAAATTTTGGCCCGTGCAGTGCTCTACGTGCGAGTCTCGCATTTAAAATCAGGCAACAATAACTAGGGTCGAAAAAAAGAGGTTTACGCCTGTAGACGGAATTTGTAGCCCGACGAGTAATAGAGGTCTTTTATTCGTTTAAGGGTATAAACTTCTTTCGGCCTGAGGTACGTACAACGTGTTACTCACAACTGCAATCACATGAAATGTTTTTAAATTATTTTTTATATCCATTTAAAGCTTTTTGCTGTGTAAAAATATTACGTGGCCAGGTGGCCATGCCACAAAATAATAAGGCGATGCGTTGCTTTGCTAACTCTTTGGTTGTGTAATTTTTTTTTAAATGTCAAGCTTGGAACTTTCCAGGCAATTCTGAAGAAATTCTTCAAGCAATTTTAATAAAAGCTAGTGTAGCTTTAGCGGAACTGATATAATTAAAAAAAATTAATAGGAGTATTGATTATATTTCTAAATGTCGCCGGGATTTTGCTCTACCTTACCGCCCGCATGTGTTACTTTACCGACCGCATGTGCTACTTTACCGCCCGCGGGCTGTAATCTTTCAGTTTCATCCATATTAACTTAGATGTAATTTTAATGCAGTTGTGCTTAAATCAAATTGCTGAGGACATGATACGTCATCCTAATTATTAACCGACTTCAAAAACTTGTAGTTTGCGAACCAGTTAATATTAACAAAATTCATTCACTAATATTCACTAATTTACGTATATTTTCGCATATGTAAGATAGTTAAAATTTGACTATGGTATAGTACCCCGTAAAGTATATCCGATTTTGAAACTTTACACATACATACAGCCTGTTTCTCGGATACGGGACACTCTGATTATTTTCTTTATTATTGGAAATAGAAGAAAATCATTCAAATAAAAGTTATAGTAGATGAAGGGGGACATTCACTTACTGAAGAAAAGAATTTTTTTAACCAGTGGTTCTCAAACTACAGCGTGATCAAAAATGGATGAAGTGTGCCGCTCTATACAATTTTGACATTTGTCGCTTACTTAATATGACAGCATTACTATTTCGACGGACGTACCTGTCGAGTTTTGCAAGCTGTCATAAGACTAATCCAAAGAACCGTTTTCTTTATTTTCACCTAAACGAAAATATGGTTCAAGAAGAAAACGCTCTTCATTAAAAACCATAATGAAATCAAATTATTGATTTTTCACGAAGGTGTCCGACACAAATATCAAATGAATCAACGTACGCCAATGATATTAATCAAATGTCATGCACCTGTCATCATGTGTGAAATATAGTTCTGATGAATATTAGAATATTGGAATATAATATTGACATTATTTTGGAACAAAAGCGATCACGTGACCTTCAACCATTTTGATCACTCTGTATAACATAGTTATTTTTTTACCTTCCATCACCTTTAGGTAAGGAAGGTATTGTCTTTGGTCAAAAAATTCGGTGGTGAGTTTTTGATGAATAAGCACGTTTTAGGCTCCCTACAATACGATTATACTATTTTTACGATGATGTCTGTATGTGTGTGTGTGTGTGTGTGTGTGTATGTATGTATGTGTGTCCGTGTGTGTGTGTGTGTGTGTGTGTGTGTGTGTGTGTGTGTGTAACAAAATTTTCGTCTACGATAACTTCCATACTACAATTCTAAAAATTATAATTCTTTCGTATTTCTCTTCGTTACATCCATGCGAAGAGCTGATTAGATTTTGGTTAGAATTGGACAACCGGAAGTACCTTCATTTGAAGATTTTAACAGTTTTTCTTGAAAAAACTATGTTAAATATCATTTTTTCACATTTAATGTTATTATAAACATTAAAGAATATTTTATTTTCTATACGATTTGATTGCATTTTATACCTAATATTAAATGGATATAGAGTTAAAACATTATAAAGAAATTAAATTTCGTAAAGTAGCCATAGCTGTGGAAACAGCTACTATATTAAGAAAATTTTGATTGAAAGATGTCAGTGTCAAGTGAAATTGACATAGTGCGTTTGTCTTATAATTTTACTGGAAATAGGTATAGGATCTTTTGCTTTCTGTATGGAATTTGTATAAAATACATACAACTGCTTTAAGGTAATGTACAAGAAATAATAATAATAAATATTTTATTTCTGCAGATACATTACACTGTATATAGAAAACGTCACAAAATTATAATTTTCTGTATGAAATTTGCATAAAATACATGCAACTGCCGGAAGGTAATGTACAAGAAATAGAATATTTAATTTAGCAAGGAACTTTCCGTATGAAATTTGTACAAAATACATAGAACTGACGGAAGGTAATGTGCTGGCCACATCAGATTTTTTTTTAAATGGGATGGTATATATATATTGGCCCGTTCGACAAACATATTAAGAAAAATGCAATTGAAATTTAAAAAATATATATTTTTCGGTGTGTATGAAAAACAAAACTGCTATTTGTCAATTTGAATTATTTAGTGCATTAATTCCTATTCTTGCTATCTATAAAGATATAAACTAGTACATTAAAACACAAGTATCATAAGGCAATCTGTTAACGTACGAGTCCAAGTTTGGAAAACGAGCCGCCAGGCGAGTTTTACAAAGGACGAGTGCGTCAACAGGCCTTATGATACATGTTTTTTATACTATTTTTTCTATTGAGGTAATTTTACAATTAGATTTTTAAAAAAAGGAGTTGTCAAAAATATGAGTTGGTGTTTTTTTTATCAGTTATGTGGTAGCGTTTCCCGCTAAAAATTGAAATTTCACATTTTGACAGTTTGTGTATCTTGTGATTTTGTCTGATTGTTTATATTAAAACATTGTATCAGGCATTATACAATTATGAAAGAGGAAAACCAATACATACAATGAACTCCAAGGTTATTAATGAAACATCCTGATTTGTCAAATCGGCGTTTCGTGTTGGTTATTATCATAAATAAAACTTGAATATGGGATTGAAAGACGTTACGTGGACCATCAAGCCTTTTTATTGAGAAAACATATAAATAAAACTCTTTAAATAATGAAATACTTTAATAAACAATTTATTGCTTTAGACTTTTACTTTCCACCATTTTTACAACACTCACTGCTCAGTTGCACAGATAACGGGAACAGCTTTTCTTACAATTTTTAATACAAAACATATATGGCATATATTCGATAGTTCGCCACAACGTGGAACTGCAAGTCATGGATTAAAACGTCAACTTTTCATATTTGTTTGCTAGTAGCCGCCACAAATTGAGTAGACAGTGTTAACATTTTCAAGTAACGTGCATCATACATTTCATAACCTGCCTGGAACAACAATACATTAGATTCAAAATTGCATTACCATAAATTTAAATTGTTATAAATAAAACTTACCGTTTTAATTATTTTGACAAAGTAAACCTGAGCGCATTGTTTCTTGTTTCATAATTTTTTACTTGAAATTTTAACTTCACAGATTCTTATTCTTTCTTAACTAGCACAGCTATAGCTATAAATTTCTTTTCTTTCTAGTCCTATCAACTAGTGAAAGGATAAAAATCCACAATTAGAAGTAATATTTCAACACAAACAATTTACCATTTTAAGGTTATCTGTCAGTTACGATAGCATGATGACTACCACCTGTAGAACATGAAAGGCGCCAAAAACAGTACGTTTATAGATTTTCTAAACGTCGTGTTTTCAGTGATAAACAGTGCTTTTATAGAAACATAAGAACACCGAAATAGAAAAAAATATTTATGTTTCGTTTCAATTTAGGTTCAATTTTTTTCATGCTTAGCCTACGTATTATATATATATATATATATATAAGAATAATAATATAAAAATTAAATTTATTTTCTCAATATTTTTGTAATGTAAGGATATAAAATGATTACATGGTTGAATTCAGAAAAAAATAATGTATCGATGAGCCTCAAAAATATATACCATCCTATTTAAAAAATATATATTTATGTTATAATTTGAGAACCAGATGCCAAATAAATATTTTCTTTAATAAGTGAATGTCCCCCGTCATCTACTACAACTTTTATTTGAATGATTTTCTTGTATTTTTAATAATAAAGAAAACAAGCGGAGTGTCCCGTATTCGAGAAACACTCTGTATAGTACAATATTTTGTTTTCTTAAACAAAGAATTTTAATTTATAGGTCCATATTTATTACTAAATAACAACTTTCAAGCAAAATAAAATAGCAATAATTGATCTTTATGAACTTAAATGATTCAATTGGACCATTAAATTAACAAAAAAAGAAGTATTTATGTAAATTATCTCTACCCATTACAAAATATTTCTTTCCCACCTGGTAATGTTTGCCTTCCCGTTAATCTATCTTTGACACTATTTCTCTCTTCGTTGACAGAGGCATAAAGATAGATTAATCAATAAATATGACGAATAGTCGTCGTTTGTGAAATCTAACATCTAAGAATAGGAGAATTGGAGATAGCAGACCAGTAGCTTGTTAGGAAAATTAATAGATCGTAGGTATCTGATCGCGCGCGAATGTGACTCACCTACTTAATATACAGATTCTTGATAATTGTTATGTCATTTATTATATAAACAAAAAATGATGCACATATCTTTAAGACGAGAATGTTTCTTTTTAAATTATTAAACGCCCGGGTTCGAATTCGACCGACGTCAAACATGAAAACAATTTCCTATTAATAAATATCTCAAAAGTAACCTAAATGGTTTTATCTGCTCTCCTTTGCGAGGTGACGCCTGGTAAGCGCCCTTAACGATACAGATATATCATCATTACGGCAACTACTAAGGTAATAATGAATAATGGGCTAGTTGGGCTAACTGATGAAGATGACAAACAGTAATATCCATACCAACGCAAGATTTCAACCAGGGACCTTTGAATGGCGAAACTACGTCGTTGACCCTACGCTATCTTGGTCGGCTGATATTTTTATTACTTATTTTTATATTTATGAAAGAGAAAAAAATAAGTAATAATAAAATTCTAATATGGGTTCCATTTAAAATTTAGCCGCAGAATGAACAATAAAAATATTTAACTTTTTTATTTGAAATATTTTTCTAGATTACCAATTGTTTAAGAGTTATTTGAAAACGAAAATTTCCAACAAAATCAGTTTTTGGTCATTATTGTCTATGCGAATTTTTGACAAAAAAACATAATTAAATGGCCTCCTAAAGGCGCTATAGATGTTTTTTAAGACAAATCGTATCTCTTATGCTTTCCAAGATTCCAATGCAAGCCTTCGACATCCGAAAAGTTTGTAAAAACCCTGGGAGCGTAATTCTAAAGACCGGGATTCTAATCCAACAGAAGGCATATTTGAAAATTATTTTTAATTTTGTGGTACACTCTTCTCAATAACTTTGAATGTCTGTGAGGTGACGCCTGCTAAGTGATCTTTACGGTACAATACATCATTACTGAAACTTGAAAATAAGAACAGAATGACACCCAACAATAAACTGTCATGATATAAATAAATAAATTATACAAGCTTATTACCCATTTTTGGGTATGTCAATCTGCGTTTTATTCACATATTTCGGTAATGGCGACGTATCTGCTGTAGGCGTCACCTCACAGGCTCTCAAAGCTGTCCTGGAGGGTGCACCACAGAGATTACTTTTATACATTATAAAATATAATAATAAAATATCATCACAGCTTGTTTCTGTATATGCCAATCTGCTTTTGTTTTTATTTGCAGATTTCAGTAATGGCAACAAATCTGTATCAGTAACTATGAGGGCGCTTACTAGACGTCAATGCTATCGTGGCAGGAGCACCACAGCGATCACTCATGTGTTATTAAAAATTGGATATAATTTTTAAATTTCAAGTTTATGCCGGCACGAATCACAACCGATCACTTAAGATGTAAAATATATATTTAATTATTTAAAATTGGATCCATCTGATTGGTTCACTTAATATAAAACCCTCGTTATTTTATTAGATATAAAAATGCAGTCGGGTTGTTTGTCGTTTTTGTGTGCTTCGCTTTATTATAATAATTTTAGGTAATATGGTAATGATGAAGATGTTTTCTGAGAAGGTGTTTGCATGTAATACTGTGCGTTAATTGCTGTAGCTGTGACGGCTGTCAATCAATCCTGCCTTTACACTACATCCGAACACTACCTATCCAGTTATTTGCTAATTACACATCCAACAAAACTCACACATAATAATCCAGAAACACAAAAAAATAATATGTTAATTTCACCACATTATGACTAGAAAATTGTAACAACTTATTTTATGGAGTCGTTTGGTTGATTGGTTGAGTGCGTTATGTAAGCATTTATTGTTCTGACGGCTCGGGTTCGAATACCCACGACCGACTTCAGACTTGAGCAACTATGAGTGTCCATGCAGTATGGCAAGCCCAGTTAAATTTAGAATACATGATTTATGGCATTAATGGCATATAAATTTTGAACAATACTTAGATTTACAGCGTAGAAAAAGATATGACATGATCAAAAATGACGAGAATTTTTGAATTTCACGCGTTATTCGTTTTTGATTGAGCTCATTTTTTTAGTACCATGGTCTATGAATTGTATTTTTACCTTCCGTCACGTTTGGGTATGGAAGGTATTATCTTTGGTCAAAAAATTCGATTCGATCCGTGCGTGTGCGTGCGTGTGCGTGTGTGTGTGTGTGTGTGTGTGTGTGTGTGTGCGTATACGTGTGTGTGTGTGTGCGCGCGTATACGTGTGTGTGTATGTGTGTATGTCTGTGTGTATGTCTGTGTGACAAAAATATCGTCTGCGATAACTCTAATACTACAATTCCAAAAATTATAGTTCCTTCGTATTGTTCTCTGTTACATTCATATAAAGAGCTAATTAGATTTTGTTTATAATTGTCAACCGGAAGTACCCTCATTTGAAGATTTTAACAGTTTCTCTTGAAAAAATGATGTTAAATATAATTTTTTCACATTTAAAGTTATTATAAATATTAAAGATTATTTTATTCTCTATACGATTTGACCGCATTTTATACTTCATATTAAATGGATAATGAGTAAAAAAATTATAAAGTAATTAAAAATCATAAATTAGCCAGCTATGCTATAACTCTGGAAACAGCTGCTATATTAAGAAAATTCTGATCGAAAGTAATGATGCACGACGTGGCGAGAGTACTCTCGCATCTCGTCTCGTCTCGTTGCATTATGCGAGACGAGATCGAGAGCGAGATTGCAGTTTGAAATTCGAAGCGAGATCGATATAACAACTGCGAGATTCTCGCGAGAGTCTCGCAATATAAACTATTTGTAACTTTATAGCTTTGATTCATAAATTGAATTAAAAATGCACCGTACAAAGAGTGGAGTCAACGTTAATTCGTGCATAGAACACGCGAATGTGAAAATTATATGAATTACTATACTTTTTGAGTCTATCTAGAGTCTATTGGTATCGGTACCAGAGCGAGGAAATGCAAAAAAAGACAAATTCGGTTTTGCATCCAGAACTAGTTTTCTCCAATAATTCATTCAAGTTAAAACCACGGTTAGTAAAATTCTTGCCGCCTCTGAAAATTAAAGGATGTTATATTAAGCGTCGCTGGGAGCCAACGCGCAGAGAAGCGGAAATCGTGCTTAAATAGTAGCATATATTTAATAATAAAGTGTAGGTACTTTTAGGTACAAAAAAAATTAATGTTTAATTTGTTTTATTGATGAAAGAATGTATTAACAGCTGTTCGCGTATTGAAATAGTTTAGATATCATAACTGGTGATAAACTGGATATTTCAGAGGAAAATTAAATCATTTACTAACTTATCACATTTTCTGGTAACCGTAAATGAATAAACATCATGTTCGTATTGAAATAATTTGATAACCAGAATTTAGTGTTTCGTCTCTATTATACGACTGCAAATACACCGATTGGTGCGAACTTGTCTCTTGTAGTTAAACTGTTACGTAAATACGTAGTGCGCAAGCGCTTAGTTTTATAGCGAGACTCCCGTGCGAGAACGAGACGAGATGCAAAAAAAATGTACAAGAACGAGAGCGAGATAACAGGTCCGAAAACGAGACGAGATCGATATTTTATATTTCTCGTCTCGCCTCACCTCGCGTGCATCACTAATTAAAAGGTGTCGGCGTCAAGAAGTGCAATTGACATGTATGTTTGTGTCATAATTTTACTAGGATCTTTTGCTAGAAACTTTCTGTATGGAATTTGTATAAAATACATACAACTGCCTTAAGGTAATGTACAAGAAATATAATTTTTTGCAAGGAACCTTCTATATGACCCTTGTACAAAATATAGAACTGACGAAAGGTAATGTGCTGGCCACATCAGATTTTTTAATTTAAAATTGACAGGACATAAAATATGCCCTAAATTTTGTGATCAATTGATATACAACAGTAAATGTTGAACAAGTTTTCGGCGATGAAGCTATGTCGAAATCAAGGGTTCATAATTGGTAGAGTGCGTACACGTTAAGAACAAGCAAGCTACGCACTCTACAACCGTTTCCAAGAAAGCCGCGAAGACGTCGAAGATGATAAAAGAGTCGAACATCCTAGAAGTTCAACCACCAATGAAAATGAGGCAAAAATTGAAGGTATTGTGTTTAATAATCGCTGAATCACTTTAAGGAAGGTTGCCGAGGAAGGTGGTATTTCATACGGCTCATGTAAAAACAATTACGGGCAAACAACTCCTTGATTTTGCACCATTCATCCGTTAATTTTTGGCAAATAACAACACCGTCGTGATACCGCAGCCACCATACTTACCAG
Source organism: Harpalus rubripes (assembly GCA_963082715.1). Lineage (NCBI taxonomy): Eukaryota > Metazoa > Arthropoda > Insecta > Coleoptera > Carabidae > Harpalus > Harpalus rubripes. The sequence continues at coordinate 46,964,734 of OY720451.1, read as the reverse complement.
ACGTGGCTCCATGTAATGTTCTCCTCTTTCCAAGCAGGAAGAGGACATTGAAAGGGCAACGTTTTGCGACTATATATGAGTTATAAACAAAATCGCAGAAGGAGCCGGTAGCTATATCACAAAGTGTTTTGCAGATTGGAATAGCTATTTATGTATTAAGAGCGCAAAATGGGACATTGTCGATTGAGAGGTTGTTGCCGCGCGACGCAGGAGCGAGGCATTCTCTCGAAATCGACAATGTCTATTTGCGCTCGAAACACACACAAGATTTTTTCTACAGTCGTGGCGACTTATTGTGGCAATAAGGTCCTCCACCATAACAAAAATTTATTTTTTATTTATGGTACTTATCGGTATTTTCCATTCTTCTTGAGCTGTTGCTTCAATCGAATCTAAGCAATTTATACTTTCGTTTTTGTAAATGAATGCCCTATTTTATTTTCACAGCAGTGCGGCATTTTGTTTGGTTATATAAGTGGGTAATGTGTAACTACAGTATAATTAATTCCTGACTAAACGTTTCGATTAAGAATGTAGCCAAGTAACATTTCTCAACATTGTATAGTTAGAAATTTGAGGAGCGAGCGTTTTTTCTACTTTGTCGCTCTAGAGCGGCAAAGTGACATTTTGCGTTGACAAAAGAGAGCGCAAATGGCTACTTTGTATATAGACTGTAGAAAAACAATATTAACATAAATGCGTTATATCTAATGGTGAATACTTGGAAAGGGACTATAGTTAATAGCGATAAATAAATTATTTCTTTTTTAAATTAATAAATTTTCTCGTTATTTTTTTAGCAAACTTTTAACAGACTTTTAAACTTTTAAAAATAAAATCCAATTATAACTAAAGCATTTGAAATCAAAAGATTCTAAGTATCATTTTAATGGTTAAAAACGATGATCGACTGGTTACAGGATGGACGAATGGAATATAATTGGACATGGCAGTCTTATAACAAATTATTTATTTCCTAGCCGACGTTTTGACTGTACAACAGTCTTCTTTAGGGCTAGAAGAAGGCTGTTGTACAGTCTAAACGTCGGCTAGGAAAAAATAATTTATTGTAAGACTGCGTGTTCGATTATTTTCCATTCGTCTATCATTTTTATGTTTTAAAGTTATTCAATAAATAGTATGTTGTGGAACAAGTGTGGGAAAGTAACTTTATTTTACACCATAATAGAATTTACCGCACGAGCCTCAGGTGTGTGGTGCAATCTCATAAGTGTAAATAGCTTCAAGCATGTGTTACACATGCACACTATACTTTTTCTTCTACTACTACTTGATCAATGTTTGAAGTTACTACACCACATATGGAAGTATAAAAAGTATTTTGTACGAAAGAGAATAGTATCTTAAAACTTAAGTTATAGAAGGCAACGTATTCTAGTACGAGTTACGATTTCGCTCACAAGCGCACAGCGGCGAGTGGGCGAACAAACGAGTACTTGAATCGCCTTCTTAAACGTATTTTATACTATTTTCTCTGTTGAGGCCTTCATTTAGATTTTTTTTTAATATTTGACAATTTCCATTAATGAAAATTTTGATGGAATTATTAGGTTGGTGACAGTAATTTCTGCTTTTTATTCTGTGCCTATGGCCGGTTGCCTAGAATTTAGTGTATTTATTGCAGTCATTTCAATGTCAAATAACAAAATATGATCAAAAATCGATAAGAATGAAGCTCCTTCTAACATCAATATGCGTGCTAGAATGAGAATGTGACAATTCCGAAACAGAGAAACGATATTAAAAATTATATCCTTTTGATCAAAATATTTTTGTACTTGCACTTGTTTACCTAGAACCTAGACAATCCTTTGATCATAAAATTTATACTATCTTTGCATTTACATTTCAATCACATCTGGAATTTTAGTACTTATACTTGTATATCATTCTAAAACATTGGACTTGGCTCATAAAATTTTCATGTTAAATAAACACCCATAAAATATTTTTCCTACAACCATGCGTGAAAAGTACTTTTCACGCACTCATTACAGTGCGTAAAGTGTCACTTTTCAAGCACTAGTGCGTGAAAAGTAAATAAGCGTTGCTAGGCAACATTAAAATTCGGTTAATTTACCTGTCAAGTACCTATATAATTAGGTAGTAAATAATAATGAAAGTAATAAAATTTATTAAGAAATATAAATATACACTGTAAATGAAACAAATCTAATATTTTTTTAATAGATTGAGTACTAATCTAATTTTTAAGAACATTAACATTTTTTGACATGTATTCTAGAAAACTAACCATCGTCTGTCTGAGATTCTTGCAAGTGTTTAAGTTATATTTTGTACAGTGTTATGAAAAAGAATACTAACAGTATTTGAAGCTGCTGGATGCCAGTATTATGAGAAACATCAATACCATTTCGATTGTAGGAAGAATGTTGTATGCAACATGTGTGTAAAATAGTATTTTTTGTCTCGTGCTACAATTTCCGCATTCGGCTGCGCCTCATCGCACTCGACCAAAAAAGTACTACTTTACACACTTTTTACATAAATAACTATTTACTACAATACTTTTCACACACTCTTTACAATGTGTAATGAGTCACTTTTCAAGCACTAGTGCGTGAAAAGTACCTTTCATGCACTAGTGCTTGAAAAGGCGTTGCTAGGCAAAATTCGGTTAATTTACCTGTCAAGTAGATAATTAGGTAGTATATAATAATAAAAGTAATAAAATTTATTAAGAAATATTAACGTCCACTGTAAATGAAACAAGTGTAGTAATTTTTTCTTAACAGATTAAGTACTAATATAATTTTTAAGAACATTAACATTTTTTTGACATGTGTTCTAACCTAATTTTTAATATTAATATTAATGTACAATTTGTACAATTATAGAAGCCTAATCCACTTCTGTCTGAGATTTTTCCAAGTGTTTAAGTTATATTTTGTATAGTATTATGAGAAAGAGCACAAATAGTATTTGAAGATGCTGGATGCCTGTACACTCAGTATTATGAGAAACATCTCTAACATTTCGGTTGTAGGAAAATCTTGCATGCAACACGTGTGTAAAATAGTGTTTTTTTATATCGTGCTACAATTTCCGTTGCACTCAACCAAAAATGTACTACTTTACACACATGTTCCATAAATAACTATTATATCAGATTAATAAATTATTTTTTCTCATTAAGTTTTACTCTGTATTCTTGTACATTTACAAAACCTAATAATAATACCGAAATTTGCAAATAAAAGCAGATTGGCACACCTAAAAATCTGTAATAAACCATGATGACAAATAATCATCATTACCGTTATCTGCATTCAAAGCAACAATTACTACGTTTACATGCAGTTTTGAAAATGGTTTCAGTTTTCAGTCAAAATTATGCAAATCTGTTTACAAGCAGTTTTCAAAACAAGTTTAAAAATTGATTTGAAATCAGTTTCGGCGCATGCGCATTTAGCTGATGTAAGTGACAGATCTTCTTCACTCCAAATACTTCGTTTTACAATTATTCCAATTATTTTTTATACTTTGTACCACTACGCACTAAAACTACACAACTGTCAGTATATTTGAAGGTTAGTAACACAAAGCGACAGAAACGTTATGCTCTGTACGCATGCGCAGTATCGAAACTGAATTTTAAGTGTTTACATGAGTAGTTTTGAAACTAGTTTTCAAGTCCAGCCCATGAATTTTAGTTTTGGTTTGAGATAATTCAAAACCGCTTTGACACTGTATACATGGCATTTTTAAAACTAAAAGCGTTTTAAAAACGGTTTCAAAACTGCATGTAAACTCAGTATATGGGTAATACGCCGTGATGATATATATATATATATATATATATATATATATATATATATATATATATATATATATATATATATATATATATTATTATGATAAATAATATTTTTTCATTTTGTGTTTGTAACAAAGCTATTACAGCACCCAAAAAAATTCGTTAATAGCTCATTCGAGTTTTTTAATAGATTAGAACAATTTATTTTTTAGGGTTGTTGGCTATGAATTTTTGAAAGACAAACATGTTATATCCACCAATGTCGCACACGCTATATAATTTTGAATTTAAAAGTAAGAATCAGAAGAGAATAAATAATAGCAATAAAGTTAGAAAGAAATAGAAAATATCATATATAGTTGGTGTTAAAAAATAAGGTTAGAGTTTGAATTAGTATCACCAATTAACACCAAATTCCCTAAATTTTGAAACTAGGATTTTTTATTTAAAAATAGCATAGAAGCCGCATAATATAAAAATAGTATAAAGAACTCATTTCGTAATTGTCGATTATTTTGTTCTAAGGGTTGGGCTACTCCGCTATGCGTCGTAACCCAAACTTCCTTCTCACAAATTAAAATGACAATTATGATATGACATTCGTTCTTTAACATACTATTATTCATTTTTATTTATAAACAGTATCTTATCACCCTGGAATGGTGACAACTCAATCGCGATATTTTACCTGGCGAAAAATCGAATGATCACAATAAAATTTAATGACCTGCATTAACCTTTAACTAATCGTAAATCAACGAACTTTAATCAGATTAGAATCGGAGTGTGCTTTGCTGAGCTTGTGGTTTTGCTTGTTTAACAAAAGCTAATGAGTCACTACTTATGTAGGGAGTAATTATGTTATTGATAGACCCGTCGAAATTCTGATTGAAAACCGTTTCACAGAAATAATGGGCGATTTAAATTTTGTTAAGTATTGAGCGAGATTCAAAATCGTGCAATTATGGATATTAAATGCGGAATTATCTTAAATGGAACCGAAAATGCATATTGCAAGTTTTACACACCGACCAATTCGACCTACCATATTTTGATCCTATACTTTTCACTATTTTTATACCATATCAAGATGTATAGTTAGATCATTCAGACATAAATATATCTGTACTTAGGTGCTAAAAGAGCCAATGTCAATTTTGCCAAAATGAATTAATTTAATTTATAAAAATTCTCATATAACAATGTACATGAAATAATTTTTAAAGCATTATTTTACTCGTAATCATGTTTACTAATTAATTAAATAAAATTTAAAGTTCGATTTCATATGTTACTAAAGGTGAAAATTAAAATCAGTTTAATGATTAAGGCGTGGAATTTAATTATCTACAACTTGAAACATTTCTGCCTAAAATTAATTGGGAACTTTTGTGCAAAGAAAAACTGATTCCCCATGTTAAACGCCTATAGCCCGCTTTTTAATTAGCACCCTCTGTATATTAAATTATATAAATCAATTTACTCATTCGATAGCCATTTTTTCTCAATTATACCATTAATTATTCGTTTATCATTACATTACAAAAAACAGAGAAAACTATAATTAAAAGTAAACATTCAAACAAACCATAAACATTCGATTAGTGTCAATTTTTTCATATTAATGTTTTTTTTTTCTTTCAGTAAACAACATTGTCAACATTATTATTGTAAATATGTTCTACGATGCTTCAAATTACACGAAATTACAGTTAACTTCTATTGTTTGGTTGATGATCATGGTCTACTGTTACATGTTACATAAAATTTATCTAAATTTTAAAATTGAATTTTTTTATGTATAATAAATTTCTTTAAAGATGTCCGATCAAGGTCATTTGTATCATGAACTAATTAAAAAATTGACATATATTTATCTCTCTCATTTGCAAAGACTACAAGCGTGTGCGATAAGGATGGATATAACAAGCTTGTCTTTCAAAAATTCATATTGTTTCGACTCTAGGTTAAGACATTCCATTTTAAAACGCTGCTCATTGTTGACAATACTTTCGCTATAACGTAAGTTTAGTTATTAATTCAGATATATTACCTTGATTCATAGCCGTACGAATAACGTTATTTTCTGTCAGTGTCATTGACTCTGGCACTGTGTCAGTATCTTATTTTTCACATATTTGGTTTTACGTTTACTAATAAACCTACCAATTGACTTTGAATATTAAAAGCTTTTACTGTATATTTTTATAATAATAAAATAACAGTAGTATTTTATGTACCCTCATAGAAACTAAATAAACGACACTGACAGAATTTATACAATTCTAAGATAAGCTTGAATGAACATCTTCAAAAAAAATTACTATACAGGGTGAGTCTGGGAAGACGCCCCCCCCCTTGAACTTTTTTATTATAAGTAATAGAAAAAAATGGCTCATATAAATTTTTTATTATTTTACATATACTATTTGATGGCAGATGTAGATATTTTTTATAAAGTCAGGTTTAAAAGATACGACTATCAACTTTTATTTTTCAAATGGCAACCTATAATTATTTTAATAAAATAGAAACCGCCGTTTTTTTCTCTTTTCAACGATGTATAATTTTTTATTAATGTATTTGAAAAATTTCGAGAAAAATGAGATAATTTAGAAATATTAGAAATAATTTTTAAACAAATATTATAGGTGGCTATGTGAACCTGTTTCTCGAAATCGGGTAAAAATCCTTCTCAGTGTTCTTAAACTCTGTTGCTTTTCATTATATGCAAAACGCTTTTTAATTACGATTACAACTAAATCCAAAATATTATTAAACAAAAATGTAAACACTGCCACTGGTTTCAAAACATTCGCCGTTAGGCACTGGAGTTAATTTTAGTCGCAATAAATGGAAATGATAATTATACATATTTATATTAAATAAAAAGTATTCATAGAATAAGTTTAGTGATGTAACATAATAGTATGGATATTTAAAACTAGATTATGTCGACAAAGGGAGAACAATGTTCATAGAATTCCAAATTCATTCATGGGTCTTTAGACAAATGTAGTTTATTTTTAAAGTCGAAGGGTCGGCATAAAACAATTAAACGCCACGGGTTTATAAAACACAAATTATATTTGTTATATTTTGTTGTAAAGAAATGTTTCGTGTTTTGTATCATAACACTGTACATGCCAATTTGTCGGGGACCAAAATAAGTTAGGTTATTTTGTCGCGGTAGGATTTATCGGCTGGGTAAGGCTGCAATTACCTGAGGCCGTGTAATCAGCGCGGACATTTGGGCTCTGGGAATTTACCTTGTAAAATGAATGAAAATTAACTATATGTATTTGAGCCGAAGCGTCAGGCGTCATTTTTCACCATTCTAGCTGTTAAGTGTCAAACCCAACAAAAAATACACAATCGCCAAACAACCGTAAAACTCTTTTTACTTGTTTTGCGGGCGGGCCAGGCCGTACTTACAGTTCCGGAAAGATCAAGAGATATATTCGCGAAGAACGGCCCTTTATTATCGAAAATTATTATAAATAATAGTTAAGAAAGACAGCACAAAGATTGACCAATTTAATTTAAATATAACCCTCAGGACTAAAGATTTAAGTTCAAAAAAGATCCATAAAAATGTCAAAAAAGTATAGAAGATTTTTAGATGAATATGTTCTTTGAGCCAAGTCCAATGTTTTAGAAATGATAGATTTCATAAAATCATAGACGTGATTGCAATATAAAGCCTAAGATGAGCATAATTTTATGAACACAGATTTGTGTAGGTAACCAAATTCAAGTACCACAATATTTTGATTCATACATCGAAGAGTCGTGAGCGAGTAGAATGTATGTAAAATGTACAAGGATATTGTAATAATGTATAAGGATATTGTAACGTGTAAGAACCGCCGCTGCGCTGAGCCAGCGTCTAAGTATTGCGACGACGTATCGCGCGAGCAGCCGGACGACGTAAACAAACGAGTCGCGACGTGTTTAATTACTTCCGATCGTCTGAACCTTTTGTGTTCGTTGTTGTAATGGGGTCGAATATTCTAGAGCTTTTTAGAATGTAATGGCAGCTATATAATAATAGAAACGCAGCTATACCCGAGAGTCAGTTACATACAAAGTTACATACATAGTTACATAGTCAGCTTAGTTGAGTTGACGAGCTGAATTCTATTAGTGAAGACGAACAGAGAGTTCCGTTAGTGAAGTTCGACAGTTCAGTTCAGTTGAGTCCCTGATCACATAACATTAGTTATGTGGTCGGGGGTGAGTATACAGAGGCTGTGGAGTTCTGTTAGTTGTGGAAGTTAGTGAGTTTAGTAGAATAGTAGTATCGTGGTAAGCGTATGATGTATAGTGTCGAGTGGAGTACTAGGGAAGTTACTAGTATATTGGGATAGCTGTGGAAATTAATACTTGGTACAGTTGACGACTATTGGGAATCTATAGGATACGAGGACAGTAATAGCGAGTTGGAGTAGATACTCGGCATTGGTGTTGTAGAATTGCTGCATACGGACAGTTAGTGATACTGTATCGGAGAGTTGAATATGATATAAATAGTGAAATAAATAATCATATAAATAAATAGTGACATAAATATAGTGATATAAATATCGCGTAAACAGACTACAAGAGTCTTCAATAAACCGGCGGTCTAAGATTGGAACGCGTAGTAAAATAAAGTTAGTTAAATAAAAGTACGAGAGGACAGTAAAATAAATAGTCGTGTTAATTGTTTAAATAAATAAATAATCTTAGTGTTTAAGTAATTAATTATATTGTCTTAAATTAGTATTTAATATTTGTTTAACTGTAGTAATAGTCATTTTCATTATCTTTTTTATACATCTATTTCAATTAGTAATAATTCTTTGATTTTTACACTTCACTCAAATAAATAAAAACGTTACAATATTAATAAAATATGACGTTGAGTTAACATTATTGCATTATGAAAAATACTTTTTATTGAATAACTGTAAAACTTAAAAATGGTTTCTACTTGAAAAAGTTATGTAAGGGTGTTCCATTGTATGTATAAAAGAACGATATAATGATGATTATGTATAAAATGTATAGAAATATAATTCGTGGAAACGTATAATTGTTTAATTCAGAGTAATTTAAGTTCCATAAATATAAGACTTTTACATGAAAATCTTTCATGGGCCTAGTAAAGTGTTTTAGAAATTGAACAAAATGTACCTAACAAAATTCCAGGCGAAGTTGCGATGTAAAGTCAAAAATGGAATTAAATTACAAAAAAAAAAAAGTTGTAGGTATTGGTAAATAAGTATAAGTAGATACTAAAATATTTTGGTTCGAACGTTGAAGGCAGGTATGTGTTTAACACGTACTTATATAGACAAAATGTAGAATACTATTAATACGATAGTTGCAACTATCATTATTGTTTCGTTCATTCAATAATACAGGGTGTCCAACAGAAAACCGACAAATTTTAACCATGTATTCTAGGGGTCATTCTAAGTAAAAAGTTCATTTTAAACTATGGATCAATTCTTCTCCGCTGTATTTTTTGTTTATTTCATTTTGTCGATATCTCTAAAACAGAATAATTGACCCATGGTTTATTTGAATTTTTTTACTTAGAAATAAATACCTACCATGTTGATGGTCTTCCATCCAAATTTATCACATTTACCAGCTTCATTTATTCCTATTCATGTAAATAAATATACATATAAATCATACCTATAATATCTATTTTTTATGTATTTTAATTATTAATTTATAAATATGGCCTTAGTACCTACCTACTTAATGTTAAATGTTTTTAAAAATTTTACTTTCTTTTACGTTGATTATTTTGTGTATTTGAACCATTAAACAGTTTTTCATAATGAAATACACCGAAATATATTTTATATACAGATGGTGTATACGCTGCTGTAGGTAAGGTTGCCATTGCCAACTCAAAAAAAATCCGAGATTTTTGACATGAAAATCTGGGACATGGGCAGAAGTCGCGGGACGCAGTATAATCATTTTTTTATTAGTAATTATAGATATATAGTTTAGTTCTTCAGGGAAGTTTCAAGTTAATTGTAAAGTAAAACACTTTTAATACATATTCGTACGTATTTTAATGGTAATTTTTAATACAATACATAATAAACGTAACAAAAATTATAATCTAAGCAAATATTAACTTGATATTAATTAATAAAATTGATGTAGTTATAAATTTTTTATAAATATACTGATCTGTACTAAGACTTACAGCCTTACAGGTCTATACAGATGAGAGTCATATACATATTATTTATCAAAATAACACCTACAATCATTTTTTGTCTTTGAAACTGTATTCATTTTATTATTTTATACACTTCAACAGGTCTTTATGTAAATCCGCGTCAATTTTTGATTTATTATACCTTAAATAAGGGACAAGTGGCGTCCCGCAAATACTTTGGACGAGACATATCAAAAAAGCTGAAGAAGCGGGGCGTCCCGGAAAATCCGGGACAGTTGGCAACCCTAGTTACAGGTATCAATAGGTAGTAAAAGTTTAATACCTACCTACAATGTTTTTAATTATTTTATTGTAGTTACTTTCCTATTAATTTTTATTTTAAAGGAAAGTTGTAATTACAAAACTTGTTCAAAATAAACAAACTACACAATGACAGTTGACAATATATTTCATGGTGCCTTCGAACTTGGAACTACGTATAGGTACTGTTTATTTGATAACAACAAACAATAATACAACACTATTTGGCACTCTAACATATTCTGTAAATTGCTAATTTAATTTTAATTTTTTCGTACAATAAAAAATTGTGATTGATTTTAGTCATTTTTAATATCAAGTTTGTTTTATTTACAATCTTCCTCTAAAATTAATAGATAACATATCATTTTACAAAAAATGTTTCATGACACTTTACATAAATACATAAACAAAATAGAATTGGCGGGAGGTATTGCACTGGTCACATTAGATTTTTAATTCTATTTTGCAACAGACACTGTGTAGGTATCACTGAATATTAACGAAAATATAAACTTGTTGTATCTCATAAAACAAAAAACGTTTAATTTCCCAATTAAAAAATCTAGAAAAAAATTCTTGTCGTTATCTTTTCTTTCGTCCGTATATAATTTCTACCCAATCTGCAAATACGCAATCCAAAGTGCGTTTGAGTATAGAGTAATAAAATTGCAAGCACTTCTTCCTTTTGCAGTATAAATCATACGTTTGATAACTCATTCTTATTGTTCTAAAGTCTAAGACGTACGTACGCGGGGTTATTGCCGTGTTTTACTTGTTTGATTCATTGTTGTACAAACATATACTGTACGGTATGATATATAGCGAATATACAGTGATTTACTATGAAGGATATATTTTATTTTCCATTTTTTCAAGTAGTACTAATTGAGATATATTCGTAGAGGAAGTTATAATAACTATATACAAAGATATTTTAATCTAGAATACATTACACATTACAGTATTGTTTATTTTGATATTTTAAAATATAAATGTCAGGGTGCTCAAGCGTCGCTGCGTACATTATGTGGCCAGTTGTAGTTGTGACGGCTCAGGTTCGAATCCGACAAGAAAGCATAAAAGTGACCCCTGGTAGTATTCTCTCCACGAAAGCTTTGAGAGCATGTGAGTTGATATAGAGTGCGTAAACGATAAGAACAATACAACTGCGCCACCAAAGGCACCAATCGTCAAGTGCGCGGCTAAAAGACAGAAAATGACGTTTAAGTATATGATAGGCTACGGTCCGAATTCATAGGCTCGCTAGTTTTGTTTAAAACTGGCGTAATGCAACGTATATTTTAAGTCGTAAATTTAAAAATATTATTTTGTAGGATTTTTTCTTTGTATTTAATGGTGATTCAATAAAAAAAATCTATAGGTATTATTATTAAAATTAAACATTTCTATTAACAAAAAATATTAGTAGAGAAAATTATGCACACCGCTGAACTTTTCCTTGGAGGCGTGGTCAGCAGAACCAAATGATAATGTTGCCGGTTTGTTCTAAACGTGTACGCACTCTACCATGTAAGCGCCCTCTTCTCATACCACGGTACACATAGTGTGTCTCAAAAATGACACCTGTGCTTTTGAGATATGATTCAGGGACCTAAAATAAATCAAAAATTAAAAGTAGACAATAGGGTTGTCCACGATTTTATGATTTTTTATATGTTAATGTAGAGATAAAAATATTAAGCCCATATTTTTTACCTCCCGCTACCCTTGGTAAGGGAGGTATAGGGATCGTGCTAAAAAACGCATATCGAGGTTTTGGTAAATGTGTGTGTTAAACCTTGTAGTTCGAACTTTTTCTTTACTGGAAAGAACCCATTAGATTTTGGTGTAAATCGGATAACCGGAAATGGCACTTTACTAGAAGCTCAAAATAGTTTTTCTTCGAAAAATACCTTTAAATGATATTTTTTCGAGATTAATGTTATTATAAAAATTAAAGATTATTAAATTTTCTATAGATTTGCATTAATACTTTTTCTATATATTTTATGAATAAATTTATAAAATTATCTATAATTTAAATCCCAGAGCCTACACTTGAAACAAACAAAACGCAGTTATTCAAATATATGTAACTGACAGATAAATGTCACTATCAAATAACTAATCATTTCAAAATAATATTAGTAACGTTTTAAAAAGAAAAAAGTAAATAGATCAATAGAAAATGAATTCATTACAGTTTCCAGCATAAGTAAATATGTACGTATTTAGATTAATAAAAATTAACGATTCACAAAAATGTGTAAGCTAATCCTCATTTTTGGATTAGCGAATTCTATTCTATCTCGGTATTTAAAATTTAATCTTCATTTTATTATAGCTCCAGTGGCGTAATGGTTAGAGCAACGCCTCATGTCATGGCTCTGGGTTCGAATCACACTAGGACATGGATGTGTGTGAATGTGAACCCACTGTAATTGGGATTTAATTCTATTTAAGGGTTTTAAAAAAGGTAGTTACTTGGATTAGATTAGACTGTATTTTAAAAAATATACTGTCAAAATTAGAGTAAAATTCGCTAATCCAAAAATAAGAATTAACTTAATCTTTTTTGTGACTCGGGCTGTAAATGGCGGGAGGTATGGTGTTGGCCACGCCAGTTTTTTTTATTTTGTATATAGATTTACAGTACGGGAGAAAAATGTTGCTATGGCGTTAATAGTTAAATATGCTTCCATGATAATTCGTGCGAATTATGCCTTCAACTTGAAGAAAATCTGTTGGAAGGAACACATTTTGTGACAACGGATGTAGAAAATATTTTGTTTCCTAATATTATTGTTTTTAATAAAGTTTCGATGTTATTTTTTTTTACTCAATAACAAAGAGCATTCAGATAATTTTCCACTCTAATGCCCATATTCAGAAACACTCGTAAAGTTTCAAAACGGCTCGTTAAAACTTTTGACAAATAGAATCAAACTTGACAAGTTACATTTCGATTTTTCTGTCAGTGTCGATTGTTTTTACTGAATAAAAATTATAACGAACCGTTTAAATTTTTACGAGTGTTTATGAATATGGGCATTAATCTGCTAATATAAAAGCAGATTGGCAAATCTAGCAATGGATGATAATTAATAATTGTACTATAACGATAGTTTTTGACTAAATCATTACAAAATAGTTATTAACGTCATTAGGCCGAGATAAAGCATAAAGCATATAACGGACGCAGCTGAAATTTATTAACCGAGGCAATAGTCGATAGCCGATAAGCCAATAGCCGAGGTTTTAATCAGCGAAGTTCGTTATTTTCATACTTTCATATCAGCTGTGTTGCGTTCAAGATTTTCGTTAATGACATAAAGCTCTTTACGATACTGTGATTTTTTTGGAAACACTCTATTGCAAGCGTCTGTTATAAACCTTAACGGCCGGCAGCCGTTATAGACAACTTTTCACTTTTGTTTTAATACTGTTAAGCCCTAGTAACAATATGATAATACGAGAAAAATACACTATTTGTCGTTTCATAAAATAATTTAAATTAAGAAAAAATAGGTACTATGCTATTTTTGATTTGTTCGTAAACAAGTACCTCGTTACTATAGTTACATTATGGAAGTGAAAACAATAATTGATCTATTATGATACTCAGTCCCATACTGAATGTCATTAGAGTACTCATATTTATAATGTCATAATGACACGGAAGCACATAATTATTATGTAAATAAATCGTATTGCACTTGTGTTGTACATTAGCTGATCTAATTGATGTGTTCTGATTTTGAATATCATAATTTTAGTTAAATGTCATCTTTAAGTACATATATTTTTGACAGTTTAATATTTACATACCACTTGCAATTATATATTCTTCTACTGCTTCCTTGATATGCTGACAGTACCGTCTCACCGGGTTCGTGTGACGAACAAGCTCGTCTACATGCCTTATTACACAGCCACACAGGGTATTTGATACAAAAAAAAAATAATACGATCGCGCGCACAGCCGCGATACGGCTGCATTACGTTACGGCCGTATTTGTACACCAAATATACTCGGTGTGGCCGTGCTGTTGCCGTGTATAAAAAATTATTTATCTTTACTCGGATTTCAATAAATTTACTATATACAACGTATAAAGAAATGAGAAACACTTGAAAAATAATAGCGACAGTTCGTAGGTAAATAGGTACAGTGGCGGCTGCAGACAATAAGGTCCCTTTGCTCATTAAGTTTGGGTACTATTTTCTTCTATCAACAAACGTTTTAAAAATGTTTGTTTAGTAAAACAACCACCGTTCTTTATGCACTGATGCAACCGATTTATAAAGCTCCTCTCTATACGTTCCAACGTTCTGGCTATTTCCTGCCGAATAATATTTTTCAGCTGCAGCTGGGTTGTAGGGCAGTGTTTGTAAACCTCTGTCTTTAGATATCCCTATTAAAAAATCACATAGCGTTAGATCGGGCGAGCGCGCCGCCCAAGTTATGTCACCTCGAATCGTGATGAGACGTCAGGGGAACATTGTCCTCATAACTTTAAAGCCATGTGATTTTTTAAGGGGATATCTCAAGGCAGAGTTTTACGAACATCGTCCTACAACCGTACTTTAGCTGAAGAATCTTATTCGACTGGAAATAACCCGCATCTTGGAAACTGTAGAGAGGAGCTTCAGAAATCGGTTGCATCAGTACATAGGGAACGATGACCAACATCTTCAAGATATTTTATTTAAAATTGCAGGATTTAAAACTTGAAATTATATTCTTTTAGTATACAAAAATAAATTTTGTCTATATGTAAAGTTTCATATTAATTTGTTTAAAATATGGCTATAATAAGAGTGTCATGAATGGAAAAAACGAATACGTGTTAATTTTTTTTACATAGAATTAGATTGCCATGAAAGAAATACATGAATATTTTGTTTGACATTCATGATCACTTACAAGAACAAAACATTAACTTCTTTAGGTCAGGGAACTCTAATTGTAATGTAATAAAAATAACATGTAGTCATTTTTTCCATTCGTGGCACTCTTATTTTAGCCATATTTTAATCAAATTAGTATAAAACTTTACATGTATTTTTCTTTAAAAAATCGCAAGGGTATAAAAATATGATATCACTGAATTTTGAATTAAAATTCTCTAACACATGAGCAAATAAAAAATATAACGTTCTCATTTAAAATTAAAAAGTTATGTCCCGTATTTTGAGAACCACTGGCCCAAAAAAAAAAATAATTCTTCTTTTATTTAAATTTGTCTTGTGAAATAGAAATTGTTTTCCCATTTAACCATCTTTGTAACTCTTATAGTTCTCGAGATAGCAATGGTGGCCCATTTAAAATGAACACCCTATATACATACATATGTATGAAAAACTGGAATTCTACTTCCGGTTACGCCGAAAGCGATATCATCATTAAATTTAAATAGAATGAAATAAATCTTTTTATATTTTCTGATAGTAATTTAAATTAGCTTTACAGTGATGCCAAATAATTGCATTTTAACACAGATATTTTAATAAAAAATCAACATAGCTATTAATTTATCAAAATTATGAAACTCTAATGCATTATCAGTTTGCCATGACATTTATACCTTCTTTGTTTTAGGAAATATTTTATCGTTTACCAGACAAATCATTTGTTTTTGAATATTTTGATTTTACAAAGAATTAAGAAAAAATATTTTTATTTCAATTTAATTTTACCTTATCTTATTGAATCTTAGACAGTTCGAATTGTTCGAAATAATGAAAGACATAATGATACATCAGGTAAATGTCAAAATATTTCCTCAAACAACTAGATAGAAATATGTATCTACTTATCATGGCAAACTGATAATGCATTAAAATTTCATAATTTTGAACAATTAATAATTACGTTAATTTTTTATAAAAATGTAAGTATTTGCCATCCCTGTAAAATTTTCAGAAAATATAAAAATATTTATAGCATTCAATTTACTTACACTTTAAGTAGAATTCAGAAAATTTTCTTACCGGAAAGTGGTATTTAACTTCATTACCGACTTTGTAATTTTAACTAAAATTAATAATAAATAAAATAGCTATTTGTCATGACATCTTCTTGTATATATGTATTTTGAGATCTACATAATTAAAGTTTCAGCATGATATGCAAGATGGATAATACAAAATATATTATGAAAACGGCGCTTAATAGAATAGATTAAAGTGTGGAAATTGAGAAATAAAATGGAGGAGATATTCAGAAAACTAATAAGATTAAATACAAATTACCAAAATGATTTTTTTTGTAAGTCAGGCATATACTGAGTATTTTAACCCATCCAGGAACTAACCGAACTCAACCTAGTTTGACTATAGACCATATAAGATTCATAATATTTAAACATCCGGTTTAATATGTATTTGAAGAGTATTCTACAAAAACAAATTAATATAAATACATTTTATTCTTATGATTATTCCTTCTACACTCAAATTACTTCCCTGTATTCTAATCTTCTTTCTGTCTTCTTCAATCAACATCTTAACTTCCTCGCTGCTCAAAGCAGACCCGCAGTGGTCAGTCTGTCGGGTACGCATGCGCTGGTGTCTTGCTCGAAGTTTCTTTCAGTGCTGCTTGCATCCTTCAGTCGCTCACTCAGTGGACACTACTTCAGCGATTAGTTTCAGCGCGGGAGTTTCAACAGTGACAGAGTTAGTGAAGTGCAGGACAGAAGAATATTAGTGAGTGGGGAAATGATATTGGCAGGTAGGGAGAATATAATATTTTATTTAAAATTTAGATTTTTAAAATGTAGGTACATATCTGCTCTACAAAGTTTTAAATAAAGTAATTTAGAAATATTATGGTATTTTAAAGATTTGCTTCTTAAGAAAAATTTAAATATAAAAATAAATATATCAATTTATATTTTAACCTCGATTTTATTTTAACCATTCCTGAGTTTAATATTTAAATCATTCGGAGGTTTATTCTAAAATAATTTGTCTATAATTTTCAGTAGGTAAAGAAATTTAATAATATTTTGGAGTTTTAAAATTATGTTCGTTAATTTCTTTAAAGTTTGTAAAACACATAAACTCATTTTATATTTTAACTATTACTGAGTATCATTATTCGGAAGTTTATTCTAATACAATTTGTTCGTAGTTTTGGGTAAAAAAATGGTAATATTTAGGCATTTTAAAAATATGTTTGTTAAATAAATTTCATTGAAGTTTATAAAATATATAAATATTTAAATGTTATTTTATATTTAAGCTATTGCTGAGAATAATATTTACTCAGAAATTTATTCTAATACAATTTGTCTGTAATAATATACGTAAAATGTTTTCACTATTTGCATTTTACTTGTAGATACTATTGATAAAAGTGGAGGATTAATAATTGACTTTTTAAGGTTCGGTTTTATAAAAAAATTAATCTATGTTTAATGAACTAATGCGAATCAGTTTCCTTGTTCTTATGACATAAAATTCATTGCTGTCAAAAACGCCTTGCATTTGTTCAATTTTTAAAATTTATTTTGAAGTAAAATTTAATCTTAAATTACTTAATTATTTTATGAAACCGAACCTAAAATGTATAAATTGATCATATTATTTGTTTTATCCCTGAATAATATATATGTATATTATTTCAATAATATTACTTACCATATTGATTGAAGAATCATTAATTTTTTTATGAATTTCTTTAAAATTTTGAAAATATATCATCAATTTTTTTATTACTTGCTGTATGTGGTATGCACTTCAATTTTAATATAATAATAAAAAATAAAATACATAAATTTTTTCGTATTAGTATGTTAATGTTTTGATTTTAACCTCCCGATTACTTATAAGTTTCTAAAAAGAAGGTATAGTCTTTGGTCAAAAAATTCAATAAGGAGTTTTCAATAAAAAATGTTATTATCAAACAAAATAGGGCTGCGGATTTGATATCATATGAACCCAAAAGTACAAATGAAAGTTTACAATGCATTCATGTTTAGAGACTATAGAATTAGATCGTATAATTTTTTCCTACCAACTACAAATAAATAAGGTACGGTCTTTAATAAAAAAAAATATAGTTTGTTTTCAAAAAATAAGCACGTTTTGAGTACCTTAGATTTTATTATTTTTAACACGATATCTATATATAAGATCTACAATTCCTAAAATTTCATTTTTTGATATTTATATTTTCTATGCTGTTGAGTGGTTGTATGCGTTAGAGAGAGGTAAACAACAAACTTGAGAATTATTCTGCAAATAAAAATGCAGATTGGCACGCCCAGAAATGGGTAATAGCCATAATGATACATGGGGTCTCGTGGCCGCGTGCCTGAGTGTCAGGTCGCGAATCTGGGGAACCGGGTTCGATCCCGACCGACGCCAAATATTTCCAATTTTAAATTGCACTAAATTGACCCCTGTGGTGCACTCTCCACGCCAGCAATGAGTGCCCGTGAGGTGATACCTGGAAAGCGCCCGCACGGTACAAATATTTCATCTTTACCGATATCTGTGTATAAAGTAGATTGGCACACCCAGCAGTGGGTAATAAGCCGTGATGATATATTTATTTATTTATGATATATGAGGAGTTGATTAATTTTTGATTACAATTGGTTAATCGGAAGCACACTTTGCTTGGAGCTCTTAAAAGTTTTTCTTCAAAACTGCGTTTAA
This sequence comes from Harpalus rubripes, assembly GCA_963082715.1. Lineage (NCBI taxonomy): Eukaryota > Metazoa > Arthropoda > Insecta > Coleoptera > Carabidae > Harpalus > Harpalus rubripes. The sequence continues at coordinate 46,945,772 of OY720451.1, read as the reverse complement.
ATATTGTTTTAGCAATTCAAACATTCAGTGAAAAAATTGGACAAGGTATGATTTAGAATGTAGGAAACGGAACCTTTCGTATTTATTAGAGAGAAATGGTACAAGCGTTTCCTGATGATATTTGCAGTATCGAGTATTTAGAATGTTTATAATATAACCATACAGATTTTTCTTTTAAAGCGTGTAACATTATTACACTCTGTTTTTTCAAATTCTTGATTTTGTTATTTATAGCACTTTTCCACGAAGACACAAAGTTAATCAACTTTTATAAATAGCTTATAAATATCATCCTGGCTTATTACCCATTTCTGGGTGTGTTAATCTACATTTGAAATTTGGAAATTATTTTCAAGTTTCAAGTTTGACATCTGTCGGAATCGATCCCAAATATAAATATTAATTTAAAAAAATTGATATCTGCAAGTTTTGAATCCCTTTTCACTGTTTCTTTTTCTTTTTAAACATAAAATATTATAAAGTGAATCATTTTTTTAAGAAAAACTGCTGAGATCCAAATGTTTGTAATTGACATATAAATGTCAATGTCAATGTTTTCCGGAAATGCATGGTTTTTTGCTTGAAACGTCATTTATTTTTTAGCAAATTGAATTTTGCATGCTTTTTAACGGCAGAAATTAGGTAAAAATTTCGAAAATTATAAATAGCGGTAGCCATAGAATTGAAAAAAATAAATTAAAAATGTTTAACGGTTTGTCAAAATATATTAATTTATTTTTATTATTTGCAATATCTGTTCAAGTACACAATCTAATTTAAAAAAATATACATAAAAATTAATATTTTTTATTTTATTTTTAGCGTGATTTTTGATATTTTCATAATTTATTTCTGCCATTTAAAATTCGAAATAATTTTTGGCATCGGTCGGAATCGAACCTGGGTGTCCAAATTCGCGACCCTTGTGATGCACTCTCCACGCCAACAATGAGTGCCAGTGAAGTGGCGCCTGGGAAGCGCCCACACGATATAGATATTTCATCATTACCAATATCAGTGTCCAAACCACATTAGCACACCCAGCAATGGGTATGAGTAATATGCCGTCATAATACTTTTTATGTTTCTACCATTATAAGGTATGCAAAATTGCTTATTAATTCAGATGTAGAATTTTATGCTCTTCAATTATTATTTGAAACCTGTCTAAATAAAAAATATATGTGGAAGTGGCGGGAGGTAACGTGCTGGTCACATCACATTTTTATATCCTTTATTTTTACCTACTAGTGCACATAATATTTTACCTATGTAATTTTCAGTAGGTAATGAAAACATTTTTTTCTATCAAAAAACAGTATATATTTAATTATTACGTTACATAGATAATGATTTTCGATTTGGGAATAGCTAAACAAACATTGTTGTTCTCTGGTTTATTATTCGTCGAAAAATGATAGTACGCTTTTACGTTTTAATTTAAATTCTGTGAGATTTGATGAATGAATATGTGTAGAAAAAGTTTACAGTTACGTTTTTTAGTAGCATTTAATTTTCTAATACAGTTTTTTGTATATATTTTATACATTAAACTGACAAATTAAATTTTTATGCTGTGGTCTATTACCGGTTTATTGTACCTAAAATAAAAAGATATATTCTTCCCGGATCTTAATATTTAACGAACATACGAATACGTCCACAATTTTTTATTAATTTCATTAATGACCAAATGCACCGCTTATAGGTAAATTTTAACTTTTGGTTAAATTGAGAATATCGTATCGAAACGAATTGTCAAATGGGATGTTAAATATTACTGTCAAAATTCCGATATGCAGTTTTTTTTGTTAACCTGTAGTTAAGGATTTTACTACAAGCGGTAAAACTGGCCAAGAACCATTTTCACCAAGCTCAGTTAAAGGAATAAATACTACATAACTACAGATTTTTATTTCACCAATCTTAGTTACCTTTAATGCTTTAACAACGGTATAAATAACACGGTTAAATTAATCCCCGTAATTTTGGGCGGATAAATATTTAACAGATGGGTTAATTGTGACACATTAAAATTCATTGTCAGTATATTCTTGTAAAATAATTAAATAATATACTTTACTTTGTTATAATAGAAACAGATATGCACATTTCTATTAAAATTTGTGTGTAATTGTATAGTATCTACCTAATATTTTATATCACAGAAATACGTTGGTTAGTTACCTTAGTTTAAAGTGTGGTTGGTGAAATGTTTGTTTATTCCTAAATAAAAATTTATTCCTTGGTTAGCTGACCTGACATTTATCCATTATACTTATTTGAGATAACGGCCCTAGAAGAGATTATATATTTTGGTGTCAATACATAAAAAATTATAAATGAAAAGTAAGAAGAGCAAACCTTAAAGTTACGTCACATGTCACATAACTAATATCAAAATATACTAACGGATATTGCTAGCGGTACTTACGTATTACATTACCGTAGAAATTGCAGGTAATACATGTATTGTTTAGATTAGAGAAATAAACGAATTTCAAAAGTTGATATTACCGAAAGAAAAATATTTGAAAATTGTTCATATTTCGAAGGTAGTCAAAAGCATGAGAATTAAAGAATATATTTTTTTTGTATATGAGGCAACCTCCACCTACGGAATCTTTGAGTTCGTATAAAAAAACGCTTGCTAAGCAAATTCAACAAATATATCCTCTTTACGATCTACGAAAAGATGCAGATTGGAATACCCAGTAATAGGGAAGAAATAAAATAAAATGTATAATCTACTAATTCACCTAGTCATTTATACTATTTCTGTCGAAAAGTTTGTGCAAACATTCTATTGATAACAAATTCATCTGTTTTGTAATCTATTTCGAGTAAGAATACAAGGTAAAAATACACTCGTTTGTATTCTTATATTTAGCACGTGTATTACATGTTTTGTTAGAGAAACGACGATTACCATTGGTGCGTATTTTATTTTCCTGTTTACAATTGGCTTTAACTATAACTACACCATATGATTTATTATTATTGTATGAAATTTTTCGCATAACATGCCGTAAAATAACCAATTTGCCAAAGAAATTAATATAGAAATAAATAAGATTTAATTAATATATTTTGAAGGAAATGACAGAAAATAGAAAGTGTTATAAATTAATACAGCATATCAAATACTAATAAGGTATATATATACATACATATGTACATATTAATTATTATTTGTATGGAATGTCAATTTTAATTATTAGTAAGTATTTACATATATTACACATAAATATTCGAATCATAAATTGCAAAATATATACCTATTTTATTGTATTATTTTGCTCGAATTCCTAAATAATCCCCCTGATACAGTCTTCAATTCTTCATATCAATTACAGATGTCAGCAAGTTGATGCCTGATAAATAAATAATTATGGCAATACCATAATTCAAGAATGAATGATAGGAGTATTTATTTTTTACTTTATAGTAAAATTTTTGAAAACTTAAATACTATTTCTAATTATCAAATCTCACATAAGTGAGCTTCGTGGTGCCTTCTATATAATCGTATACAACACATTCTTAGAGTAGCTTCCTATGATACGATTTATAGAAAATGCTCTGTGCAGTAAAAAATGTATTATATTTATGGTGTTTCTTGGATACGGGACACCCCGATTATTTTCTTTATTTTGGAAATGGAAGAAAATCATTCAAATAAAAGTTGTAATAGATGAACGGGGACATTCAGTTATTGAAGAAAATAATTTTTTAACCAGTGGTTCTCAAACTATAATATAAAGTTATATGAGTGCCTGTGAGGTGACGCCTGGTAAACGCCCGCCTGGTACAAATATGTCATCATCATTACCGATATCTGCGAACAAAGTAGATTGGCACACCCAGCAATGGGTAATATGCCGTGATGATATATTTATTTATTTATATTTTTATAAATGGGATGGTATATATTTTTTAGGCTTATTCGATAGAGTATTTTTTTAATTCAACGATGTAATCATTTTATATCCTTATATTACAAAAGTATTGAGAAAAATGGAATTGAAATTTACATAAATTTTATTTTTATAGTTATTTTTCAGTAAGCTATGCATGAAAAAAATTGAACCTAAATTAAAACGAAACCTAAATATTTGTTTATATCTTTATAAATTGCAAGAATAGGAATTATGCACTAAATAATTCAAAACGACAGGAAGCAGTTTTGTTTTTCATACGTAGCCTACTGAAAAATAACTATAAAAATAAAATTAATTTAAATTTCGATTATACATTTTTCGCAATATTTTTGTAATATAAGAATAAAAAAATTGTTACGCTCATTTTAATAATGTTGTGATAGAAATTGTTTGCTAATTTAACTGACCTCGTAGCTATTATAGTTCTCGAGATCGAGATAGCAATAGTGAACAAAATAAAATAAAATTATTGTTTACTTGCGTTTGGTTTGCGAAAGAGAGACAAAATAAAAGTAATAATGTTTAGCTCTTTACAGAGTGCCATGAGCAATAGCACAAAATTTTAAGCATTTGTTTTGTTAGAATTTGGCAGATAACATTTGTCAGAAAGATTTAATAATTATTGAATTCATTAATTTATTTATCAGTAACATCGCAGAAAGAGCTCAATGGAACAATATTACTAATTAAATATCAATTAATAAACTTTTATCTGTCAAAGTCAAACAATACGACTGTTTAAATTGTGTGTTTTTTCTTGCATGGCACTCTGTAAAAAGCTTAAAGACGAATATTTTATTTTACGTTTATCTAACTACAAGAACTTACTATATCGATAAATTTAAGTTCATTTCATGAAAATTCTGAACATTTTTTGTATAAAATTAATAGGGCAGAATTTACAGGCATATGAAAATTTTGTGTTGTATTTCCCATGGTCCATAAAAAAAATAGACACAAGGTAGGTATATATATATATATATATATATATATATATATATATATATATATATATATATATAAAATGGAAAACAGTTTTGCCTTGTGCGTTGCCCCCAAATTATTTTAGAAAAAATTCTTAAAATAAAAGTTGTAGACCATAAAATTCTACTTATAAATTAGTAAACAAAATTCATTTCGTATGTTTAGTAACCATAGACATGAAATATGAAAGTTTTGAAAATTTTAGTTTAATAGCGCTAGCCGTGGAATTAAAATAAAATGAGAAACAAATGATAGATAAAAATATTTTACATTTGTTGTGCATTTTGTTTTAATTCCATGGCTATCACTATTTTTAACGTGATTTTCGACATTCTCATACCAAATTTCTATCTAATGGTCTAAAAAATTATATAGGATGCCATTTAAAAAAATATAATTTTGTTCTACCGTTTGAAAACCACTGGTTAAATATTAGGTTTGTTACTATTGACACATTATCCCCTTATTCTTGATCATTTTTGGTATAAAACATTTTTCTCTAAAGTTGTTAGTTCGCCCAAAACAGCGCTGGTTGTTTTAAAGGAAACACCCTGTATATATATATATATATATATATATATATATATATATATATATATATATGTGTGTGTGTGTGTGTGTGTATCGCAAAAAAATTCTTTCTCTTTATTTATTAAAATAAATAAACCCGAATCTCAGGGAGGCCGCAATTCTATATTTCTAGTAAAACTATTCCACGAACATACTATGTCAATTGTACCTATTTAGCGCTGACATCTGTCAATTAGTAATATTAAATCCATAAATGCATTGAATATGAGGACAATTATATTCGATGGAATATAACATTCTTTAATATATACAATAACATAAAATGTTGAACACAATATTTTACTGCTTTTTCAAAAGAAAAACTAAGAGCTCAAGTGAAGAGGTACTTACGGTTATCCATTTATAACCAAAATCTAATCAACTCGTCATATGGATATAAAAATATGGTATAGGAAAAAAAAATGTTTTTTTTTTGGTATTGATGTATCGAAATTATCGGAAACAAAAAATCATCACACACACGTACACTCTTACATACATACATCATCGTAAAAATATATATTTTGACCAAAGACAATATATTCCTTACCTATTTCTAGGTAATGAAAACGGAAGGTAAAAATAGTTTTCAATTTTTGAATCGCACAAAAGTAGTGCACAGTACAAGATTATATCACCATTACTGAAATCTATAAATAAATGAGTACTAACAAGATTTGATGATATATTTATTTATATTATTGTTTTATACCCAGTTTTAATTTTTCTTAAAAATGTTTTCTCTTTACAGGATGGTAGTGGCGTATATCTTTTTAACGTTGTGGGTGTTATTAACCCTTTGTAAAGTAAGTAATGGGGGTGTAAATCTTTCTACAACACCTGTACAAGAAGATACAACAAATGTATTACCACCTGATGTCCAGGTTTCTACGTTTTTAAAAAAAGGAGAACTAAAAACGTAAGTTTCTACTATTATTATTTCAATTTATTTTTATTTTGAATAAATAGGTAGTATAAAAAATTAGAATAGTTTTTAGTTATTTTATTGTCAAGTTTGTTTATTATTACAATTACTAATCAAGACATTTGTCACGCCTTAATTGTTCAGATTATTTATTGCTGATTAACACAAGCGTTTGTTACAATATTTTTCCGTTGATCGTATTTTATTAAATTGGAAATAATATAATTTTATTCCATGACAAAAAATTATAAGTTAGAATAACGTTTATCACTTAAGTTTTGACATTAATTTCTTAACAATGATATTTATGGTTCGATTATTTATACTAAAATCGGTTAATAATTAAAAATTATTCCTTAATAGAGCCCGTGCATGTGACGTCACGGATATTTAAAAATGGCAGCCTGGTGGACCAACAAATTAGACTGACATATAGGAATATGTTTAAAATGCCATAGTTTTGTGCTATGGTTTGATATTCCAAACGAGTGACAGTAGTGACGGATTATCAATTTATAAATTTGCATCGGAAAAAGATTTTGAAGATAGAATTATAGCTTTAGGAAGCTGAAATGGTTAGGTACGGTAAAGAGAAGTGATCTTACGAAGGTAAAATAAGAATAAATATAATATTGTAGGTACTCTATTGTAGATATTCATTACCTAAGTATTTTGTCTGATGCTTAACCTACAAATAATATTAAATTAAAATACATCATTATAATGTAAATGAACGTAGCCTGTAGCCATCATGTTTTAGTAATTTAATTGCGTATGGTAGAAAATAGGACAATAAAAGTGTTTTTAAACAAATATTAAAAATTTAATAAAATTATATTAAGAGTATCACATTGTGACAATCACAGTGAGCACACACAATCTCACCACTTTGCAAATCATACAAGATACTTATAAGATAATACGTTTGCTAGTAACTTTTGGGAAATGTAAACCTGTAATCAGCCAAAAAATGTTATAGTTATAATTTTTAATGCACTAAATCATATTACTAATATACCTTTTCTTTCACGTCGATGGTCGATGTCTTTCATTCTCTAAGCTGGATAGATTTAACTGATCCATAACGAAACTCATTATTTACGCCTCTAAATTTATATAGGATTTAAATACTTGTAATATTGTATATGAACTTCTGCTATGCTCCAAGCATACTACAATATCTGAATATAGAGTTTGGGAAAATTTTCCGGGACTAAACATTGTATTCATGTCAATACGGTATGGATCTAGGTTATGATTATCAATAAAAGATACGTATTTTTAACATTTTCCGGGAGAAAATAACAATGTTCAAGTTAGTTGAGCCATAGCAACAACTGAAAAACGTGCAAAAAAGCATATAAAAGGCCAAACATCCACCAAACTCAATGTAAACAAAGGCACTTAAAAGGTTTGTTGGTCCACCATGCTGGCGGGTTCCCTAGATCCAACCACGTAATGCACGCGCCCTATATACATTAATGAAATTCATAATCAACGGATTATACTATGTCCCATTCAAAAGATAACTACGATTGTACAAGCTTGACTGAATTGAATCATTAAAATTCATAGGGATCTAAGGGCCAGTTTTATGTTGTAAATATTGAAGTGTTTTGCTTTTGCATGAAACAACGGTAACTGCAACTTTTTCTTTTTTTGTATTAACGTTTTACGACCGCGCACCTATACTGGAAATGATAAAGACGAAAACTAACATCCATGCCTAAACGAGATTCGAACTCGTAACCCGGGACCTTTGGATTGCGAAGTTATTACGTTCTCCCTACACTACCCTGAGGCCCACCAAAATTTGCACTCATTGATACATAATATTTCAAATATAAAGTGAACTGTCATACACAAAATAAAAATTTTAAAGTTTGAAATTTTTGTTCCATCATCGTTACAAATTCATTTTTCTTTTTTTATAATAATTGTAAATCTTATTGTAAACATGCTTGATTTTATGTAAAGAATATTTTGACATTATAAATTTTGACGTTTTCAAAATTTTACAACTTTGAAAGGTACATAATCTGTAAATGAAAAGTGCAAAGTTTGGTGGAACCGGCCCCATTTTGTTTAAATACATGCCAAATACTTACGATCCTATAAGTTAAAATATTTTAGTACTTGTATAACCTGTACAACCCTTTGTTCATAAAATCTATTTTTGGCGTCTTTACATTATAACTACGTATGGAATTTTGTGATTTTAAGTAACCACTATTTACTTAAGCTATAAGTTTTCTTTTTTATTTTTTCTGATTTGTTATTATTAACTTAATTTTATCGATTAAAAAGTTAAAGATATGTACGTGAATATAATTACTTTAATACTCGTATTGTAATTAATATGTAATGGTAATGGTAGGCGGTCATCCATCTCAAAGATAGCCTTGGTTAAATCAGCTTGACATAAGAATTACGTTAGTTGTGGTATACAGGATGAGTAAGGAGGAAATTGTTAAACTTCGGTAATTTATACTACACATACAGATTTCCGAGGCTCACCATTGGCATCTCAGAAACTATAAGAGTCACGAAGTCGGTTAAATTAGGCAAAAATTGCCCCAATAGCAGACAATTTTAAAGATGTATATGTTTTTTTCTGAAACTAGATGACTACATAAATGCTAAAGTTCAAATTTTATTAATTTTTATTATTCTAACTTTGAAACAATATAGAATTTTGATTTGCACTTCTTAAGGACACTTTTTTATTTTCTTTCGAACGTGGATGCTCATTTTTTTTACTTTTAGATTTCGAGTTATGTACCCTTAAAATGGCCATTTGCACCGTTGGAGTTTAACGCTAATCTGTAGATTAAGTTGAGTTTAAATTTTTGTATGCATTGCACGGATTCTTAACAGAAGGTTAAGGTGACGTTTGTGAAGTTTAACTTAAACCCGACTCCTTGTACGGTTTAAGAATTGGGATAACCTCTTTTCAATAGTAGTTTTGCAAAAAAGTATACGTATTGAATTTTTATACAGGTAAAGTATTGTAAAACAGAATGTAATAATAATTGATTGTAAAAAATATATTAATTATGTAATTATTATGAACAGATATTGAACTATGGATATAATTCAAGATAATGTAGTATTTGACGACGAAGATGATGAATTGTTTGATTTTGATATTATTTATGGCATTACGAGAAGAATTTACGAACGGGCTAACCCGTTTCATGAGTTAAATGAAAATGATTTCTTCATGAGATTCCGTTAAAAAAAGCGACTGTTTTAAATTTATTGCCGCAAATTGAACAGCATTTGGAATTTCCATATGATATGTGATTTTGGTGGAGTCCATGTTTCAACGGTTTCTAGAATCGTAAATAACATATAACCTATAATTCTACAAACTAATAACTATTAAATACAATATAAATAATAATAATATTAATACTTACTTTGATTTTATATATTTCATAATATTTTAACTTATGTGTTGTCAATTATTCTCAAATATAAAAATATTATTTATATTTAGCTTGACAGTATACCCTGAAGTGCATAAAAATTACTAAATTCCCCTAGATGAAACGTTAACCTGTAGTGTAACGTAACCCGTACCTAACCTCAAGTGGTGCAATGTAAATTAAAATTAACTGACAGTTACCTTAAACTGAAGATTAACTAAACTTTATTTTTAACTTACAGTGGTGCAAATGGCCATAACTTGCCTATGTTCATTTGTTTCAAACAGCAAAAATGCTACAATTATTAATTTTATACGGTAAAAACAATAATTGTGACAATGAAGCAAATGAAATAATCATTTAGGTATTGTCATTTGTTTATCTTTATGTTTTTATATTTTATTTTTTCATTTTCACTACACTAACACTAACACTTAATTATTTAGTTATTTAGCGCTGAAACACTTTTCACAATTCGTTTTCAATATGGCCATCCCCTACTAGGACGTCTATATAAAAATATTAAATTTAATTGAAATGAATAAATTTTGAAGAACTAAACTAGGAAATTGGCAATAAAAATAAATAAATTGTAGTCTATATTTAATTACTATGTTTTTATTTATTTTAAATGTTGCGGCTCGCAAAAAGGAACATCAAGATGAACTCGAGAGAGCAACACGTGCTCTTGGTAAACAAGTCAAAAAATACTGGAGATCCATGGACATATCTTTCAAAATTTATTGTAGAGTAAACATTTAAGATAATGTAACTCGAAGACCAATAAAAATCGGGGTACCACTTTTAGGTTTTTTAGTCATATATTTATGTGTACATATAGTATACACTCTCAAAGTTTGGCACATTCTCTTGACTCACCTGTATGTAATTATTTATATAAAACATGAATGGTACAATTTTGTTTTTTAAACAAATTCATAATATTTTTTTTAATTAATTCGTTCCTGTTAAAAATAATGAAGCTGAAAATGTTTCAAAATAAAATAAGACTTCTTTCTGAATGACATGTGTGCAAATGAGTGCGATATTTCAGTCTTAGATCGGCAGCGGCTTTGAGAATATTTCCTCTGATTAAGTCTGTTATTTATTATCTAATTTAAAATACGATTTCGGTGTGATTGTGGATTATATCGATATAGATAACTGTAACGCCCACACAAACACATTTACATTCGTACATTTACATTTTAACTCGGAAAATATATGGAACTCGCACTAGAATATAATACCTACTATTTTACATAGGGTCTACACCAAGACAATTATTTAATGCATAAATGAGGTGCACTCCCCGCAATAGCTAGATTATTATTTAACTGTCATTTTACTTTAAAAGTATGTAATGGTAATATTTAACAAAAATTGTTTTGTACGAAACAATAATTAATATTGTTATCTGTTTTATTTACGTACATACTAATCACTTACCACCCTATATAATGTCCAGACGACTATAGAGTGTGAATCAAAATATTTTAGTACTTGTACTAGTTTACCTGCTTTTTTTCTTTATCTAGATTTTTTTGACACATAGACCATTTTTAAAACATTGAACCTGACACAAAATATTTTCATGTAAAATTTTTATTTACTATCTCTGTCCTATAATAGTTCTCGTTTATACATTACCTATATTTTATTCCAGAATAATTATCTCATTTGTAAGTAACTAACAAACCTATGCGAAACAAAAACATTTACATATTTTGATGAAGACTTCCATTTTAATAATATAATAACAATTATAACTAATCCAATTAATATTTAAAAATTCTTATGATCTATTTGACGAACATTGAAAAACAGCATTTCTAAAGTCATTTGTCGTTTCGCGTTTTGTATATATTTTTTTATTTCCATCGATGATTGTTATTTTTGTGAAAAAAAAACAACCACTGGTGCACTCTCGTTTTTTACATACTTACTCGCGTAAATTGCAGAGGCTGAAAAATATGCATTTGCTTGAAAATAGTTGACAATTATTATTAAACAACAGATTATGGACTTTAGTAATATGAAAAAATATTCACAATAATCAAAATTAAAATTGCTATTATGGGATGGCGCTTATCTAATTTTTTGGTACTTAGATCTTTTTAAATTTAAATGCTTTGGGAAAATTACAGAAAGCTGTCCTTACCTCAGTACTGAATAAATAATAAACCCTTCTTCATCCTATTCATTTCACATTTTTCAATCAACAGGAAAAATAGTTTAAAAACATACCTGATGCACGAAACTCACACCCGCAAAACTTGAAACTGCATAAAACTACCTACAGCCGAAAGTACTTACCTATGTTTATAAAAACTATTATTTCCGTTAATTATACGTCAAAATACGTCTATTTCGTAGATTATTTTGAAATGTGCCAAAGTGCTAGTTTTTGAAATTTTTACCTCTCGCTGAGAGGTATTGAATTCATGCTAAAAATCGCATATCCAGATTTTAGTGAATAAGCACGTTTTAAGGTCATGTCCATATGTGTGTGTGGGGATGTGTGGATGTTGGATCCACGATTTCTCAAATACTATAAGACTTAACACATTTTTAACTACGGATTCTTCAATCTAACAATAATGGGAAGAGTTGTTTAAGTTTTGGTAACAATTGGACAACCGGAAGTAGTAGTTACAAGAGAAAAATCATCTAAATATTATTTATCGAAAATTTATGTAAATACTAATATTATAGAACGTTAAATTCTTTATTTGATAAATATAAATTCATTATTATATCTTCTATAGATTTAGAGATAAAGAAATGCGTATAAAATAATTTGATGTAAAAATTCTCAGATCAAACTACTTCAAGGCAAGAAATTCAAATGTTTGTAATTGAATATTTATACATCATTATGAAGATTATGAAAATAAAAAGTCAACAACGCAAAAGAATATACGTAAAAAAGAATATAAAAGGAATTTGCGAAAAAATGACGAATATAAAGAAAAAGAAAAGGAAAGTAGAAAAAGAAAAATTCAGGATATTGAATATAAAGAAAATATATGTATTGTACATAATTTATATTAAAATATCCCATAGATTTTGCAAATATATGTGAGAATTATTTTGTAGTGAGACATGAATATATGTACACGTATTTGTATTTAAAAATATTTTTCGTTTTATGCGTACAGCCAGGTAAAATATCTGGCGAGAGGTTATGTGCTGGCCACATCAGATTTTTACCTCTCGTTAAGAGAGGTATTGAATTCATGCTAAAAACCGCATATCCAGATTTTAGTGAATAAGCACGTTTTAAGGTCCCTAGAATTCGGTTATAACATTTTTATGATGATGTCCGTATGTGTGTGTGGATGTTGGATCCACGATTTCTCAAATACTATAAGACTTAAGACATTTTTAACTACGGATTCCTCAATCTAACAATAATGGGAAGAGTTGATTAAGTTTTGGTAACAATTGGACAACCGGAAGTAGTAGTTACAAGAAAAAAAATCATCTAAATATTATTTATCGAAAATTTATGTAAATACTTACATTAAAGAACGTTAAATTCTTTACTCAATAAATATAAATTCATTATTATATCTTCTATAGATTTAGAGATAAAGAAATGCATATAAAATAATTTGATGTAAAAATCCTCAGATCAAACTACTTCAAGGCAAGAAATTCAAATGTTTGTAATTGACACAAAAATGTCACTGTCAAAAATAATTGTATGCCACTGTCAAAAATATTTGTACATCATTATGAAGATTATGAAAATAAAAAAAGGTCAACAACGCAAAAGAATATACGTAAAAAAGAATATAAAAGGAATTTGCGAAAAAATGACGAATATAAAGAAAAAGAAAAGGAAAGTAGAAAAAAAAATCAGGATATTGAATATAAAGAAAATGTATGTATTGTACATAATTGATATTAAAATATCCCATAGATTTTGCAAATATATGTGAGAATTACTTTGTAGTGAGACATGAATATAATGTATTTATATTTAATTTTTTTTTCGTTTTATGCGTACAAGCAGGTAAAATATGTAGCGTGAGGTTATGTGCTGGCCACATCAGATTTTTTATGTTGATTGGTTGTGATAATGAACAGGATACAAAAGCTTTTATTCAGGTAAAAATATTTGAATTCATTTTAATTCTAATCTTCTGATACAATGAAACACCCCTAGATTTTTTCCGTAAATAAATTATACATATTTCTTGTAATCTTTTTCGAAGTTGAACACTCTATATATCGTACGTAGGAACCGAGGTAGAAACTAATCGTCATATATCGCTCTTACACATTAAAGCAGTTTTGGTCGTCTTTTCGAAGGTGAACTGCTATTGCCTATAGTTTCTATTCTTTGTCTCTATTCTGTTATATATGAATGAGAATATTTACAACCAGCACCGCTACACTTGCGGATATTTGGCAATGAAATTGCTATAACTGTATCCCACAGATAAAAAAATAAATAATTGATGATGATGACTCGTTGACCCCGAACATCACGACTCATTTGTTACTTATATTAAATCAGGGACGCACAATGGAGATATACTTATTTTATTTTTTGCTGAGGAAAGTAGACAAAAGATAGATAAAATATACATATTATGTTTTAAATGATTATTGACATAAGTAGCCCGGGTTCGAATCTTTGTGCTCAATAATTCTTTCGTACATTGTTTACATATACGTAATTACATCTTTAGATACTCCAAAATACAGAATAGAGAAAATCGTTTCAAAATTCGTTCACTTCTTGAAAATGCATATACAGCACTGGCACTAACAAATAAACGCCTACTTCTACTGGAGGATTTTATTTTATGCACATGGCTTAATTTAAGCCCCAAAGCAACTAAATTATTTGCCTATGACTTATAGAGACCGAAGACAATTCGTTGTCAATATCACGAAATGACGTTACACATAAAATGTGAAAGATGAAATACTTCGCCCGTTTAAATGAATTGACCAGCTTCACAGTTTCAAGAAGTGGCGTATTTTAATTCCCCACAGATTTTATAATACAGAGAGAGAGAGAGACAGAACCAACCGACGTACATATACGAGTATCATGCGTCATGTTGAACTAAATTAATAAGCATCTACTTAAAAAAAATATTTACACTGTCAAAAAGTATTTTATATTTTAAACAGTCTAATTATTTGAGACAAATAAACTTGGTCAAATTGTTCTAATTAGTATCTATTCTCAGTGAGACAATCTGTTATTTATGACAGATTAACTAATATTTATAAGCTTTAGAAGAATTACAAAATAAAATGAGATAAATTTAGGACCAACCTCGCCTAGTATCAGTTCAATTTGGGCAACAGAGGCATCGCTGATCTCAGCAATTCAGGCAACCAGGAACGTTTGCTTTCAGTTATTTCACTATTTAATCCACTGAAAACAAAACTATTACACACTAAATTTATATCACAAATATACACTATTTTAACTCCCTAAATAAAAGTTTTTCACGAGAATTGCACTTACTACAAGCAGAAACAAATTCTCATTTGTAGGTACATTTAACAAGCACTGACAAAATACAGCAATACTAAATAACAAACAATGGTCTTAATATTAGCTCGAACTTGTCTGTTAAGAATCGATCTGTAGTTTCACTGGTCGACACGAAATTTAAATGAAAATAATAATGAATTATTTATTCACTTAACTAGTGCAGAATAACAAATAAATTATTGTTATTAAAAAAATGAAAAATCGTGTTAACCAGTGGCACTAAAAAAATAAACTATAAGAACCAAGTCTCTAATTTTATATCATGTAAAGTATATGTTTACCATTTAATTTTTTTCCTAAAGTATTAGAACAGCCTGTATGAAAGGGTTAAGTAAATTCAAATATTACTTATTTACAGTTTTACAAAACAAAATGGCTGGTAGCATAAACTGAGGATGACAAACAGTGTTTTGTCTGTTAATTGTTTATGGATTATTTTGGAACAAATACTTCTAATAAAAATTGCGTACAGTTAAGTTTTCTATAACCATTCGGTACACGTTGTTAGTTTTGTTTGGTATGCTCATTCAAATTTTGTGAAAAACTTTAAATCGGTCTGCTTATGAATTACGGCTCCAAAGACAATTGATTTTAATAATTGTCTGAATTTACTTTAATGTGTGTATCATGGCTGCAGATAATCTAGGCCAATTACACAAATTACACAAAAAGTGAGAAATTTCTACAAACTTCTTTCTACTTCGTCTACCGAGACTCTTTACTTTTGGAACAATAAAAAACTTCTTAAAAATTGAGTGCATACAGTAAAACCTAGATTGCAGGACATATAGTGCAATACTCTAACAGAAGAATGTGCAGACTGCAGGCTTTGAGGATACAGTGTCTAATAGAATTAAAGTTGGTATTACTATTAACGGCGATGTAACCCATTATTAAATGGCGGAAAACTTGAATAACATTTTCAATTTCTGTATGTTTAAAAGCTATTATAAACTAGTCTAAAAAAATTTGCGTTATTATGTAAATAAGAACTAGTGATATTAAATTAGATGTGATAATAACAACACATATCATATATTCTACATAACATCTAAATGTATGTCATAATAATAATTGTGTATCTCTTAAATTAATTAATTTTTATTACCTTTATAAATTCACAGTGTGATTATTTAATATTATTTTTAATATAATATCACATTTATTACAAATAAATGGGGAAATGACAATGGCGGCGATGTTGGCCCATGGCCATAGCCTGTATATAAAGGTACCCTAATACACTGACACTCTTCGTGGTCTCTAGTGAGTAATACTCGAACTAGACAAGACATATCTCTATCTCTAGTTTCTCTGTCTGGCCAGCCAAACTCAAAATATTCAATGTGGAGGGATAGGGAATGTTTTGTCTAGTTATATTTGGTCGTAGGGTGCTTCGCACCCATTCCAAATTTGGTATGGGTGCTTGCGCACCCAGAGCACCCATGCATTTGGCGCCTATGTAGATACCTAACATGAAAAATGATCCATAGGCGTTTGCCATGGGAAATTAGTTTGCCTTGCGCAAAAGTGGCTTATTAATTTTAAATAATAATAATCGGGGCTATTCTGTAACTCAATCATTATTATTTATCGATCATTATCGAGATAATGATCGATTGCAATTCAAATTGGGATTCTGTAAGTCACTTGATCATTAAAATTGGTTAACGATAGTCGATAACACACCGAAATTTATCGATCAGTAGTATGCTGTCGTTATCATATTAATGATCGATAACAAATGTCAAAATAAGATGAAAATAGCAGTTAGAATATTATATCGCTTATATTTCAATACAATATACATAATGGAAAGAATATACAAGTAAGCATTTTATATTATATAATATAATTCGTACTATTTATATTTTTATGTCATTTGTAGATTTAGGTTATGTATTCACAAGGCACTAAGAAATGCAAGTGACTCTTTCTCCTTGAAAATTTTAAACAAATCTTTTAAGTAATCCGAGAACTCGTCCAATATTTAATCATAACACTCAAGCCTCATCTGCAAAATGGTAGAAATGACATCCGGGGGCCGGGCCACTGCTAGAAACCACGAGGCCCAGAGCAATTTTTATGACATACGAGGCCCCTTCGAAACTATACATTTATAATTTCCACCACAATTTTATTGTATCTTTTTCTTCGCAAAATGCTATTATTAAAATGTTTATTAAATATCCTTTGTTGGATTCTTTCTTGTAATCAATAAAATATTCTTTGTTGTAATCAATAATTTTACAGTTATAGTTTTCAATATAACAATGCCAGAAAAATATGCGTATGGAATGATATTTCTTTTACTTTTTTCTACTAAATTTTAATAGTACATCAGGGGAATATCGGTGGAAAGAAAAAAATATAAAATCACTCAGCTTTCAAAATTCCACCATAGTTTTTAAATGTATAATTCTGTGAGTGAATATTAGTTATATACATATACAATATTACAATACAACGCTATAATTAAAGAATTGAAATATTGGTAAATGACTGCTAAGTTCATATGAGCGCGAAATGCGTAAAATTTTCAAATAAATGACAAAGAAAATGATTGTAGTTGCAGAATACGAAAATTGAGACAATCGATAACTTGATCATTAAAAATAAACGATTGTCATTAATTTAACGATCGATAAGAGATAATGATAAAGTTACAGAATAGCACCGAATGCTCCAAATAAAAATTGTAAAGAACTACCTTTTATAGAATTTTAAATTTTATTTTACCTGCTACAAACGTGCCGAATAATTTGTGATTATTGAATTAAAATGGAGAATTAAATTTCCCATAAAGTTTATTTGAAGCATCTAATATGTCACTTTGTTTGCTTTTCATGTTACACCCGTTATGTGTATAGTATAATTTAGTTAGTATGTGTTGCACTGATAAGATCGCTTAAATTATATATAAAAAAAAATTCTACAATAATAAAGGAATGCTTAATTAAAATAAAGAAAATTTGATCACAACAATTAAAGTGGCTAATCACGAATAGATACAGGTAATGCTCATGCCAATAGAGAAAATGTGCAGAGACCAATACTTGTCCAGTAAAAAAAGAAGTGTTCTTTGGCATGAGCTACTAGTTTTATGTCTAGGTACCTCAAAAGTCTAAATTAGGCCCTGACTTCGTAAAGAAGAATTGCACATAAATAAAAAAATTAAAACCTGTATTAATTCCGGTATCCAGAAAATTAAATATTAAAATACCGGTTTCAAAATTTTCCACCGGTATTATAAATCTTAGTTTGAACTCGAGTTGTCGAAAACACAATCTGCGACTTTATACGAGTATAATTCTATAATTTAGTGTTGATTTTTTATGACAAATCGTAAATTTGAATAAATGAGAAAAAAGCGAAGGTTATCTGAGAATCGGTACAGATCGTCCGGTCCGAAGGTCAACGAATATTACTTATAACAAATTGTCACATTTAAATGTAAAATTTTTTCATGAATATTTTACTATTGATAAATTATTTATCCAAATTTATGATAATTTCCACAAGATAAGGATTCAATTTATTCAATATTTTTTACTCTATCATTTTGATTAATAACTTTTGATATAAAACGGTCACCCATCTAATTATTTTCTGCACTTATATCAACTTCACTTACTGTTGGAAAATATGGGTACACACCTACTGATTTTTAAAAAGCAATGAACTCGAATTGTGTTTTAACCAAACGAATGCTTACCTAAGCACACATTGAGCCAGATATTTTTTCACTGCCCACAAAAAACATAAATCTTGATAACCTCATATTTAAATGGCGAATAGTCATTTAATTACTTCTCATTTTATTTTATTTCTTGCCACGGTTTATTTTTGCTGGTTTTGAAATTTCAAATAATAACATTAGATTTTGAGCTTATAGTCAGTATTATTCTTAGATCGTCGTATATATCACATTGTTGTGGTATTAATGTTAAATTGAATTCATTAATATATTAAATTTTTGATCAAAAAGATCTACAAGTTATAATTATTTAATTATTGAAAGTAATCCCTATCAATCAATAATGTGTCGTTTACGTCATCAAAATTTGTATATATATATATATATATATATATATATATATATATATATATATATATATATATATATATATTGACTAACCCCATGCTTGAAAGAGGACAAAAATATTACTATTTGTTGTTTATGTGCTTCCAAATATTACAGTTATATGTTTATTACAACCCAGTTATAGCGATTTTCCGGGTAAAACGAACTAATTTAAAAGTACGAACAGTATAAGAATAGTGCTATTGTTTTCGTATAAAACGAACTTCATTTATAACGAGTCCGTTTTTGTCGGTCTCGTGGAGTTCGTTATAAGTGAACATTACCGTATTTGATTTTGTTAAAATTAAAATTCTTGTTCTCTTGTCTGCCTCCCATTTTTGTTTATTTATCATCAATAACTCTGACTATCAAAATAAGTATGAAATCATCTTCATTTCGTTAAACCTCCATTGCGCATGTGCAAAGTTTACATTCTTTACGTGTTGTCTACATTTGACGTCATTCATTACCTATATTATTTATGTAACTATCATAAATTACGCAACGTACATCCAGGGTTGTGCCTGTAATTTATGCTACGTAAAATACATCATTAGTCGCGTTCTTTTTATTATTTTGCTTCACCTCACCTCAGCTCAAAGTGAGATGAGTTAGATATGAACTGAGTGAAGCAAGTTGGTATTTTAAGTTGTAACCAATCACTAGTTGTTGGATTGGGAATCACCAGTTCTGCTGAGTTGTTAACTACTATTCTAGTAAAAAATTGACATCGTATGCTACATATTTTTACAAAAACGTGATTTGTGCCAATCATAAGTACGTATAATTCTAAAAACAAAAATACCTATTAATGAGTCGAGATGCAGTAGTATTTAATAACATTTAAGCATTTCATAATGCTTTGTATTTGCATTTTACGCCTTTTAAGTAAAATTTATTTTTTTAAAATTTGCGTTCGCTTTTCTACTTCCCATTTTAATCACTGACTTTCACTGGACTATCAGGTTAAGTAAGAAATCAGTTTACATAGTTTATATTCTCTGCGCATTATCTACATTGGACATCATCTTTACGTTGTTTACGCGTGTAAGTAATCTATCATAGATTACGCGTAGACGCACAACCCTGCGTATATCCCTGTAAAATATGGCTAACTAGCTTGCGACTCTGCGACAGATAGCAAAAAGGCTGATATTTGATTAAACATTTGGTACCACCATTTAGAAAAAAAAAACTTACCACAAGCGTACCACATAGTTTTTACTTGTTTTTAATAATTGAAAAAAATAAATAAGTTAAACGTTTATATAAAAAATATTTTTAATTTTATTACAAAAGAATATAATTTCTTAGGTAACAATAACAAACTATAAAGTCATCAGACTATTTAAAATCACCGGTCATATAATAATAGGTAACTTGTAGAAACTAGGTAACATCAACTTACAAATAATGTTTCACAATAAATGTACAAGAAATTGGCAAGATTTATTTTATGTTCTAAATGTTTTTAAAGAAATTGAAAAAAGTACCACATCTTGTAAAATTTAAAAAAGTAGTATCACCGTACCAATTCAATTAAAATGTACCACATGTGGTACAAAAGTACCACCGCGGCAACACTGATTGTCAGAACAAGTATCAGGTGGATCCATATTTTTGGACGGAACTATATGCACATCAGTTTACAATAACAATCGAATGGGGTATGCCTACATTTTCTAATATTTATTTTAAGTGTAGGTACTTCAAACTATTTACATAAATATACATTATGGCACATAAGTTTTTAGTTATACTGATTTTTTTAATATATTTTATATAAAATTTCAATTTTTTTTTATAACTATGAAAGTTGCATGACATTATATCTCCCCACATTTGACGTTTTTGTGTATTATCTTAAATCGTTGACAAGTTCTGTTGTCCCTCCTGCCTTATAATTAATTGGGAATATTTCATTATTTGTACATACTTTTCAAATTAAACCCAACTTGTTCCAATCTTAGCGTCACTTAAATTGTTGGTTATGCCACAGTATAGAGAATACAAGCAGTAGCAACACTCTTGTCGGAACCTTTGATGTTTCGTTCCAGGCTGCTCGGCGTGCAGGGGGTAATAATAAGAAGCGCGAAATTTGAAGACAACATAATAGTTATTTTTTTACAGTCTATATACAAAGTAGCCATTTGCGGTCGTTTTTGTCAACGCAAAATGTCACTTTGCCGCTCTAGAGCGACAAAGTAGAAAAAACGCTTGCTCCTCGAATTTCTAACTATAAAATGTTGAGAAATGTTACTTGACTACATTCTGACACTGTAGTTACACATTACCCACTTACATAACCAAACAAAATGCCGCACTGCTGTGAAAATAAAATAGGGCATTCATTTACAAAAACGAAAGTACAAAATGCTTAGATTAGATTGAAGCAATAGCTCAAGAAGAATGGAAAATACCGATAAGTAAAAATAAATAAAAAATAAATTTTTGTTATGGTGGAGGACCCCATTGTGGCGACTGTAGAAAAAATCTTGTGTGTGTTTCGAGCGCAAATGGACATTGTCGATTTCGAGAGAATGCCTCGCTCCTGCGTCGCGCGGCAACAACCTCTCAATCGGCAATGTCCCATTTTGCGCTCTTAATACACCAATAGCTATTGAAGCCAATAATAAATAATTAATTAGTAGTAATAAATATTATATATCAAATCCAACTATTATAAATAATTATATATTTATAAAAATACTAGTATTAAAGTAATAATAAATCTATTCTTAATACTAAACACAAGATAAATATAAATATTATATAGTTATAAAAAAAATTGTATTAAAGTAATAAATATTTAAATCATAAACAAGTAACAAATATTTATAAAAATACTGGTAATAAAGTAATAAATATAAACAATAACCAATAACAAATATGTAAATAAGTGTTATACATCAAAGCCATTGTACTAAGCAAAAAATAATTATTATAAATATTACATTTTACAGAAATACTCGTATTAAAGTAATAAATATAAACAATAACCAAGTATATAGTTGCTTCCAAATCATCAATTGTTATACGTTTTCGTTCTTCTGTAGTTTTTTTCTAATTTTTGTTTTAATGCAATATTTTCCTTCCGAAGGCGATCTATCTTTAGTCTTAAAGTATTTTTTCGCGGTGAATTGAAGCTCAGTGTTTCTTCTGTTTGTTGTGATTCATCATGAGAGATGTTTGTGGTGATTACATAAAATTTTCAGGTGTAAACTGTTGCGTCAGTACTTCGGAAGATGTTGAAAGTTGTAGTGATTTTGCATTGAAGAATTCGAAAATGGTAGATTTGTATGTCTAAGTAAAAATCTCGGTAAAAATAATGTTGCAATTGCATCAGGAAGGAGAGTTCTTCGCTTTCCATTTGTATTTTGTTTAAAGGAAAATGTATTTCGCAAATTTTATATTTTTTGGGATGAGATTTAATATCGACATCTAAAAGTGCCTTATTTTTGCAAGCTTCTACCTATAATTTACATCTAAAAATATTGAACAAATTAGAGCATTATAAATTATAATTTTATAATACCATATGAATTACATTACATACCTTTCCAAGACTCCAGAGAACGAAAAAAATAATTAAACTTTCGATATGTTTCTCATATTTTTACAAGTTTGTATCGTCTAAATATTTTTTGGACTCATAATAAATTTTTTTAACTGTGTCTCTTTGTATAAATGAAAACTAAACACATCTACGAGTTCCATCTTTGCGTTTCAACCAATTTCTCATATTCTCAATTCTATATATATATATATATATATATATATATATATATATATATATATATATATATATATATATATATATATATATATATATATATATAAATAGCTATTTGTGCAAATAAGGAAAAATATACTTTTCCTACGTGTTGTACACAAGATTTTTGTTATTGTTCATATTTACAACAAATAAAGCTATTTGTTACATATATTACCGGGCAATGTATTTTAAATATATGGTAGAATGAACTTACTTCCAAGACCTGTACATAATATTAAAATATATTTTTTTTATAAAATTCTAACAAATACATGATAGTTATTACAAATACAATGAATCTGTATGTAATATATTATTTAAATTTGATTCAAAATCCCGCTCCTCATTATTCCCCTTTCAACCCGAGCAGGTTGGAACGAAAATCAGCGAAGTGTCGCTACTGCTTATTCTCTATACTGTGGTTATGTGAAGAACTGTAGTAATGGGTCGGAGTATTCGCTAGTGAAATAGAGCAGCATGACGTGTAGCGACAAAACTTTGAACTAGTGTAAGGTAGAAGTCCCAGCCGAGGTAGCGGCGAACACAATGTTTCTGTCATTTATTTAACAAATAAATCATAAAGGAAATGAGATTTGTAGTACTAAAAACAAAATGTAAAACTTCAACACATTTTTGTTGCATTAACGGATGTACGTTAGCACGCAGAAGTCCAGATATTAGTTTCTGTAATTTTCCGAAAACAGGAACCAAAATTCTATAGAAAAATTTATTAGGACAATTTTAAATAGTTGATGGACGAAAGTTATGGATTTATCTTTTAAAAATGGGAAAGGAACCAAGCAAAAATATGCGTGTATGCTCCTTGCATTTTTTTAAAGCAAAGTTTATATATTTTTTATTTTATAATAATCACTACATGCCATTATTTAAATATTTTGTAATGAAAACTAAATTTGCAGACATGGCTGAACAAAGAATATACTGAAATCGTAATGTTTATCCATCTATTAATCTTCGCAAGTCTAACCCAGTAGGTATTAGATTTAAGGAAACAAAGATTCAAATCACACAAAATCAAAATTCGAGAGAATGTTAAAAATATAATTTCTAGACAGGGTTGTCATGAAAAAACCCAGCCATTAAAGAATTGTATAAGTATAGATACTGGTGGCAATTATTGGATCATTTCTGATACTTGACCACCCGTCTAACAATAAAGTTAAGGAACAATTTTCATTTTTTAAATGATCTGATACATCTCGATCCACCGTATTTGCTGCGTCGTCTAGTAATTTACCTCCTTATTATGGCGATTAGGAGGATTATCCCCAGGTCGTAAAGAATTAATCATGTTCTTAAAACTTTTTCTGTTTTCAATATTAAAAGCGAAGTTATTGCAATAAAAGAATAAAGCAATATTATTCTAGATTTTGCATTTTTTGCGATGTTTTTACCACAAAGTTTAATAAATTGCATTGACGTTTTTTTGGGTTCTTCTATTTCACCGTCCGAAACACCCATCACTAGTATTGACGACAATGATGAACTTGCAATTGACATTATTTTTTTGTACTTTATACAATTTTGTAAATGTTTTTTAGCCTTTTCTATTTTTGATCTTATTAATATATCATAATGTTTGCATTTGGTTTTACCATCATTTGTTTTAACATTTGCCCAATCTAGTAACTGTTTCCTCCCAGAACCCTCTACTTTCGGCATGATAATTATTATGTTTGAAACTCAACTACGAACTAAATAATATGTCCAGAAATCAAAACCCAAAACACAAGCGGCAAGGCGAGTTGGTTATTACAAGTTCGCTAGAACTTAGAAGAGTATACACATGAAATTATCACGAATAAACGTGTACAGTTTAGTAAAAATCGTATTACATTATATTGTAATTTAAATGTAATAAACTAGTGTTTCTTGAAATTATTTTTAACTTGTATTACATGAACAATGTAATATATTTGAAAAAAAAAAACAGAAATGGGTTGGGTTTTTTCAAAAAAAACCCAGTGGCTGGGCATATCATATTCATACTAAGAAACATTATTTTAATTTAATATTAACTATATTATTAATAAAATTTATTTTATTGGTATTACTTTACTGTTAGTATGATTGTAGGGATGATGAGAATAATTGGAGATACAGTCGTGGTAAACAATGTTTATTAAATAGTAATTTAATTAACTTTCCTACGTTTCGATTCCAAATGAATCATCTTCAGGGATAGTTAAAGTACAGTTGGAAAATAAGATAATTATATTACATTACAATTTCATTTTATTTACTGTACTTTAACTATCTCTGATGATGATTCATTTGGAATCGAAACGTAGGAAAGTTAATTAAATTACTATTTAATAAACACTGTTTACCACGACTGCATTTTCAATTATTCTCATCATCCCTACAATTATGTTATTAATATTAGTTTGCACTTCAAAGGTGCAGTGTATGAGAATAGACAGATGCGGGAAACGTCACGCGCTTAGTTCCGCCTCTTTTTCACTTGCGAACAAGTCTGTTTGTTTCGCTACCTTGCGTCTGCGGTTTACTGCCACGTCCATGCAAAGTGTATGGGCTCGGCAGTAAACCGTAGATGCAAAGTAACGAAACGAACAGAGCTAATGTGTACCTATGCGTGTGACTATCATGATATAGAATCGGAGCCGCAAAAATTTATGTAGGATATCATGATTGAGTAGTAATATATTTTTTATGAATATATGCTTGAGATATTTTTTTTTTTGATTTTTGAAAAAATAAATTCAATCTTTATCTATAAAGCACTACAAAATGTGTCCCTAATGGACAGAAAATCTGTTTTCCTACATGTTAAACGCCTTTCTTGTGTTCACCCTGTAGGTATATGCTTATTATTTAAATGTCGTTCTACTACTATTTGTATACTTGTTAAAATTCTTATGTATACAAACTTTAAAATACGTATAATAAGAAAAATTTATCAAAGATAGCATCTGTGTGATGAATGATAATAAGTAGGTAGTTAGCACGGCTTCTACAATTACATTCTTCGAATACATACACTGGGTAACAAGACCAAAAACAAATTAAATAAATTATACCTCATTTTACATAGTTACCCTATACTGGAGGTAATTACATACATACAATATATGTTTAACAAATTGCTTACTTAGGAACATTAAAAAGACATAAAATTTATAAATAAATTAACGAAATGGACAACGAACTTATAGCCGAACCAAAGCTAGAAGAAATTGAAAATATAATGACAAGCATGAAGAATAACAAGTCCTGGAGACAACAATATAAGCATAGAACTAATTAAACATAGAGGTAAAGAACTTTTAAGAGAAATCCATAAACTAATTCAAAAATATTGGAGGGAAGAAGAATACCAGAAGCCTGGAAGGATGCAATACTCTACCCTATCCATAAAAAAAGGAAATAATACAAAGTGCGAGAACTACCGAGAAATCGCCCTATAGGATGTAGTGTATAAGATAATGGCTAAACCACAAAATACAAGACATTATGGAAGAAATTGTAGGCGAATACCAAGTGGGGTTCAGAAGAAATAGATCGACTATAGAACAGATATTTGTTTTGAAGAAACTACAAGCAATGCATGCATATACTCTTTTTAGTCTTCAAACAGACATATGATTCCTTAAACAGGAATGAGCTTTTGAAAGCGATGGACGAATTGCTTATACCCGGAAAGTTTATAAGATTGACAAGAGCTGCAATTCAAGATACGAAATGCAAAGAGATAAACAGACACAGTTTAATATACGGCAGACGTCACCAGTGCTTGGCTTTTGCAGATGATAAACACTAATAACGAGAACAGAAGAAGAACTGAAAAGTCATCAATAGATTCATCAAAGAAGCTGGACGAATAGGATTACACATAAGCAAAAATAAAACGAAATATATGAAAATGTGCAAACGCACTAGCAACAAAAAAGAATTGGTAATTAACACTGAGCAAGGACAAGAATTTACATTAGAGAAAGTACAAAGCTTTATATATCTGAGAGTAAAAATTACTGAAAAACACGAAAATGGGGAAGAAATAAAAGAAAGGATTGCAAAGGGAAACAAACTTCAGGAGCATTATATAAGCTGCTAAGAAATAAAAAAAAGTGTCAAAGAATCTGAAAAAACAAATTTATAAAACTGTTTTGAGACCGGCAGTCCTATACGGAAGCGAAACCTGGACGTTAACAGAACTGGAAGAGCAAAAAATACAAGTAATGGAACGCAAACTGCTAAGAAGAATCTACGAAGGAATTAAAGAGGGGGATCATTGGAGAAGAGGAACAAACAGAGAAATAGAAGAGATATATGGAGAACGAAACATAACAACACAGGTAAAAATGCAGGTTAAGATGGCTCGGCCACGTAGAAAGATTACCAGAACAAGCAATACCAAAGAAGTTGATAGTTAAGCTGCGTTCAGAGCTACCAAATTATAAATTACAATTAGCACTTACAATTAATACAAGCACTTTGACTTATGGCAAACAACGTTAGCGTTCACAGCGACAAAATTAAGGCGTTAAGTATAAGTGATAAGTGGTAAGTATACAAACCCCAAACTTTTCACTTACAATTAGTGCGACAGATATATCATCTTGTCTCTTTCTGTCAGAAACGTCAAACGGCATAGCGCATATAATCTGTTTTAAATGTATAATATTGCAGGATATTGTAATAAATAAGAATATAGAAAGGCGAAGAATCACATTTACCTATACTTGTCTCTTTTTACAGAATGTCTTTCATTTCTAACCCTATTTTTATCACAAATGAAAATGTTATGATCCGAAATAGTTTTATTTGTCAATTATAGTGTTCTAGTATAGTGTTCAAGCAACGAATACTACTCTATTTACAATTGTTTAATAAAAATCATTTAATTCTTTTATTTATATAGATTGCTTCATCGATTTTTCAGTAGATGTCACTTTCACTAAGTGCTAATTCTAAACGTTATTTCATATTTAAAACCGGTAGTTTTAAGACGCTCCAACCGATTACTATTTATAAGTATTAATTGTAATTTATAATTCAGTAGCTCTGAACGCAGCTTTAGTACTCATGACATTGAGACAATCGCAATGCAATGAAATCATGTATGTAACAATTCACAGTTTCAGGTTTAGAAATTATTGATACAAGAAGCTAAACATTTCCAGTTTCAAACTTTAATTTAAGATTTAGGTTAATGTGATTTGATAAACAAAACCAATAAGAAATTATACATGAATTGAAGAATTCTTATTATAAATGTCTGTCAATTTTAAAGTAAAGTAAAAATTGTTAAAAGAAAAATGTAAAATAAAGTGAAAAGTGTGTTGTAATGAGTAAAAAGGCAAAAGATTGAACATTAATAGTTATTTATTATATGAGTGTGGAATGTATCATATTAGTCACGAAAGAAAAAGTTTAGCCACGTAGCCCGCAGGGCGAGTGGCTAATTTTCTTTAGTAACTAATATACATTCCACACGAGTGTAATACAACGTTTTATCCAACACTGTTTTAAAAACTTCTTAAACCATTTTTATGTTTTCATTCATCGTTTGACACTGGCAAGTCACTTGATGTAGTATTTTAAATTACAAAGTAGCCATTGAATGGTTGTTATGGTTTTATTATATTTTTGAAAAAAACTTGCTGTAATAATTATTGTCTGTCATTGGGAATTATTTGAAAGAAAAATACACTAAATTGGGTAAAAATGAGGACCTTCTTTTAAAACGTATTCACTTAGAAACACAAGCAGCATCTTTGAATTTAATTCTGAAGCAAGTAACCACTAACTCGTTCCTTCTTTTCATATCATCAGCCGTACATGACAGCTGTCATTGTGTAAAGATAAGTATATAATGTTAAATTATTTCAATAATAAAATAATTTTGTAAAATTACTTTTTATTTATATTAAAAAAAAAAACACAAAAATCAGTAATAATTCCTCCGTGACTTCTAAAATATTATTTCACGTAGTGACTAATGTTGAACATTAGTTATTTCAAATAACCATAGTAACAAGTATATTATCAGTCAGTGTTGGATAAAAATAATATAAATGTTATAAAATTAAAATATGGATTTGAGTATAGAATTTTTTTTATTAAATATAATTTATTTTTACATTTGTTAACACTGCTATTAAATTAAAGTTAATTTAATAATTACTTAAGGTTTATAAAATTACTTTTTCTATGATTGTAAATTAAGACATCAAAAATAAAGAATTACACTTTTTATATTAAATATTTTTAAAAAAATGACAATACGAACGAAATCACAGCTTAAGTTATGATTAAGTTTAGCACTTTAGAAATCAGTACGTTGTCACAATTTAACAACGTGAGTAGAAAAACATAATTTTGTGTGGGTATAACTTTTCCGATGACAGTTTATTAATAGGTTATGTTAATGTATAGAAAATCATTAAATAATGACCCCTATTAATGCATAATATTTTATAAATAAAAGATTTTAGTTGGTAACCATAGATACCACATACCATTGCTGAACAACTGTCAAAATTTTGTGCCGAACGTTAATAACCTAAAAAAAATGGCATAGAACAAATTTATGTGTAGATTTTCCAATTCACTAAAATATGGTCAACGGAAAAATATTGGGCTGAATTCAGCACTCTTCATTAGTGTACTGATCGTCTCTATAATAACTGGAAACACCTTAGATCTTTTCTCTTTTTCTTCTGTCAATGTGTATGTCTCTCTTTACTTTGTTATTCATTAGTTAATAAAGAGTGCTGAATTCGACCCATTGTAACTAACACGTGTGTTATTTAGCGATTAATGAACGCGTGGCGTGAGAGTGACGAGCGCGTTAATTTAATAATTTTAAAGTTTGACGTCGGTCGAATTTGAACCCCGGCTGTCAGAACCACAGTCGATCCCATAACGCACACAGCCAGAGAAAATGCTTACATATTTCGAGATTTAAAAAAGAAGTTAAAATTATTCAACATGTTATGCACGCCAGATGTCCCCCAACTCTGTTTGAAAAGAATTAAAAGTAGGCCTGTATTTTAAAACGTACAAAATAGTAATTTAACTATCCAGTGTGTTAATGAGGGCGATTAATGATTGAGATATTTTAACGCGCTCGCTATTCTCACGCGTTAATTGTTGAAATTATTAATAGCCAATGAACATACGTGTTAGGTACAATATTTTTCCGTTAACCGTATCTTATTGAGTTAGCAAATTTTATTTTATTATGACAATTTTTTTAGGTTAGTAACCTTGGACACATAATCACATATAAACTTTGACAATTGTCCAGCAATGCTATTGTGGTATCTATGGTTACCCACTAAAATCGTTTATTAATGAAAATCATGCATTAATAAGGATCATTATTGAATGATTTTCTATACATTGACATACCTTATTAAAAAACGGTCAACGGAGAAGTTTATTTATTCCACGTTGCCATTTGTAATACTCATATGTAAACTATTATTCAGATAATGTGGTTACTAAGTAAACATCTACAATTGACAACCAAATATTTTTTTAATTTTATATGTACTTTTGATGAATAATATACGATTGTAGAAAAAATGCATTATGCAAATGCAGCACTTGCAAAAAGTCATTTAATGTATTTGTCGTGCATGCAAAACTCGACTACTCTTGTCGCAAACTGCACTTCTCGTACAATAAATATAAGCTTTTTACACTTTATTGCATAAATATCATTTGTAGAATGGCGCCTGACTTTTCCCATTTGTAAATAACTTGTATTTGTAAACCATCCAACGGTTATGTATATATAACAAGTGCAAAATCACACGTGTTGTAGTATAGGAAAACAAACGCGAAACGTGTCGAACAACAATCGAACAGCGACTAATCAGGCCAATTACACAAACAAACGCCGATCGGCGAACGTGAAAACGACGTCGTCTCGTCGACAGCCTTTTGTTTATACGACCTCGCTCTAAACAAAACAACCAAACATCCGAGATCGTTTTTCACATCACATGGATGTATCATAGACAAAATACATATATAGGTGTGTGGTCGAAGGCAGTGTCACTATGACAACGCAAGTTCATATCCATTGGGACAATTTCAAGTTTAGATGACCTTGTGATAAACCTTACAATCTACAACAACTAAAACTGACTGTAAGATAACGTCCGGTTAAGAAGAGACGATTTTAGAAAATTAAGATATTTATGGAAACTTTTCATAAATTACTATATTGGTAGCCGGTTTCACATAATCATAAGTTCAGATAAATACTAGTTGACACATTAAAATATCCTAAAAGATATGCAAATTATTTCATCTTACAAATAATTCATCCTTTTAGGCCAAAATTGAAAGAAAATATTACTAAAAATTGTATTATTTAGTTGTTTAAATTCACCAAACATAGAGTGAACGCTAGGTAGTGTACTATCAGACCCTCATTTTTTTCTTGTAAACTTCCGTAGTTTTATCATATATAATATCATAAGTGGTAAATTTTTGCCGGAATTTTTTTGGGATTGTTACGAGAGCCGGTTGCCTAGCAATTTATTGAGTGGCATTGATAAAAAAATCACGAGTTGTCAAACGAGTGATTTTTGATTAATGTCACGAGTTGTCAACAAGTGATTTTTGATCAATATCACGAGATAAATTGGCAACAGGCTCGAATAAAGCAATCAGAAAATTTTGCCAGAATAAAATTTAATCACGAATGGTATTCGGATGACTATTTCCGAAATAAAAATCAGGTAATCATTTACATAATTTTTTCTTGACAAATATCTTGTAATTTTTTATTGTGTTTAGAGGTATTATGTTTCAGTTTGCTTTTTTAACGTTTTAAATAGATTTCTGTCCGAATCGACTCATTTTTAATAGAAACTGATAACACTGAACAGACTTTGACAGGTATGTAAACAATATGTATCTAAAACGTCCAAAAATTTTAGTGCTGTTGACAAAATTCGAATTTTCGGATTTTTAAATATTCGAAATTCGAAAAATAAGCTTTATAATTTCCGAATTACAAATTTCGAAGTCAAAATTCGGAATATTTTTCGAATTATGTAATTCAATAATTGAAGGCGCCATTTATTTATTCGTGTTTTACAATGACATGACTTGTTTAAACTTAGTTAGTTAGTAATAACAAAGCAAAGTTTAATAAATGCCAATTAACTTACTCTTAAAAATGTGTAATTCTAACTTCGTAAATACTCGAAATTGGTTGAGTATGCATGAAATAAGAATTTTGTTAAAAATTCGAAATTCTAAATTTTGAATTTATATTAAAATTCGAAATCCGCATTTTCGAAATTCGAATTATTTTTCAACTGAATTTTCGAATTCTATTTTTTTCCAAAATGAACAGCACTAAAAAATTTCCACTTATGAAAACTAACTTGTAAAAATACGACATTTTATTGGCTTAAAAGGTGCGAAAAACTTTTGATCAATGTCACGAGATAAATTAGGCTCGAGTAAAGCAATCGGAAAATTTTTCCAGGATAAAATTTAACCACGAATGGTATTCGCATGACTATTTCCAAAATAAAAATCAGATAATCATTTATATATTTGTTTCTTGACAAAATTTTCTAATAAAATCTGATAAAAATGAAAATATACACACTTTGACAGGTATGTAAATAATGTTTTTAAACGTAAAAAAAATTTCGCTAATCAAAACTGTAAAAATACATCTTATCGGCTTAAAGGGTGCGATTTTTTTTTTGTGACGTTGTTTTGTCGATATGAAATTTGGCAACTATGCATGCTCTGTTCCATTTAAGCCATTCAGTAGATGGCACTGGCAACAGCGCAAATCTGAAGTAGCCGAAATTACATTGAGTAAACTTGTCTCTTGTCTCCAATTTCAGGCAATCAGAGAGGTCAAAACTATTCCCTATGCTCCTCAATACGGAATTGCTTAAATGGAACAAGGTATAGGTAGAAATCTGAATTTGGATTGGCTTATAAATTTATGACTAAATAGTCATTAGAATCAAATAATGTATGTATCTGGACCCGTTTTTGAGTTAATACATCAATAATTATGCTTGTTTATATTTCAGCAATTTCTTTTCGTTCCCGATATATTTACCATCAAAGTTTTGCTCCAAAAATGGAAATGCAAACTTGGTGATATCACCTACGGACAAAATTACAAGTACACCAATTAAGTTAGATTTTGGTTAGATTTTCACACTTTATCAGGATTTTCATATTTTTTTAAATATATAAATTGTTTTAAAATGCTGAAGATTGGTATACATAGGTATGAAATTTGGCTGCCCGTAGAATCGAATGTTGATATTACTATGTATTTCGGCCAATTTCTAGGTTACTGCCCAAAAATAGGTATTTTCAATGCAAATATTTGAGAAACTTAAAAAATATCGACCTGAGGTTAAAATTTCGAATCAGAACAATGAAAAATATCTAGAATATAAAAATTGGTGTTTTTTAACTTTTCGCCAGTATTGGCGAAGCCATAATAATTTTTTAAAAACAAAATATTTAAATGTTCATTCCAAAAATGGACTTTTCATAGTTTTTCAATAGCAATACAAAGATAGCTTCATATAAACCGTATTGAATTATTTATTTATAATACACAATAAATAAGGCATGGAAAAGTGAAATTTGCCAGAGTGAATTAACAAAATATTCAAGAAGAATAAAATAAAATATTTAGAAATTTTGTGTAAACTTTTTAATGTTTATATAAGTAATTTGTAGTATACGGGCGTACCTGTTTCTGTATAAAGCATGTGTTATATGTCATACGTCATGTCATGTGTCATGTCATTAGTAATAGCCCGTGTGACATAACCAGACATACATGAAGTGACATAACATTTCATGCTTGTGACTTAGTCACTTCAAATATTACTTTGTACTTTAATCATACTTGAAATAATTCGTAAACTATATTACACATGAAATAGAACACATATAAACTAGTAGATACGTAGTTATTATTTATATTACTACTAATGTACATATTATCAGCATTATTGTTTAGATTATATTTAACCAATCATTAATGTCTTATTGATTTGAACTTCAAATATTTGTTATTCGCCACCCAAACTAATAATCGACTACAAAAATTTCAGCCTGAAATTTTTCATCATCGGTAAAAAAAGCTAAAATCTGACTGCCTGTTATTTTCGGTATGAGCACCATACATTTAATTTTGCTATTCAAATATTATTTGAGATATTGCGACCGGCGACCCTACATTTGAGCATTAAAATACACAAAATTTGCAACCGAAAATTTGGAAAATTTTCAAATTTTCTATATATCTTTACCTTAACCTATAATCATTATATGTGAATGTGAAATTATGTACTACCTGCTTAACGCATGTGAGTAGAAAAAATTATTTTATTCTACCGAAATTATGTTTTCATCACCTAAAATAATAAAGGAATACCAGAAATAATAATTGAGATTTTAATATACCTTATTCCATTTAAGCCATTCAGTATTGTAGAAAATAGGGCATAGTTTAGAACTCTCTGATTGGCTGAAATTGGAGACAAGAGACAAGTTTACACAATATAATTGGCTACTGGCGCTGATGTGAGTGCCATCTGCTGAATGGCTTAAATGTAACAGACAATAATTACCTAAAAACATAAGAATAACGATACGAACTCATACTATATTGACAAAGCTCGGATCGTTATACTCGTTTTTAGGTAATTATGCAATACATTTCTTTTACTTTTTGGCATGAATAATTTTTTTATTAGTTGACTGACTGATTTTCGACATCAGGGTAGACAAAATAGTATTTTCAAATTTTGCTTACTTTTGTCGAACCAATCGTAGAAAAAGTATAGTGTGCAACACATTCGTGAATCATTTTTATACTTGTATGGTTGCACCGTTGACTCACAAACTCCACTCTCGTGTTTAAAAGTCAACTTCATGTATTTGTTTCACAATATACTATTTTTGTATGGTTCATAAATATATTTTTTGTAACAGCAATACAGTGCTCACCCCTTATTATTGGTGCTCAAGCATAGGTGCCGATTACGTGGGGGCTTCGGGGCTCGAGCCTCTGCACGGAAAAATCTAAGATGGCTCTGCCCCAACACGGAAAAATTTGAAGGGGTTCTGCCCTCACACAAATTATTTTTAATACAAATAAAAAGTACACTCATTTTGAAATTTTTTAAATACAATTAGGTACTTATACAAAGTAATAATGTATACCTATTCTGTTATTTATTATCTGTCTTATGTTGAGTTTCGCGGTAAATTTAAAAAAAGTCAAGATTATTTAAAAATTACGTAGAATTAGTAGTCATACGACAAATTCGCATCTTTTGTACAATTTTATTTATTTATATGTCCCAATTTTAAGAAATAAAGTTTTTATTTGGTAAATTTTCTGTTACCTCTTTATAGCCCCCACACGATAATCCAAAAGTCGGCGCCTATGTGGTCAAGTAATTAAAATTTTCAGAAATGTTGGTGTTCAAAAATTATTTTGTTATTTACTTAAATTATTCCTTATTGTATTCGTACCATAAAGCAGTTTTTAAGCAATTTCTTTATAACGTTTACAGAACGAAACATAGTGAATTAGGTAGACAGCATGACGCTAGACCAGACATAGTGGAGGTCGCATTTTGACCCCGAGCTATATAAAGCCATGAAGAAGACGACCACAGCAGACATACATATATTTGTGAACAAACTCAGTTTCATAATAGCCTTTTGTCTTGTAAGAACATTATTTTTAGACTTGTACTCATTTTGAAGAAACCTCGAAAAGAACGACATTTCATTTTATTTTATTTAAATTATCTTTAATTTTATACTTAGTCTTTAAACTAGCAGGAGCAAATTCAGAATTTTCTTAAGATGATCAATCCTTCGGATTGGCTAGTATTCAACCTTGTTTACAGCAAAACACATATAACATTTTGACATTTATACATCGTTTCATATAAGAACAAAGTTGATGATGCTTTAGAGCCGACCATTTTGACGTGCATTAAATAAAGAATTTAAAATCATGAAACTACTGCGATTTTATATGACAACTGACAGCTAATACTTTTTTTGGGAAATACACACTGACCGGCAAAAATCAGACCACCTTCAATATTATCAAACGTAATGGATTGAATTTGTTCCATAGAGAAAAACAGTTTGCACATTCCTTAGTCAATTTTTTGAGACAAAATTGATAGTCGCTATAGAAATTTTAAATTATCTTTTATTTTAGAGTTACGGTCTAAAACTTTTTGTTTGTTAATTTTGAAAATAGATATTACTTTTTGTAAAAGATACGAAAAAAAAAAAACGTTTAAACAATTTTTATTCGGTATCTTATATAGAAGAATGTGGTAGTATCATTTGGGTTGCCTTATTATGTATATGAAACATTCATTTTTACCTCTCGCTAAGAGAGGTATTGAATTCATGCTAAAAATCGCATATCCAGATTTTAATGAATAAGCTCGTTTTAAGGTCCTTAGAATCCGATTATAATATTTTTACGATGATGTCCGTATGTGTATGTGGATGTGTGTGGATATTGGATCCACGATTTCTCAAATACTATAAAACTTAAGACATTTTTAACTACGGATTCCACAATCTAACAATAATGGGAAGAGTTGATTAAGTTTTGGTAACAATTGGACAACCGGAAGTAATATAAAATATTTAATTAAAATAACAGTTTATGAAAGAAATTTGAATTAACAGTTTAAATTCATCGTGACATCGTAAAAAGTAACTTTCGATAATTTTTAAGTAATATTTGGGAACACTTAGGTACCTACTAATTTTTATTTTTTCATCCTCCGCTGTGAGTCTGTTAAAGATAGGATAACGCAGTTTGAAATTTTGAATTACCATTACCGAGTGTGTCAATCTGCTTTGTACGCAGATATCGGTAATGTTGATGACATATTGTTGGCGTGGAGAGTGCACCAAAGGGGTCACTTGTGCCATTTAAAATCGAAATAATTTTGGTAATATTTAAATTTTATTGCATTGTTCAAATGTACATAATATTTTTTTATTATTTAGTCTTATTTTATTGTCAATGTATTCTTTTTGAATTTGCAAATAAATTGGACCCTAGTTTTTTTTGCTATTAGAAACTCGGTTTTGAATAATCAGAGGGCAGAAATCATTTGCCTATTTATTTATTCGTATCTGCACTACATTACAAAGAATTAAATTCTTGTTTGAACAGGCGTTGGGTGATATTTTCTAATAGTTCACCTCACCCTTGATAGTGTACCTAAATACAGTGTAGAATATCTTGTCATGGTGAAAGTCTGAATAGGCCTTGACCTTTAGCGGGCTAATTAAGAAAGAAAGAGTTAGTGTTAGAGTTAGCCAAAATAAAGCGAACAATGCCGTCCCATCTGTCACGTTTATGAGGCGAACAGTCCAGCAGAAAAACGCCCAAAACGAATCCATTCACATGCAGACTACAAAGACACAACACAACACACATCACAATAACCAATGTTAAGATATTATTAGAATAGTTCGAACATGGATGGGAGGCACGCAGAGTATTACAAATTATACGTGCACGCAACTCGTCAGCAAAATTCATATAATGTTCTTTAGGTTATTTCCACAAGTTCTAAAATATATACCCGTATATATTTTAACTAATAGTACCTACAATTGAACTATCAAATTATAAATTCAAACACAGTATTTAATTTGAAAGGATTCAATGAAAAAAGTAGGTTGCTTCTGGTAGCGAAAAAGGTACTCGTACTCTAATATCGTGACAAGGAAAATATTTCCTAAGGAAGGAAAAATTATTTCTATTGATTTTTAACTGTTTCGGAAACTAAAATTTCTAGTTAATTAGTAAAATTATTTACTAACGTTTGTGAATAATATCTGATATAATTCAATAGAAACCGCTATTTCAGTGAAAAATTTTATTGAAATAAAAATCACAAATTCTAATTCAAGTAAAACTTATTCTTGAAATAGCAAATACATTTACTATTTTAGTGAATTTATTATAATTATTAGGTTTAAATTTATTTCTAGTACCGAAATTTTTTATATGGTTCCAAAATGGATGTATACATATGGAATGAGAAATAAATAAATTCATAGTGAATAAATAATTTATTTATTTATAACAAAACCTACATCGTTTATTATGTTACATATCTGAGTAAAAAAACAATAATAAATTATAAACAAACCGAGAAACAAACCTTCAAAGTGACTTATTATTTCTTCAATACGTATTCATCCCTTAAAATTTTCTTATTGCCAGAACACAATAGCCGCTGCACTTTTTTCATCAATTTCTCTGGCATTTGCCAGAATTGTATAAAATCGGTTGATTTATGTTCCTTATACGAAAAGTACTTTATAACATTACAATTTCTTTCAAATTGGTGTGTCCGAGCTCTTGGTTTCCTCTTGTTGCCTTGTTAATAAATTCCTCTGCTACAATAAATGTATGTATATATATATATATATATATATATATATATATATATATATATATATATATATATATATATATATATATATATATATATATATATAGGCTGTTATATTTTAATGGACCCAGCAAATATCTCGCTTATTTATTAAGTTGGCAATTTTTTTCATATAACATGATTTATACAGGAACATGTAAGCTACTTGATGACGGATGTACATTCCTGATGCCACTTCCGATTTATGAGTAATTAATATCTACTTTGAAATTTCAAATGGAACATACTATATTTTTTACAAATTTGAAAAGTGCATCATATTTGCTTTACAATCATGTAAAATAATCCATATGTTACATTATTAAAAATTAAAATGGCGGGCACTTTTTCATACACCTAATTGGAAAGAGAATAGTGAGCCATGACTGTGGCTTGTATTCCTTATTCTAATTTTCTGTATTATTATGACAAAAAATATTATTTCATTTAATAATAATAGATACAATTGTTTTAGTTATTTGTTTTATTTCAAGCCACTGTCATGGATCACTATTCTCTTTCCAATTAGGTGTATAAAAAAGTTCCCGCCATTTTACTTTTTAACAATGTAACATATAGATTATTTTACATGATTGTAAAGCAAATTTGATGTACTTTTCAAATTTGTAAAAAAATATAGTATGTTCCATTTGAAATTTCAAAATAGATATTAATTACTAATAAACCGGAAGTGGTATCAGGAATGTACATCCGTCATCAAGTAGCTTACATGTTGCTGTATAAATCATGTTATATGAAAGAAATTACCAACTTAATAAATAAGCGAGATATTTGCTGGGTCCATTAAAATATAACACCGTGTATATGATATTAAATAATGTATACTATACATACATAGGTATTTAATATTACTTACATTAAACAAGAGGCAGCATCTTTCGTTTATAACAAATAACTCAACACAAAGACACAAACTTACTTCAACTGTTTACAAACGAGTCGCAAGTTGCTTACGACTTACGAAGAAATAGCTTTAGGGTGCAATCTTTACTATTATAGAATATTTATTCGCTGTCTTAAAAACAATATTAGTAAATGTAGTATTGATTTTTCTAAACTAAATAAATGTATACTCTAATTATTTTGTTAAATTCATATTCTAAAATAGAGAATTTAATTTTTAAAGCAGTAATCAATATTTATAATTCAATAAAGTGAAAAATATTTTTTTTTCTAAATTAGAAGATTATTCGTTAAACATAAACGCACAAAAGTCACGCTGGAAACCATTCGCCAATGTATAGAATTCCTAATGCGATTTAGTTAAAATGTAAAATTCAAATCATGTTTCATACATTGTCTAAAGGACCTAGGCATTCTATAATAATTAATAATAATGATTGAATTATGCTCTTTGCCGGTAACATATACAAGGTTGTGTAGGTAAACATGTACTAAAATATTCTGACTTTTATAATAAAAGCGCTTTTATGGGCTATATTCTCACGAGGAATGTGTTCCTTAAAAGCGCTTTTATTGTAAAAGTGCGCTCGTAATACGTGCCATCGTTATTGTTACTTGCAAAACACTTTAACACTTCTCTCATTCACATCCTATCGAATTGAAATGCTTCTAAAATTAA
The DNA here is from genome assembly GCA_963082715.1 of Harpalus rubripes. NCBI lineage: Eukaryota > Metazoa > Arthropoda > Insecta > Coleoptera > Carabidae > Harpalus > Harpalus rubripes. The sequence continues at coordinate 46,905,429 of OY720451.1, read as the reverse complement.
TAATTCGCACCAAGAACATCTGAATAAATAAATTCGGGTACTTAGAATATATAAAAAATACATTTGAAAACATTTAAGAGGTGTAGGATAAAATTTTGTATGGCATACGTTTGAAAATTACAAACGCTTCACAAAAGAAATGCACCCGGCTTAATGACCTCGTGGGCTGACACGTTTCTCATATGTACGTCACGTGACTTATTTGCAGTACACACTTGTACCGTAAATAACTATATTTTGTGAGTTATTTCACTGATTTTAGTAAATGAATAATACATATATCTTAAATTTATTCATATAATTGAACGTAGAAGCTCTATTCATAATGAGATCTCTTCTGATGATAGATTTTCGTTTTAGAGTATTTATCATTCATCAACAATATCTCATGTATATTCATATTCACTAGTAAAAACGTTATCACTCATATATTTTAAGCTTCAAATTAATATACAAGTACCTATTGTTTATGTTATCTCATTATAATATAGGCTGTGTCTAGCCTCCCGGCGCCGGTATCCGTATAAATCCCGGTTTTGTAATGACGTCACATAATAATATGTCGTAGTCAGATTGTAAAATGCCGCCAGAAAGTCAAATCTTTGTTGACTTAGCGATGATTTACAATCTGGCTAGTTGTGTAGACCTAGCTTGCATACTTCTATAATGTACATTCACCCAAGTATCCGAAGTACTGAATAATAAATAATGGCCAACTAGATGTTATTTACATTGACTTCTCAAAGGCCTTTGATAAAATCAGTCTATGAAAACACTGTTTATCACTGAAAACACGGCGTTTAGAAGATCTATAAACGCACTGTTTGGTCATAGCCACTTATATAGGTAGCTATGGTTTGTTACAATATATTAATATTTTCTATTTGTCAAAATTTATTTCGTTTTCAAAAGGCCTTAATGGTTTGAAATTTTGATATTATATTTTAAGCCAAAACACGACAGGCGGGTCTCCGGGGGTAAGTATGATTTATTTAAAAAAAATCCTTATAGTTTCAGAGATATTAGGTACTATCTACTTTTTGGCAAATTTTATTTCGTTTGTAAAGGCCCTTAGTGGATACAATTACCTCAATAGAAAAAATAGTATAAAAAACATGTATCATAAGGCCTGTTAACGCACTCGTCCTTTGTAAAACTCGCCTAGCGGTTCGTTTTTCAAACTTGGACTCGTACGTTAACAGATTGCCTTGTGATACTTGTGTTTTAATGTACTATTTTTAACTCATACCTTGAAAATCGTGATCTCTTTCTAGTGTATAATGGTTTCAAGAACAGAGCATATATATATATATATATATATATATATATATATATATATATATATATATATATATATATATATATATATATATATACAGAGTGTTAATACTAAGTCGTCACACCCGACAATGGTAGTTAGAACTCAATAAAACAAACAATTTTACTTAGTTCCAATAATTGATTTGGTGCCCCGGTTCGTAGTTATTGGATTCTTTTGTTTTCCGAACAATATTAAGGCTGCATTAATTTGCAAAATAAATAGACAACTTTCAGGAATGGTGTACGATAAAGAAACTGTCGTAGAAAGAATTCAATGATCTGTAATTATAGAATCTATCTCATTAAATCGATGTTCATCTAAGGAAGATTTAAGTACATTATTTGACCCTAATTTAGCGTTTAGTTTACATTAACAAATCTAGTGTCATCTGCTACGAAAATGCAGGACTTTATTATACGTAATTGCAAACATTTCTTTAATGAGCAGGTTTTATTAACCCTTTACTTTGCCTATATTAGGTCAACACTGGATTATATCATTTTAATTTGGTATTCACCCTATCACACTTACAAACATGCCTTGGAAAATATTCAAAGAAGATTTTTAAAATATATGTGGTTAAAGCGCTATTCCTGTCATCCTAACAGAGGCATTGATCAGGACATATTATTAAATTTATTAGTACTGGAATCCGTCGAAAAGAGACATTCACAAATTGCTGTGACAATGTTGCCCAACGAAAAAAAAATGCCCTTATTTACTGTGTCACTTTCCATTTCACGTCCCTAGAATAGCATCTCGACTGCAGTTCACATTTTACTTACCCAAAAATAAAACTAGTATTTTAAGCAAATCGCCCGTCTACGTTATGTGCAAATTATATATTATTTTTGTGATGTATATTTCTCTACTTTTCTCTTTGTACATTTACATGTAATGGGTTCATCCTTTTTAGTAATAAATGATTATTGTAACGTTTTTATTTATTTGGGTGAAGTGTAAATATTAGACAATTATTATTAATTAAAATAAAAATTTATTATAACGATAAATAGATATTAAATATAATTAAAAGATGATAAATATAACAAACACTACGATTAAACAAATATTAAAAAACTAATTAAGACTTAGAATATTATAAGACACTTAAACACGTACATTATTTATTTAAACAATATAGCTCACTTATTTATTTTTACAACTATATTTATTTATGTTTACCACTTGTCGACTATCTGTTTATATCACCAACTGTTTAACACGCAACGCTTATTTATATCAGACTATCCAATGCCTTCGCTAACAGTGCTTATATACTCCGGCATTTGTATTCGAGAACTTACTAGAACACTATTCTAGATAAAAACTCAAACACAATAGGTTACATCAACCGCGTAATTAAGCAGGTTCCGATAAGTCTGTTGCGTCTTCGCTAAAAATAGACACTCGCCCGTCCCTGCGACAGCGGCGGTGACAGTGGCAGCGACGGTGGGCGCTGCGCATTACATTATTATTATTATTATTATTATTATTATTATTATTATTATTATTATTATTATTATTATTATTATTATTATTATTATTATTATTATTATTATTATTATTATTATTATTATTATTATTATTATTATTATTATTATTATTATTATTATTATTATTATTATTATTATTATTATTATTATTATTATTATTATTATTATTATTATTATTATTATTATTATTATTATTATTATTATTATTATTATTATTATTATTATTATTATTATTATTATTATTATTATTATTATTATTATTATTATTATTATTATTATTATTATTATTATTATTATTATTATTATTATTATTATTATTATTATTATTATTATTATTATTATTATTATTATTATTATTATTATTATTATTATTATTATTATTATTATTATTATTATTATTATTATTATTATTATTATTATTATTATTATTATTATTATTATTATTATTATTATTATTATTATTATTATTATTATTATTATTATTATTAAATATGACAACAATAACCTCACCTCACGCACAAAATTCACCACGAGTTTTCCAAGAGTGACTTTTGTGCATTCTATAAGGTTATTCTTCTTATATTCAGAGAAATTGTAAGCAAAAATAATATCCATATTACAATGGAGCTGTGAGCTATTCGTCGTTTTATAAAGCGTATCTAGTCATATTGTAAAACGCCTGCTTATTTTACAATCTGACTATAACATAAAACCGGGATTAATACGGATACCAGCGCCGGGATGCTAGACAAAGCCTATAATATACTAGCCCAGGCTCATAATATTTCGGCCGGCATACATTTTGCAACAAATTTTTAAATCTACTCGAATGATGAGAAATTTCTACAAAATTCATTCGGTTACTTTAAATAAAGATTTAAACTTAAAAATGTAGGACAAATTACGGATGATTATAGTTTGACCGACATTTAAAGGGTTATCTGCTAGTCCAGATTTATCTTCTACGGAGACCCTTTATGCTTTTGGTACAATATGAAAAATAATTTCATAAATATCCAGTGCGTATACAGTAAAACGGTACCTTGCAAGACATAATACTGTAACAGAAGAATTTGCACGGCTTGTGGATACAATGCTTATTAAAGCTGTTATTACTAACAAAGGCGATATAATCCAATATTAAATGACGTAATATTTGAATAATATTTTTAGCTTTTGTAACTTTAAAATTTATATTTTGCACTAATCGGGGGAAATTTGTAGAAATTTCTCACCATTAGCGTAGATTTTCTAACATGTTGCCCTGGACTCGTATTAATAATGATTGCACAGCTTTAATAAAGAGCGTTTAAATTTGAGGTTGCTTTTTGAATTACCCGCCTTTTATTTCGTAGATATATGTCGTAGGACAGTTGTTATTTGTGAAATGAAAGCATTACATTGTTTAGTTATGGAACACTATACGGTGCAACAACGCGTGTTTATAATAAATAAGTACAGTATAACCTCTTTAATCCGGATAATTAAATGCATGGAGTACGTCCGAATGATCGATTTGTCCGGATTACTGGATATTTGTGAGAAATGTTGATTTAAGAAAGAGACATACAGGTACTAGGGTGTAGGCTCTGATTCCAACAATTAAGATTGTTGGAATCAGAGCCTACACCCTAGGCTGGGGACGTTCTTTTTTAGCTCTAATTAAATCAAAGCGCCCCAGAAACTATAATGAAATGATAAAATTGTACGCCCCCAAAATCTGTGCGCCCTAGCCTGCAGCCTAATCAGCGTGTATATAATTTAATTGTAATAATATTGCATTTATTTAACAGTTTGAACTTACACATACCTAAACTTTCGAAAATCCATACAATTATGCTCTATCCGTTTTAACTATGAAGTGCTGCGAAGATAGGAGCAGTTTGATCTTGTTTTCTGATTGGATAATACCCCGATATTATCCAGTCAAACAACGATCAAATTGCGCCTATTTTTACACCACTCCATATTTAAAACGGATAGAGCATAATTGTATGGATTTTCGAAAAATCAAAACAAAATCATGAATTAGCGCAACCTAGTGACGATATGACAAGTCCGTGCGTGCAAAGTGTCCGGATTAACGAAGAGCGTCCGGACTATAACTCGTCAGAGTTAGTGCCTGAATTACTGGATGTCCGGATTAATCTATGTCCGAATTAAAAAGGTTATACTGTATTACAAATATGCGGAAAGTGTAGATGTCTTCAAAGTTTCAGCAACAATTTCATTACTGCAGCAATGTTTTTTTGGAAAACCACCATTACGATGCTAAACACGCTGTCTTGAATCTTGTACTGTACCAATTTCTTTAATTACTTAGTAATAGCTGTTTTGGAGGAAGTATTGTTTCTTTCAAATTCCCTACAGCATTTTCTATCTGTTTCGGCTACACTTTCTCTATATACGTTTTTTTATAAACACGCGTTGTTGCACCGTATTGCGTTCAATAACTAAACAAAGAAATGCTTTTTTCTTCACAAATATCAACTGTCACACGAAAATTTCTACGAGAGAAAAAATGGTGGGTAATTCAAAAAGCAACCTCAAATTTGAAAACCTGTTATAAAGACCACCACAATCTATTCTTATTTATTTCATTGAGATTTACCAACCAAAACACGATCATCCTGTTGTAAGTTTGTATTTTCCTTGCAGGTTGTGGTACTGGTCATCAGTGTCTTCAGGTCCGCTTTCCTTAACTGTGATTCCCTGTGTGGCCAGAATCCGATGGAAGCTGCAGTATGAAGAGAAAAACGACACCAAAACAGGTAAGTGTAATCAGATAGGATTAAAGATATCTGATATTTTCTTATAATTGTTGTGAAGAATAGATGTGTACGTAAAAAAGCAAATTTTAATAACTCATGTTTGTTTATTTGATAGGAGTTACTATTGTTTTAAGTTTCGAAGAATTGTATAGTATTACTCATATTTAGGCGCAGCGACTTCTGTATAAGTCTGTACCTTGTTCCATCTAAAGAATGAAGTAATCCGCATGATAACATTTATACTTCCGCGTGTATATACCGGTGTATACTTTTTTTGTGGACGATACTATAGGAAATACTCGAACAATGGTAAAATTTTCTGCCCTATTAATTTTAGAACAAAAGTATAAATGTAAAAAAATGTTCAGAATTAAAAACTGCATCTTTCCGAAAGAAAGCCAAAATAAAAGTAATAATTTTTAAATAAATATCATCACGGCATATTACCCATTGCTGGGTATGCCAATCTGCTTTGTACGCAGATAACTATATATAAGGTGCCATGTGCAATAGCGCAAAAAGTTACAGTTGTATTGCAAATTTTCCAGACGACATCTGTCATACAGTTTTATTAATTATAGAATTCATTTATCAGTACCCATAGATATATTTACCACCGCAGAAAAACTCAATGGAACAATATTAACAATTAGATATCTATTAATAAACTATCTATCAAAGTCAAACAATATACTATTTGAATTGTTTTGTCTTGCATGTCACTCTGTAGAAAAGCTTAAAGGTGGATATTGTAACGTTTTTACCTTCCGTCACCTTTAGGTAAGGAAGGTATTGTCTGTGGTCAAAAAATCCGGTGGTGTTTTTAATGAATAAGCACGTTTTAAAGTCCCTAGAATACGATTTTACTATTTTTACGATGATGTGTGTTTGTGTGTGTGTGTGTGTGTGTGTGTGTGTGTGTGTGTGTCTGTGTGTGCATGAGTGCGTGAGTGCGTGAGTGCGAGAGTGTGTGTATGTGGGTGTGTGAGTGTGTGAGTGTGTGAGTGCGTGAGTGCGTGTGTGCGTGAGTGTATGAGTGTGTGAGTGTGTGAGTGCGTGAGTGTGTGTGAGTGTGAGTGTGTGAGTATGTGAACGTGTGAGTGTGTGTATGTGTGTGTGTGAGTGCGCGTGTGAGCGGGCGCGGGTGCGTGCGTGCGTGTGTGCGCGTGTGTGTGCGCGTGCGAGTGTGCGTGCATGCGTGTGTGCGCGTATGTGCGCGTGTGCGTGAGTGCGTGAGTATGTGAGTGCGTGAGTGCGTGCGTGAGTGTGAGTGTGTGAGTGTGTGAGTATGTGAGTGTGTGTGTGTGTGTGTGTGTGTGTGTGTGTGTAACAAAATTTTCGTCTACGATAATTCTAATACTACAATTCCAAAAATTATAATTCTTTCGTAGTCCTCTTCGTTGAATCCATATGAAGAGCTGATTAGATTTTGGTTATAATTGGTCAACCGGAAATACCCTCATTTGAAGATATTAACAGTTTTTCTAGAAAAAACGATGTTAAATATCATTTTTTCACATTTAATGTTATTATAAATATTAAAGAATATTATATTCTCTATACGATTTGACTGCATTTTATACACGTACTTTATATTAAATGGATATAAAGTTATAAAATTATAAAGAAATTAAATTTCATAAATTAGCTAGTTATTCTAGAAACAGCTACTATATTAAGAAAATTCTGATTGAAAGATGTCAGTATCAATTGACATATTCGTAGCATATTTGTGTTATAATTTTACTCAAAATATAGGATATTTTTACTCGAAACTTTCTGTATGGAATTTGTATAAAATACATACAACTGTCGAAAGGTAATGTACATACAAGAAATTTAGAATCTTTTGCAAGGAACTTTCTGTATGGATTTTATAGAAAATACATACGCATTTACGAAAATTCTACCGGCAGATACCGCATCTACTGACTGTGTTCGAAACCAAGAGTGGTAAAAAGTTACCGTGTTCGAAAATTGTACAATGTCTACCAGATCCATCTAGCAGATTCATGAAGAATCTAATCTCAAAAAAAATGTAGTGATGCAAAGCGAAGCGCGCGCGTTAAAAGTTTGTTACCTATCAAATTTCTAACCTGTTTCAAATTTCCAAATTTTTTTATAGGTTATGGATCTACCCTGTTTACCACTTGCGTTCTTAAAATATCGATTCCGGTAGCTATAACCTGATAAACAGCTGTTTACCGGTAACAGTTCACCAGTAGAATTTTCGTAAATGCCTCATATAACTGACGGAAGGTAATATGCTGGACACATCAGATTTTAAAAAAAATTATTTGGGTGAAGTATAAATATTCGACAATTATTATTAATTAAAATAAAGGTTTATTAAACTATAAATAAAAATTAAAAAGGTATTAAATAATAACGATTACTAATATTAAATACTACTACTATTGACTAAAATTAACTAGATAACACTAACACTATGTATTTAAACAAATAACACGACTATTTATTTATACAATCTTACTGATTATTTATTGCGACTATTTATCTCACTATTTCTTTATTTAACCAATTAACTGTACGCCTACCGATCTCCACAGCGGCTACATACTCAATTGAGTCAACAGCGTCTGTATATTCAACTGCTCGGACAGAAGTCACACTTTTCACTTCACTATCTGTCTATTTATGTAACTTTCTCTCTCTCTCTCTCTCTCTCTCTCTCTCTGCCGAGTATCCACTTCAACATGCTGTTACTGTACCCGTGTACCTAGCTCCCCAATAATCTTCAACACTACAGAGTATTCACTTCCACAGTTATCCCGGTATACCAGTAACTTTCCGACTCGCCGTTACTGTCCTTGTACACTAAAGCTTCCCAATACTCGTCAACACTATCGAGTATTCACATCCACAGCTATCCCTGTTAACCAGTAACTTCCCGAGTCCTCCACTCGACTCCACTGCGGGACTCCACTATACTGCATACGCTTACCACTAACACTCTATGTGAATGTCTCTATATGTCTCGCCATGTAACTAACCAACTAACTAACTCCCGAGCATAGCTGCGTCCCTTTTATACAGCTGCCATTACCTTCTAGAAAGCTCTAGAATGTTCGACCGCATAATAACAATGAACACAGGAGGTTCAGGCGACCGCTAGTAATTAAGCACGTCGCGACTTATTTGTTTACGTAGCCCGGCTGCTAGCGCGATTGCGTCGTCGCTATAAATAGACACTCGCTCATTGCTGCGGCGACGACGGCGCGGCTGCGACGGCGTTAGCGACAGCGGGCGTTCCACGTAACAATATTTTATTTTACATTTATGAACTATAACAATATGGAATTGTATTTGTTTAAAAAGACCGATTTTATTTCATTAAATAATCACCTATCAACTGTAGATTGGTCATACGAATTTTCATCCCTTAATGCAGAGGATATGGTAAGCAAGTTTTATGATTTATTATATTCTGCCATTAATTCATTCGCCCAAAAAAAAATGTTATCTCATAGAACTTATCCTTCTTGGTACACAGCTGATCTAATTAAATTAATTAGAGAAAAACACAAGTTGCATAAAAAATTTAAAAGATTTCATAATCAAGCAGATTATTTAGAATTTTCTCTACTTCGCAAACGAGTAAAAGACCTTACTCGTATCTGCTATGCCGACAATATATCTAATATTGAACAGGAAATTCCTACAAATATAAAGAAGTTTTGGTCCTACGTGTCATCTGTCAAAAAACAAAGCATCCCCTCTAATATGACTTTTAATGATACCATGTCTAACAATGAAATATGTAATATGTTTGCTACGTATTTCCAGTCGGTCTTTTTAAACAGTAATACAGTTGGTACGTATAATAAGAAACATTGTGAAACAAACATAGATCTTTGTTCTTTATCTGTTTCCGAAACTGAGGTACACGATTTGATGTCATCTCTTGATGTAAATAAAGGAGCTGGTTCTGATGGGATCCCGAGCTTTTTCATTAAAAACTGTGCCATGTCTCTTTCCTGTCCGTTAACTATTATTTTTAATAAGTCGCTTACTGAAGGTCAGTGTCCCAGCATGTGGAAAAAAGCTCTTATTGTTCCAGTCTACAAATTGGGTAATCGAAATTCTGTTGAAAGTTATCGTCCAATATCAAAACTGTGTATATTTGAAAAAAAATTTGAGAAAATTATTTATAAATATTTATTTGCAGCCTTCAAGGGCATTATCAATATTCAGCAACAGGGTTTTTATAGTGGACGATCTGTCGAATCTAATCTCGTTGAATACACAGACTATATTCTTCAATCTATGGATTGTAATACCCAGGTTGATGCGGTGTACACTGATCTCAGTAAAGCGTTTGACAGAATAAATCATTCCATGTTGATAAATAAATTAGAAATATATGGAGTACATGGCAATCTACTTAAATGGTTTAATTCGTACCTGGATTGCAGGCAGCAATGTGTAACTCTAAAAGGGTTCAGATCTGATTATTTTCCCGTGACCTCTGGTGTCCCTCAAGGATCTCATCTAGGACCACTCCTTTTTATCATTTTCATAAATGACATCAGCAACATTTTCGAAAACTCTAATTTTATTATGTATGCCGACGATCTTAAGGTGTACAGTGAAATAACTTGTATTTCAGTTTGTTTTTCTCTTCAAGATGATCTCGACAAGTTAAATAACTATTTAATTACTAATGATTTATCTGTCAACCATAGTAAGTGTTCATGCATTTCTTTCTCTCGAAATAGAAACAATTTTGGATTTCAATACAGAATTAGTGGAAATGTTATCAATCGTGTATCTCAAGTAAAGGATCTTGGAATCATATTAGACAAAAAACTCATGTACGATATTCACATTGACACTGTTGTAAAGAAAGCATATAAAATGCTTGGATTTATATTAAGGGTTGGAGCACATTTCAAGAATTACAACACTCTCGTTCAACTTTATTACTCACTTGTTCGCTCGCAATTAGAATTTGCTGTCGTATGTTGGTCCCCTCATTACCAAATATACATTAACAGAATTGAAGGTATCCAGCGTAAATTTATTTCTGCTTTAAATTGGAAATTTCCAAATAATGCTATCTCTCTTGTTACTTTACAAAAACGTAGAGAAGTACTTGATATGACATTTTTATACAAAATTGTAAACAATTATATAGACAGTCCCACTATTTTAAGTAAAATATCTTTACGTGTACCTTCCTATGCCACTCGTTCTGTTGAAACGTTCTCTACTAAAAGATATAAAACCAACGCAGCTATGTTTTCCACAGTGAATCGATTAATGTGTACTTTTAATAATATGATCGCTATTTATAATGTACCTGATATTTGTAACTGTTCGCTATTTATGTTTAAATCTTTCTTAAAATATGTTTTCTCGCATTCCTATTCAAATCGTTAGATTTTATTTTTTGAATTCTCCTTACACTCATGTCTAGCTAGAAACATATTTTTTTGTGTATATTGATACTGTGCTGTACTATTATTGGGCCTTGGCATGTTGTACAGCCTTCTTTCTAAATAAATAAATAAATAAATAAATTTATCTCATGACAGGTATCTATTATATCAAATTTAGGCTAATTTGATGTAGTTTTTAATTCTGAACATTTTTTTTTTTGTATTTACACTTTAGTTCTAAAGTTAATATGGCAGAATTTAGAGTCATATGAAAATTTTACCATTGTATTTCCTATGGTCCATAAAAAAAGTAAACACCCGGTATGTAAATTAGTAGCCATTTAATGAATCATGAATGTATAATGGGATCATCCCACATTTTTTGTTCCATTTTTATCCTGGACGACTAACTGCTATGCTATACAGAGAGTTTTTGGACTCGGTTATCGAAATTGAAGATACCAAATCGGTTAAATTAGGGAAAAATTGCCTTACTTTTAGATCATTTTAAAAATGTATTAATTTTTCTCGAAAAATGCAGAAGTCACTAGATGAACACAAATTTTTAATTTTATAAATAACTTCTAAGTATGAAATAATGTGGAATTATAGTTTGAACTTCTTTAGGGCAGTTTTTATTTTCTTTCCAATGACGATGCTCAGATTTTTTATTAATGCTAGAGTTCGAATTATTAGGTCAAGGTTATAGTTTTTATATAGACGCCAAAATGGAACGTTGCATTAATTCATTGAAAACAGAATTTTTTAGCTTCCCGACTCCCCCTAGCAGAGAAAATATAAATTAAATTTGTTTACTTTCATATATTTACATGCATTTAGCAGTACGAGATGTGAGAATACTCGTTTATATATTTAGAAATTTTTATACATGGATGTGTGAATACTATCGATGTATGTGAATGTGAATAGCGAATGAGTGGTCACAAAATAATCGGTGGAATAGCATTAAAAAATTACGAATGAAAAATATTATATTTTGGATTGTTTATATTGTTATATTAGTTATAGATTCCATTTTTGCAAAACTATCGGTAACATTATTTTTTGGGATGTCCCCATTAAGAATCGTGTTTTTGAGTAAGGGTGAATCAATATAACTATAGAACAGAAACTGAATGGTTAGTAAAACGTACGAGTATATGTAGTTGCAGGTTGCAGTACAGGATAAATTCGAAGAGTGTGCTCATTGAAAAAAATTCTAAATCTAAAGATGCGTACAAACATACAACATATTTTTGTTACTCATCGAAGATACTTTGTGTCGAGAATTAAAGGGTATCATAACGCCGTCGCGAATCGTACAAACGAACATTCTGTCGTTTCATCATTTAGTATCATGCAGACCTGTCCAGATATGCAAACAAGCGGTGCACCATCAGTGCATATAATTTCTTTGATGTTGCAGTGAAAAACTGAGAACTGATGGAACGCTTCAATGTTACTATATTATGGTGTTACGAAGTGCCGTCCAAACTTGTCACGCGCCGGTGTTACGACACGAGGTTTTGTTGCATGTCTGTACGCACCATGATAGTTTCAAAACATTGTACAATTCTGTACATAGAAATTTGGGTTTGAAATTAACCCCAGGATAAATGAATGATGCTTCATTTTAAAGGTATATTTTTTTTTCTTAGGTGGCACGATGCATTTAGGTGGTGCGGTAACCAATTCACTACAAACACACCACTTTCAAGCTCGTTTGGGGCTGTTCTCCGTAAATTTAGAGACTTTGGATGGAGAGGGTGGAGTCTCACTGTATGTAAGTACAGAACCCGGAGGGCCACAGCCTTTACAAGTGAGACATCCTCCTCTAAGACTACAGCACAGGCAAAGAAGGACGCAACTCAGCGTAAAATGGAATCAAAGGTAAGAAAGATGTTTTCCATTTTATACTAATTGAGACGCTCTAAGGAAAAATATTACAAGAGAATTTTTACAAAAATTAAATAAGTGTGGGCAGTGCCGCAACAGTCAAAACGGGACCACAAGCGCAAAAAAACAAAAAAAAATTCTATTCTGAAAAACATATACTCGTACCTAAACTGGTAGGTAGTATTTATTTTTAATCAGGATTGATTAAGCTGTAACTAAAATAATAAATTCAGTTGTTTTTTTTTTAATCATACCAAAGAATTAGTTAGCGTAACTAAAATTGTTTGTGGGTAAATACTGCTAGTCATAGGTTTTATAAAATCAGTTTTATGCAAATAACCCAAATAACAAATAACTTATTAATATATACGAGGTTAAACTGAAAGAAAATTCATAGGAAGGCGCCACTTTCTTCTTCTTCTAGGCCATGGGCACTAAAATTCCTAGTTACCTCCCTTCATACCGAAGGTAAGGGAGGTAATGTTATCGGTCCAAAAATTCGATAGTGAGTTTTCAGTAAAAAAGCACGAATTAGGGTCCCCACAACACGTTTTTACTATTTTTACGATGTGTGTGTGTGTGTGTGCGTGCGTGAGTGCGTGCGTGCGTGCGTGCGTGCGTGTGTGTGTGTGCGTGTGTGCATGTGTGTGTGTGTGTGTGTGTGTGTGTGAGAGAGAGAGAGAGAGAGAGAGAGAGAGCGAGATTGTGTGTGTGTGTGTGTGTGTAATGATTTTTTCCTCCACGATAACTCTTACAACAAACTTCCGAAAATTTCAATTTTCCGTATTTAAGCTTTCTACATTCATATAAAGAGTTGATTAGATTTTGGGTAAAATTGGACAACCGGAAATGATAATTTACTTAAAGCCCATAACAGTTTTAATGCAAAATTATATTAAAATATAATCCAAAACTTTTTGTTTTAGTATTTAAGACTTTCATATCAAAGGGAATAACATATTAGATTTTGGCTAAAATTAATAAACAGGAAGTAATAGTTTTACTTGAAGCTCTGAACAGATTTTCGTGAAAAATATATTGATACAATCCATAACTTTTCAAATTTGTATTTAAGAATTTTATATTAATGAGACCGACATATTAAATTTTTTTCTAAGATTGATAAAGCGGAAATAGTACTTTACAGAAAGCAATAAACAGATTTTCTTGAAAAAATATATTAAAACATGATTCAAAACTTATCAAATTTGGTATTTAAAACTCGTATATAATATGAAACAACATATTAGATTTTGACTATACGAGTACTTATATGATTTACCGGAAGTGGTATTTAATTTGAAGCTCTTAACAGATTTTCAAAGAAAAACAATAAAATATAATCCAAAATTTGGCATTACAGACGTTTCTATTTATTGGAACAACAAATATTATTTTATTTACAAACGATCATTCGGAAGTGATACTTTACTTAAAGCTCATTGCTTTTTTAAACATGGAATTGTGCTCGCCACATCAGATTTTTACTGCTTTGAAACGATGCGTAACGAATAACATGGGAAAACTGTTTTTTGCGAAAAAGCAGTCTATTAATTTTAGACAATAATACTACAAATGTAGAGAATTAAATTCTGTATCCAATGCAATAATCATATTTAATTTTGCATGTTTTGTAATCGAGTAAATCGAATTTAAAATTTTATAAAAGTATTCTGGGACCCTAAAACGTGCTTATTCATTAGAAACTTATCGAATTTTTGGATGAAACAGAATACCTCCCTGAAAGGTGCCACCGTGACACTGCCACGAGGTAAAAAAGGTACAAGTGCAAGTGATTGCTTATATTAGTAAAGTGTAGCGTTTAGAATGTTTCGAGACATACAAATTTTTCTTTTAATTTTTTAACTTTATTCACTATTTTATTTAATTCTAAATTTTCTCACTATATATACGCATAGGTACCGACTTTGAAAATTTTTGTCGGGTGCACTCACAGAACAAAAAATTGAGATTATACTTTAGACTTTAACAATTCTTGCTTCTCTAATTATTTTAGAAAAAAAATCTGATGTGGCCAGCATATGACCTCTCGCCAATTCCATGTTTAAAACATGTAGCAATGAGCTTTAAGTAAATTATCACTTCCGGTTTCATATATAATCAAAATATATTAAGGAGTTGAAAATTATATAGTAGATTTAAATACCAAATTTGAGAAGTTTTGAATAATATTTTAATAATTTTTTTCAAGAATATCTGTTTAGAGTTTTTAGTAAAGTATCACTTCCGGTTTATCAATTTTAGCCAAAATCTAATATATCATTCTCATTAATATAAAAGTTACAAGTACCAAATTTAAAAAGTTTTGGATTATATCAATACACATATTTTCACGAAAATCTGTTCAAAGCTTCAAATAGTACCACTTCAGGTTAATATAAAAGTCTTAAAGTTTTGGATTATTTTTAGAATAGTTTTTCATTAAAAACTGTTATGTGCTACAAGTAAAGTTGTGAGGAGCCTAATTCGTGCTTATTCACTGAAAACTCACTATCGAATTTCTGCATTTGAATCAATAAATAAAATTAATTTTGCCTGCTTTGGAACGGCAGAAATTAGGTATGAAAATGTCGAAAATCACCTCAAAAATAGTACTAGCCATGGAATTAAATCGAAAAGTTTAACAAATGTGTGATTTTTTTATCTGTGAAAATTTAATCTACTCTTTATTTTTTTAATAAAATGATCATAACGTAAAATTCTTAAGCAGAATAACAATTTAGTTTTACGCAGTTCAAATAATTATTTTTCTTGACAAAAAGTTGGAATATTTGACTTAAACTTATTTAAACTTAAACTGAAATTTTCGAAATGTCCATATTTAATTTTTGGTTTTACTAAACATAAGAAAAACTGTTGTCCCATGTTAAATGCCTATGTAAGGGTTTTCAAGCGCCACCCGGTATAATTAGTAATAAGTAATTGTTAAATGCGTATTGGAGTTCACAATACAAGCTCGCTAGAAATTAAATGAGCGCTGGCAATATCAAATTATACTTCTTTTATTATTCCTTAAATGTTTTTCGTCTGTCTACAATGTATAAGTAATGTAAAAAGGGGCGATTTCGTGATTCATCGGTCGAGACAGTTGTATATTTTATGGATATGGGGAAAGTTTGTAGTTCTGTCTACACAAAAATGAATAAAACTACGACAAAAACTTGAGTAACAAAGTTGGTCGTCTGTCAAATCGACGATTTCTTATACAATGTATTCTCCATTTTTCCAAATTGCTATTGACTATGAATCATAAACGTTCTCGAAATTGTATATTGAAAATTAGTCATAACAAACTATACAGAAGAAAAATAAGAAATATGAAAAAAATGAATTATTGATCCGTCTGTCAAAACAACCATTGATGTTATGTATTCTCTCAAAGAGGCCGTGTCCGATATCGTATTTCGGTATTCAGTATATTTAATACGACTTTCCGTAATTACATCTCCGAAAGGCACAGAATTGAAATCTGTTGGTTTGATTAAACATATAGAATCACATGTTGAGAATTCCAAAAATTATTTATTTTTAAATATGTTTAAGATTAAATGATAAAATAAACATAAAAATACATCATCACAATTTATTTTCTATTACTGGGTGTACCAAGCTGCTGTTATTCGTAGATATTGATGATATAGGTACCTATACCATTGATGGCGTTTACAGGGATCACTTTCGTGCTATTTGGAAAATTTTAAAAAAAGCTTTTTCTGCAATAATTTTGTTTTGGCAGTTCCTCTGCTGCCAACATAGAATTTTTAAGTTCCACCGCTCTGATTCTGTTATTAATACATACATACATACATACATACATACATAAAATCACGCATTTCCCACTTAGTGGGTTAGCACAAACCCGAAAGAATAACAATAACATCATCCAAAAAATAATCAGTCTCTCTTTCAACAACATTATTACTAACCTGACATCATAGGTACAACATATATTCCGCACTCTTAACATATTATAGTGACCGATTTTCGGTAGCGAAATACCGCATCCGGACCAAAATAATAGTTACGAAACAATCATCCTTCGCCACACATTCCTGTCTAAGCACACTTCTTTCGCCTCGGCCACATTCATAATCGCATTCATACACGCTCTTCTTCTCTTCCCACTCGGAAACTTTCTCTCTTTTAGTACCTTCTCAATCACATCCATCCACTTACACACTGGACGGCCACGCAATCGAACACCCTCAATTTCACCTAGCTATATACGCTTAACAAGCCGTTCACTCTTCATTCTCTCCACATGACCAAACCATCTCAACTGGCTCATTCCTACTCTCTTAACAACATTCTTCCTAACCATACATTCTTCATATACCAAATTATTCCTCACGCGATCCCGTCTTACATATCCACATACTCCACGTAAATACCTCATTTCCACGGCAGTCACTCTCTTTTTATGCTTTCCCGTCCATGCCCAACATTCGCTTCCATACATCAAAGCAGGCACTAGCACTCCATTATACAGAAATGATGTATTTCTTTACATAAAACAACAATAAGGTTAGGACCTAACGCACAAAACTTGATCCGAGTTTTCCAAACATGACTTGCGTGCGTTATGTTATTGATGTTATTTTTAGAGAAATATTCAAGCCAAGTAAGCCGGCAACGGAGTCACCACCCTTACAGTAACCGGCGCCGACAGACATTGATCTATTTGTCGGTTACAACTGCCGCTAGCGAAGGCACCGCCTTTTGTTTTTGTGTCTCCGTCCAGTATAAGTAGTTACATATCTCCGAAATGTCGGGAAACATTTCGTTTGCAGCCTAGGCCGGTAAAAAGTAGGGGTTTTATTCTTATAAGTTACCATTACTGTTCTAGTGAAATAATTTTCGGACCGAAACAATAGAATGACGTCTCTTGTCTCTGTTCGCGAATTAATTCAATTTCTTTCGCTATCGTCCAATAACGAATGGATTATAGTATAGTATTTAAAATTTGGACAATAAATCAAATTCATTTAATAAATTAATGGAAAACTTGGCGCAAAAAATATTGTGTACTCCACGTACAGTAACTACTTTGTGACTGCTCGTATTGTCGTATTTAAAGGCCTCGGTACACTCGCACTAGCGAAAAGGCAATTTCTAGATTAGTGATACACATAACTTGCCCTTGACGTGCTATGAATCAGCTGATTTGTGTGCGCTTATCATTTTGACAAGAACAATGTCCACTTTGACAAGACCAATGTTTTGACTTATTTTAATTTTGAACTGTTGAGAAGTTATTATTTTTAATTTCATGTGTTTTACTGCCTGAAAATTGTACATTAATAACATTTTAGCAGTTCAAAATCAAAATAAGTCAAAACATTGGTCTTGTCAAAGTGACACTCTTCTTGTCAAAATGACCTGCGCACACAAATCAGCTAATTTCAAATTAGCGTCAAGGACGCCCGAGTCACGTATCTGCTCCCCTATAGGGATCGTGTTTGAAATCGCATATCGAGATTTTGGTAAATGACCTGGTTTTATGGTCCCTAGAATCCAATTTTAACATTTTCACAATGGTGTGTGTGCGTGTGTGTGTGTGTGTGTGTGTGTGTGTGAGTGGGCGCGCGCGTATGTGTGTGTATCCTCCACTGTAACTCAAATACTATCATTCAGAAAATTTTGAAACTTTGTATTTCTTCCTTATTCTAATATGGGAAGAAGCCATTAAATTTTGATGTAAATCAGATAACCGGAAATGGTACTTTACTTGAAGCTCAAAATAGTTTTTCTTCGAAAAATACCTTCTAATGTTATTTTTTCGAGATTTGTGCTATTATAAAAATTAAATATTATTAAATTTTCTACAGATTTGCACAAATACTTTTTCTATATATTTTATGGATAAATTAATAAAATTATCTATAATTTATATCCCGGAGCCTACGCTTTGAACAAGCACAACTCCTTGGTTACACATGTATGTAAATTTCACTGTCAAAGAACTAATCATTTCAAATTAATAATAGTAACGTTTTAAAAAGAAAATAGCAAATAGAACCATAGTTATATGAAATGGATCTTAATACAGTTTCCGCAATAACTAAATATGTAAGTATGTATATTTATAGTATATTCCGTAACTTAACCACGGCCGTGGTTACGGTTTACTTGTGGTTCACATAGCCAGGTTACGGTTATTGAAAAGTGGTTGTTATTCGGAACATCTTGGTTAATTTGTGCCGGTAAAGCAGAGAACCACCGCATCATTAGAAATAAGTGACAACGTAACTCTGTTTGTCTATTTTATACTAACGTAATTATACATATCAGTATATATTAATAATAATTATAAGTTTATACAATTCTATTTATTATATTATAAGAAATAAGAAAATAACCACAACAGCCACAAAAAATTGTGGTCGTTGTGGTCCCGAAAACGTGACCAAAATTTTCAGGAACCACATTTCAAAATGGAACCTCGATCCTGAAATTATGTTTTGGTTACATTCCGGAACGCTTAACCAGAACCTTGGTCACCGGGGGTTAAGTTACGAAATATACTATTAAATTAATAAAAATTAAATAGTGGGAGGTTTGGTGTTGACCACATCAGATTTTTTTTGTATTAGTAATTTGATTTTGCGTAAATCCATCTCTTTATTGTACAAAACATTCCAATATTGTACGCAATCAATGAAAAAATCTTAATGTTAATTTATGCACAGAAAACATTAATATGCGTATGAACATCAGGGTGTATTGGTAATGTGCTCCTGCAAATTCTAAAATCTACTTATTACACTCATCCATAAAATCATTTAGTGCATATAAATTTAGGATTTCCTTACAATAATTCTGATGGCATGTTTCAGAATTGATAAATGTCAACTTATAAACCTATTCCACTGTATATGTAGGAGTAAAAAAAGTATGTAATTCTTTTGAAATTCTTGGTAGTTGTAGTAGCGTATGAAGTATGTTAGGGTTAGTGTAACGGTGTGTAGTGTTTTTGCGGAGTGTTGTAGATCGATGCCGCTCAGGTTTGCAGCAAGATTTATACCACGTGACGAGAATTCAGAATCGATAATTATTCCATTTTATTGACTATTTTCCTTTTCCTCATTGCCTTATACTAGACAGGCAGCGCCATGCCAAGCAAAAAATATACGAGGAAACAAATAATTCACTCATGAAGAACATTCTCATTCTTTAAGACAATAAAACTCTCCATAGTTTGTATAGCTAATTCTTTATTGAGAAATTTAAGAAATGGTTTTGATTTAATAGGCCAAATCTGTAAGTCTTACAGATCTGTAAATCTGTAAAAACCTAATAAAAACGCATACAAACTTAAAGATTTGTTCAGAATAGACCCATAAGTAAGGTGTGTTCCTAAAGTGCCCTAAATTTATGAACTTTGACATTATTGTTTAGACATTAGATATTAAATTTTAGGATTTACAGATGTTCGCTAGTTCGTAGTTTATATGGCAAATTTTCAATTGAGTATTTTGAGAATTAGTTATACCAGCGGCGTATTTGAAGAGGGGTAAAGGGGGTAATTACCATCTCACTGAGATTTAAAAATAGAAATAAATGTAAACACATTACAATTTTGCTGATTCTTTTAATCAGACGGAATGATAATCTTGAGTAATAAGAATTATTTGTTCTTTATATAGGGTGTTTCATAACTTCAGGTAAAAATTAAATGGCAGATACTACATGAATCCAAAACTAGGGATGCAACAGATACAGATACATCGGCGATATTGTCTTTTAGCCGATGTATCGGAACTGGCAACATTTATTTGCCGATATTCAAATACGTTTCGAATTTCGCGCTTTCAAAAAACCATGCAAACTTGTGAAAATAATTTTTATTTTACATTGATGAAAACTATATGTATGGTTTACCTATTTTTAAAATTATTTTTTATCATAAGTTCTTTGTTTAAATTCAGTAGTAGCATACAAAAAATCGTGTGTCAATTAAATTTCACATTGAAATAACTGATTGTAACGTTGCCAGTTCACTTCACACTTTAATGCGCATGTGCGTGATACGTCAAAAACATATTGTCTTTCTTTTATTTTTTCCTTTCTTGTAATATTTATTTGTTCTTATGATATCACCGATGCCGATATTTTTCAACAATATCGGTATCGTATCGGCAGAACCTATAGCCTATAGTATCGTCGCATCCCTACAAAACAAAGCTTTTTGTACCAAAAGTTCTTTGCATAAGATATTTGAAATGAAAAGAAACAAAATAATAATTTTCATTGTGGTCCAAGAAAATACCAATCATAAAAATTATAAAACTACTTACTAATGTGACTTGATTTTACTCTTTAGCGCGCATTTTTGTAGGTAATTAGAAAATGATTTCTTAATTTCTATTAATCCTACCCTAATTGGTCGACACTAGAATCTTCCAATATATCTTGAAACAATCCCTAGCACTGATTATCTGAAAGATTTACTTAAAAACATTTCATATACATATAGGTAAAAAGAACCCTCTGCAGAAAACTAATTCTCAGGGCTCGTATATGTAACAAAATAGTATATAATTATATAATATGAACGAATGTCATAATAATTGTATTTTATTTTATGAGAAGGAAGTTTGGGTAACGACGCGAAGCTGAGTTGCTCAACTCTTCGAACAAAATAATCGACAATTATGAAATGTGTTCTTTATACTATTTTTTTCTACTTTACGCCTTTCATACGCTTTTTTAATAAAATATCGTAGTGTCAAGATTAAGGGAATTTTGTCAGTTGGTGATACTAAGGTAATGTTTGGCGTTCAATAACATAACTTTATTACATCAATTATCTATGATATTATATTTCCAGTGGCGGCTCGTGACATTTGTCGGAGGGGAGGTTCTCCTCAGGGGGGGGGTATTTAAATTGTTCAAAAAATACCCTTAAAAAATAAAAATGACCTATTGAACATGTACACTGTACTGCAGTATCTGTAACTCTGTGCTGCACGCCGTAGCCGCCGCCACAGTTGCCTATCGTTTTAGTTTAGATAGATGGTCTGTTGTAAAGCAGCAGCGATCACGAATCATGTCGAGCATTCACGAAGCCTAAGGGAAGGCAGCCTCCTGTGCTAACTTGTACGCTGGTATATTAGTATATTGTGTAGCTTGATTCACATAGCGCAGGGATGGCGAACCAATGGCACGCGTGCCATTAATGGCACGCGACACAATATTTTGGGCACGTCACTGATCACAAAATTCATTATTAGAAATGGTTTCATAAGTTTATTTCAAACAGACGTAGGGCATTCGATTCTTCAATTCCACTGCATCATTCACCAACAAGCCTGGTGTACTAAGAGTGGTTTAACACCTCTTGTTAATGTAATGGCGGTAGTCACAAAAATAGTCAACCTTATTTCGTCGCAGGCTTTAAACAAGCGAAAGTTCGATGCTTTGTTAGATGAAGTCAATTCGGTGTACAATGGCTTACTGATGACAATAATGTTCGCTGGTTGAGTCGCGGGAACGTACTTCAAAGATTTGTTGATTGCTTGGAAGAAATAAGACTGTTTCTGCAAAATGAGGGAAAAGTTGAAGAATATCCACAGTTGTTGGATGTTATGTGGCTTTCAAAATTGATGTTTTTTTACAGACATATGCCAACATTTAAATAAGTTAAACATGAAGCTTCAGGGCATAAATAAAACAATTATCGTCATGATAGATCTCATTCGCGCTTTTGAGGCTAAACTGCAAGTTTCCAGGAACGGTATTATCACAAGAAACTACAAGTATATTCCAAATTTGAAAAAATATATCAACGATTTAGAAATACATGAGAAACCGGACGAAGACCAAGTTACTGAAGAATTTATTTCTGTGATTGATTCTTCAATCAAGGAATTTTCAGCGAGATTTTCTCAGTTCAAAGAATTATCGGAAATACTCAAATTTATTATGTACCCTGATGTGACGTCATTTGATAAACTGAATTTGTCCCAATTCGATTGGTTGGAAATTGAAGAATTTGAAATGCAGCTGATTGATTGCCAGTCTAGTTCAATATGGATTCAAAAATTTATTGAAACAAGGAAAGAGAATTAATTGAAACAGAAAGATTGACAAGTAATATAAGTGAAAATGCTAATAACAAAATTTTGGAAACATGAAATGCGTTACCAGACACATTTAATTGTTCGAAGAAGCTGTCTCATACTATTTTAACAATATTTTCATCAACCTATGCCTGCGAGTCATTATTTTCAGAGATGAATAACATTAAAGACTCGGTTAGAAACCGTTTGACAGATGACTCCAATTCAGCATGCATTCTGCTAAAAGAAACGTCCTACAACCCTAACATATCTTATTTGTCATCTAATCTGCAACAACAGAAGTCACACTAATTTTACTTTAATTTAAATTACGCGTATAATTGAAACATTGCAAAATGTTCCTATTTTTGTAGTAAATAAAGAGTTTTGAGTTGATAGTATTTATTATTATTATTTTCCTAATAATCACAAAGTCAAAATTATTTGATGGCACGTGTATGACCTCATTAAACATTTCTTTAGAAAAATGGCATGTTGATACGTAAAGGTTCGCCATCCCTGACATAGCGTGTATGCAGCACAAGTGTGGAATATGCCTCTAAGAACGATACTTTTAAGGTGCAGAGGAGTTTAGCCCTCATTGTATGCACAACGGTCTAATAAATAGGCGTAACATGATTAATACAGAAAAATTATGCATTAAGATCATTTTGCCGGTTTCATGATATTAAACCCTTGTTTACATATACAAAAGTAGGCTGGTAACCAAGTAATAACTATAGCTGTATAGTAATATTATTACCATACTGACTTGTCAACAACAGTCTACAAAATGAAAATAAAATCATATGAAATTATAATGCTCTTCATTAATACAAACAGATACCGTTAGTATATCGTTCTTAACACAGTTTATTTTGTTCTAAAATAATAAACACGAGGAATAAATCACATAATTTGTAGCATTAATGAGAGAATTTCAAAAAATAATCTTTATTGATAATGTCTTCATTTTCTGAAACCGATAAACTATTGAATAAACCGCGGATGTTATGCATCATAACAAGCCTTAGATTGTCTTAAAATCCTGAAAATGTCATAACAGTCCTAGGTATGTTAATACAGAGCTGGGCAATACTTGCAAGAAAAGTACTTTATTAGGCTTGCAAGTACTTTCAGTATTTCAAGTACTGTACTTGAAGTACTTTCTATTTATAGCACTTTGTACTTGATAAAGTAAGTCTACTCACATGTACTTGGTACTTAATACTTGGAAAAATACTTGAAGTACAATGAAAAGTACTTGAAGTATTTTTAAATACTTGAAGTATTTTAAATGTACTTGAAGTATTTTAAATGTACTTGAAGTATTTTAAATGTACTTGAATTACGTTAAATGTACTTGAATTACTTTAAATATACTTGAAGTTCGATGAATAATTTAAAAGTTAACAATGTTATGAGAATTGTTTGTCTGTCAGTGTTTCTTCTGCAGTGGTGTGGTGTTATTCCCGTGGTACATAATCATGTGAATTTCATTAATATATATATATATATATATATATATATATATATATATATATATATATATATATATATATATATATATATATATATATATATATATATATATATATATATATATATATATATATATATATATATATATATTCAGCGATAATATAAAAGTAAAGATACAGTTGCAATTTTTTTGGCATAAATAAATTAATTCTAATCTGCATACTGTATATACTATATAATGTTTGTATTATCTAACTACAATGCTGGCGATCGCATGACGTAAAAATGACGTCATTCTAACATCTCCGTACAGTTTCTCGTATCGCTTGGCGATCATATGACGTCAATTTTAGATCGTGAGATCGCTAGGTGATACGGCAGTTCCAACAAGGAACTCTTGTGTAAAATAACCAAATAAATATCGCATATTAAAATTTTTGTCAATAATCACCTTTTAAGGTCCATATACTCAGAAAAATATGAATTATCTGAAAAAGTACTTGCACCCAAATTTACAAGTACTTTTTCAAGTACTTGGTACTTTCAAGTACTTTAGAAACTAAAAAAGTACTTGTACTTCAAGTACATTTAGAAACATCAAGATACTTGGTATTTGTACTTCAAGTACTACTTTCCGGTACTTTGCCCAGCTCTGTGTTAATAGCTATTAGACCTACGTAACTAATACAAAATTAATGAAAATGGAAAGAATAATAAACATAAACATGAAAGAAAATGTTTTGAAAAAGCTTTTATCCTGATAAGTTATGAGGAGGCGTAGCCTCCCCTGACGAGCCGCCACTGTCTATTTCTTTCTAACTTTACTACTTTATTTATTTTTATTACTACTAATAAATTCATAATTATATAAAAATAGTATTCGTAACAAATGTTTGTGCTCACTTATTTAGCTAGATTTGACATTTGATATTTTTTGACATTGATAGCCACCAACCTTAAAAAAATAAATTGAACTAGTCTATTACAGCATTCAAATGAGCTATTAACGAACTCTTTTGGGTGCTGTAAAAAACTAAAAAAACTAATATTATAATATAATATAATATTAATATTTACCCTAACCTACCTATCCCAATCTATCATATAATAAGTGAAAACCTTTTCGGGAAATTGCTTTTTTATATAAATTGTAGAATTTTTTTTCTAATTATTATTTTTGCGTGGAAACAGCTTTGTTGTACGTTTCAACTTTTTTGTCAAAAACTACCTTTTTTGTATGAATAATTTGTTTTTGTATAAACCCATTTCTTTATTGTACTATTCTAATATTGTACGCAATAAATCTTAGTGTTAATCTATGTACAGAAAACATAAATATAAAATTTAATAAAGAATTAGAGAATTAATATTTTTTCCTAACGTCAACAATAATATATAAAATAGAGAACAATGATACGGGTATTATTTTATAGCACATAAAAAGCATATAATATTGCCTTCTATTTTTACTTTTTAGGTATTTTTCTTTTTTATTTTGTCTTGACCTATCCAAGTATACATACGTCAACACAGCTATTCTGCCAGACAAAAACATTGTCGGCTGTTGGCTCGATGCCTAGAAAAAACACCCATTTGTACTTGTTCCCAGATCTCCTTCTTAATTTATTCCAATCACCTTATTAAAGATCTCCCTAATCTCGCTATATTTCACAAGGCTTAAGGCTCTGTAAAAAGAAGTCGCAATACTAATGAACGTTGTAATGATTATTAATACAAATTTATGAGGTGATAAGTACGACAGGAGTGATTACATCTATTAGTTTTTCTATTAGAGTGCATAGCTCAAAAAGGAAATACTTGTATGGAAGAAATCCTAGGAAATACGCAACACGAGTAGTATTTGGTATGAGTTCTTCACACCACAAAAGGAAAGGAAATTGTCCATGATCAAACATTGAAAAGAAGAAATATTGCTTCAAAAGTAAAGTAAAAAAATTATACAAAGTGGCAGAAATTTATGTGACAGGCTGTGATTCGGATGATCCTGGTTCGAGTCCGACTGACGTCTATCTGCAAGTTATTTCCAATTTTAAAATAGCATAAAATGAACCTTTTGGTGCTCTTTCCACGATAGCACGTGAGATGCGCCTGGTAAACTCTATCTATACGCCAGTGTCTCCCAAACTCTAGTGTGCAAAACTTTCCAAGGGGGGCGCGAAAGAAAATTAAAAATGTACGTAGTTTAATAATTTTTATCTCCGACCAGGCTCAAAAGTTTACACTTTGCACATCATAAACAATGCTAAAAGTTGACGTTTATCAATTTTTTCGTTCAATGATAAAACGATATTGGGTATTTTAAGTTTATAGAACAACTCCGAAGGGGGTCGCGAGGATATGAAGAAAGAAACATATGTGTCTTAATTTAAAAATATTTAATTGTCAAAAATTTTATCAAAGAAATCAAAGCTTTTCCTCTTGAATCTTATTTTTTACCATCTTTATTACCTTTTCTCCTGAAAATTACATTTCAAGATTAATTTTGACTACACTTGACTTTTGAATTGAATTAATGATTAGCCATAATGTAACGTGGAACGCCCGCCGTCGCCGCCGCGTGAGCGAGTGTCTATTTTTAGTGATGACGCAAATGCCACGGACCGTTGTACGTTGTAAACAGACTTGTCCGAACTTGTTTAATTGCTCGGTGACGTAATCTATTGTATTGGATGTTTTTATCTAGAATGATGTTCTAGTAATTTCTCGAATACAAACGCCGGATTATATAAGCACTGTTAGCAAAGGCATTGGACAGTCTAATATAAAAAAGCGTCGTGAAACGAATAGATGGTGATATAAACAGATAGTCGACAAGTGGTGAACCTAAATAAATATAGTTATATAAATAAATGAGTTATATACTGTTTAAATAAATAATATTATTGTTTAAGCGTTTTATAATGTTTTTAGTCTTAATTAGTGTTTAATAATTATTTATTCATAGTGTAAATTAAATTTATTGTCTTTTAATTATCTTTAAATATCTATTTATCGTTATAATAAACTTTTATTTTAATTAATAATAATTGTCTAATATTTACACTTCACCCAAATAAATAAAAACGTTACAATACGTTAGGATTTTTTGTGAACACATTGTACTGTGCCATTACTTACCTAAATCTGCGAATAGTATCAGAAATGGATAATAAGGCGTAATGATATATTTATATATTTTATTATGAATATTGCTATATACAAAATTCAACAATATAAAATATTACACATATGTACATAATTGCAACATCTACTTTTGAAAAATTATTATGCGCTGTTCCATTTAAGCCATTCAGTAGATGGCACTGGCAATAGCGCAAATCTGAAGTGGCCGAAATTACATTGGGTAAACCTGGTTCGTTTCTCTTATTTCAGCCAATCAGAGAGGTCAAAACTATTCCCTATGCTCCGCAATACTGAATGGCTTAAATGGAACAAGGTATAGAATTTGCCATTTCAAACCCAAATACTATGGGTAGATAATCATAAAAGGTGCACTTTTATGGAACGCCGTTTTAATATTTATTCTACATTTAAAGATATCTTAAATTATTTAAAGACGTCAATAAATGAAATAAAGACGTTTTAATTCATTTTTGGATGTCCTTATAGTACATTAAGATACAAGTTTCATAAGACATGATTTTAGCGCACGCGTCATTCGTAGAAACGAGCGGCTTGCCGCGAGTTTTCTAAGGGGACAAGTGCGCTGAAATGTCTTATGAAACGTGTATTTTATACTATTTTTTCTATTTTGGTCATTTTTTCAAAAAATGTACGTTATTTCATGTCCAGGAATTTCAATTTCGGTTGTTTAATATGTACTTTATGAAACTCATTTAGATGTCATAAAGAAGTACTTTATGACATCCAAAAGGGTTTCATAAAGTACATATTAAAGAACCAAAATAGAAGAAAATATTTTTTGTTATCCAAAATTGTTTTTAAGACGTCTTAAATTCAAATATTTATAGATATCAAAAATTCATTTTTAGATATCAAGAATTGAATTAAAGATATCAAGAATTAAATTATGGATATCAAAAATTGAATTAAGGATGTCTTAAAATAAATTATAGATATCACATCTCCGT
Organism: Harpalus rubripes; assembly: GCA_963082715.1. Taxonomy (NCBI): domain Eukaryota; kingdom Metazoa; phylum Arthropoda; class Insecta; order Coleoptera; family Carabidae; genus Harpalus; species Harpalus rubripes. The sequence goes on along the minus strand of OY720451.1, from coordinate 46,876,867 downwards.
AAATAACATGTCCAAAATTCGAATTTTTGATATCTTAAATTAATTTTGGATATCAAGAATTGAATTATGGATATCACATCTCCTTAAATAACATGTCCAGAATTCAAATTTTTGACATCTTAAATTAATTTTGGATATCAAGAATTGAAATATGGATATCACATCTCCTTAAATAACACGTCCAGAATTCGAATTTTTGATATCAAGAATTCGATGCGCCAACTAGTTCAAAGTGACTCAATTACTTTGTGTAGGGAAGACACATATCCTCAGCGAAATCAAGGCTAAATGTATGACCCAGGCCTATGTTATTATACTCAAAACAAATACCTTACAAAATGGTATCTTGTTCCATTTAAGCCATTCGGTATGCTAGACAATAGGGCATAGTCTTTAACCCTCTGATTGGCTGAAATTGAACACAAGAGACACATTTACCCAATGTAATTTCGGCTACTTGAAACAGGCGCTGATGTCAGCGCCATCTGCTGAATGACAAATAGAACAGAGTTAATACTTCATTTCACATAAGAAAATAGCGTTGGTTTAGATAGGGATATAAATTCTGCCCTTTGATTGGTCAGAATCACCTGTATGTTGTCGTTTATCAAATAAAATGTTTTGAGTATTAAAACATACGCCTTGCTTATACATTTAGTCATGATTCCACTAAGGAAATCTGACTTACCGTCACAAAGTAATTCAGCCACTTTAAAATAGATGGCGCACCGAATTTTTGATATCAAAAATTCGAATTCTGGACATGTTATGTTATGTAATATCCATAATTCAATTCTTGATATCCAAAATTAATTTAAGATGTCAAAAATTCGAATTACGGATATGTTATTTAAGGAGATCTGATATCCAGAATTCAATTTTTGATATCCAAAATTAATTTAGGACACCAAAAATTCGGATTCTGGACATGTTATTTATGGAGATGTGATATCCATAATTCAATTCGTGATATCCAAAATTAATTTAGGACATCAAAAATTAATTCTTGATATCCAGAATTGAATTCTTGTTATCCAAAATTAATTTAAGATATCAAAAATTCGAATTCTAGACATGTTATTTAAGGAGATCTGATATCCAGAATTCAATTCTTGATATCAAAAATTAATTTAGGACATCAAAAATTCGAATTCTGGACATGTTATTTATGGAGATGTGATATCCATAATTCAATTCTTGATATCCAAAATTAATATAGGACGTCAAAAATTCGAATTTTTGACATCTTAAATTAATTCTTGATATCAAAAATTAGAATTCTGGACATGTTATTTATGGAGATGTGATATCCAGAATTCAATTCTTGATATCCAAAATTAATTTGTCAAAAATTTAAATTATTGATAGCAAGAATTGAATTAAGGATATCAAAAATGGAATGAAAGATATCAAAAATTCAAATACGGATATCCAAAATTGAATTTTGGACATGTTAAATTTACTTTTTAATGTCAAAAATTCAGTACCATTTTAAGATGTCTAAAATTAATTTTTGATATCTATAAATGTATTTTTGATATCCTTTATTCAATTCTGGATATCTGATATTCAATTTTTGACATCCTAAATTATTTAAGGAGGTCTCAATTCTGAAATTAATTTTAAACGTCCTTAATTATTTAAAGATGTCCATAATTCAATTTTTGATGTCTTTTAATATTTAAGGATATCTGAAATTAAATTTTTGACGTCTTTAAATAATTTAAGATGTCTTTAAATGTAGAATAACTTGTAAAACTTTATAAATAAAGGTCTAATATCTAATTTGAAAACGTAAACGTTAATTTACATTTTGTCCGCTAGAGTAAGTTGAATCGTTTCAGTGAATGACGGAAACATTGACATCATGAAATTTGTATATTGATATTGTCATAGAAAAACCTAATTTTGTGTATTTTTAAATTATTTTAGTGGAATTAGATAAAATATTGTACATAATACGTTATGAAAACGTAATATTGTTTGATGAACATAATACATATTTGCCAAAACGAGCGAAGCTGATTATGTAAATAACTATTATTGTAAAAATAAGAATAATTTTTCCTTGAATCCGACCCCAGGGCAATGAAAGTATTTTAATCAACATACATTAATTTGCGGTATCAGCGTTGAAAGGTTCTTTTGTATTTTTATATTTGAGGGGCGTTTAAACGTTTTATTGCGATCCGTCGACTTCTGGTGACTATAACTATACAGACTGTCCCAAGAAAAAATTCTTGCATGCGAATCTCGAGAAATATAAGAGATACGAAGTCGGTTAAAAATTAGACACCGCCATTAGGAGACTATATTAGTGATTTATCGTTGTTTGAGAAAAATACATAGGTCACTAGATATAGGTGAAAATATAAAATTTGCAGTTTTTTCGAATTATGATGCCAAACGTTTGATTTTTATATGGACGCCATGTTGGAAAGTTACACCATTGCCTCGAACTTCACATATTATAAGCAAAGCAACGTGAACGTGCTTATTGCTTATTCACTGTACCCAATGGCGTATTAGGCTTGATTTACATTAACGGTACAATGACGGTACGATGACGACCCTTTAATATTTACTAATTTACATACCGTCACCGTACCGTTATTGTACCGTCATTGTACCACTAATTTAAATGAAGCTTTATTCTACAAGCCCATGGAGCTCGGGCTTATTTTACAGGGGGCGCAAAAATTTTATGAGCCCATAGGGTGCAAATTTATTATTAGTTTGTAAGGAGCTAAAAAAAAAATCGAAGTGAACGGCGCATGGGCCTGTTGCGCCAAACTAGGTTAATATATGACACTGATTGTGATAGCGAGAGATAAAAATAACAGAAAAATTCAATTTATTTAGAGTCAGTCTCTATTAGTGATGTCAGATATGTTACCATAATATTCATGAAATCTTATAACATAGAATCATCAATTGTGTTCAGTGCTCTTTTTATCTCTGCTGTGGGAATAATTTGACAAGCATTTTTGTGGTTGACACAAGGGCGCACAGAGGGGGGCGGTCCAGTAGGACTGGACCATCCCTAAAATTGACAACTATTATATAAAAACAACAAATACACATGGAACACTGCTAACCAAATTATAAATAAGTAATAAAAAAAAACATGAAATCCTACTTTACTTTTCAGTAAAAATTAGGCCATAGTCACGAATTTTAAAAAATAGCACTAAAGCGGATTTTATTCCAGGGAGGTCAGTTGGACCGCCCTCAAAAAAATATACTGCGTGCGCCCCTGAGTTGACATATTTTAATCTTTCTTTAATCGATATCTCAAAGCTACTCAATGTGTTTATGAAAGTGAAAAATGTACCACCCAGAAATTTTGGGAAGAGTTAATAGAAAAGAAAGTGTATCATATTACATACAAAGACCAGATTCATATCTGGATTGTGCTATTGTGCAATATCTCGTCTAATATTTTATACAAAATATGTACATTGTCACCATAATTGCAATGCAAAATAAGGATATAATTAATAATTCATATTTACAATATCAAAATAGGTGCACTGCAGATTTTTCAGAAAGGCTTTATGTCAAACTCAAACTAATGTAATGTTATAGATCACAACGAAAACGAGAAAAACGATTTCGTGATAAAAATAGTTTAAACGGGTGAGCTATAACGTAAATTTTCTTGACGACATTTCTTAAAACTTTTGAGCACGAGTGAACTGTAAAGCGGTAAAGCGTATTCTGCATGTAGATTTAGCTGGTGCGCGTCAAGTTATATATACGAATTTTAGGTTCTGCGCATATAACTTGGTGTGTGGACTCAAGGCCCGATCCTAGCGGGTGTTCATTTTGTTCCCAGAACAAAGGCGGCCAAGCATGGGGGCGGCAAAGCCATCCTAACTTTTTATATAAAATAAAATTATTTAAGAATTTAAAAAATATCAACAATTTATGAAATAACCATATTAATAAAGCATTATTCTTTTAAATACTTGGTTTGGCTGATAGGTAAAAATATCTATCCTTATAGGTATATAGTTTATTTTATTAAAAGACTGAGTATACTTATGATGTCTATCAGTGGCGTAACTAGAAATCTTGCGCGCCTATTAGAAAATTTTGTGAGTCTCCTTAATTTACAACGCTCGAAGAAAAAAATTTAAAAGCAAAAAAAAATATTTATTTTTACATTATACGGTGATAGTAATATTATAATCAATTTTAATTTAATTATTAATTAAACTTTTTCATTATTATAATAAAATTTTATATGTTTTAATCCAGCTTTTCTTTGTTGTAATCAAAAATCAGAGGAACATATTTTCATTAAATTACCCCGCTCTTGATACATAGGTCATAGGCGTTTCACATTGGAAATCTGTTTTCCTTTGCGTAAAAGTTCCCAATTAATTTGAGACAAAAATGTTTCAAATAAAACTTGTAGATAATTAAATTCTACGCCTAATTAACTAAACTTGTTTTGTAACATAGTATTAGGTAAATTATTTTATTTCTAATTCACTGTGTGCTATTGTTTAAAACTATGCTCTGTTCCATTTAAGCCATTCAGCAGATGGTGCTCGCATCAGCGCCAGTTTTAAGTAAACTTGTCTCTTGTCTCCATTTTCAGCGAATCAGAGAGATCAAAACTATTCCATATTCTCTGCAATATGAATGGCTTAAATACTTGAAAAAATGAAATGGGGGGGGGGGCATTTTTATATAAGAACAAAGGCGGCTGATATGTTAGGATCGGCCTTGGTGGACTCCACACTATGTGGAGTCGGAGTCGGTCAGTAATTTTGAAACGAAGTATAACCCTTAATTATTAATTTCTCTTTTCTTTATAGTTTGGTGGATCCCCACGTCACCAACTACTGTCTGGTCATCAACAATCTACGTAACTATTCTACTCTTTGCGAAGCCCTAGAACATCGTTACGGACCAACCTCTCTTTTTTCTCTCCCATCTTTATCTTTCTCTCGTTCTCGCCTATCACGTCGCCTTTCCTTCTCTTTTTCTCCTCCTCAACAACATCCAAGTCATTCCAGTGACCCGGATCATCCTGCTGATCCGCAGGTCATTTGCGTTGGCGCGCAGACCCAGCTAACTTTAACCAATCTCGAACAGGGGAGAGTATATTATTTTAATTTGTTTGCGATAAACCGGCAGAGTAATTTTACGTATCCAGTGGCAAGTACAATGGTGAGGTTTAATAGTCGAGTAAAACCAACAGGGCTCAAAGATGGAAGGCAAGAATTTGTTAATTTGAAGAAGTTGGATGGGAAAGCTGTCTTCAGATACAAGGTAAGAAATAATTACTACGTTTACAAGCGGTTTTGAAAATGATTGCAGTTATGTCAAATTTATGCAAAACTATTGTGAAACTATTTCATAGCATTTCAAATTTTTCGACGAAATGGTGATGTCAGAGGCAAAATTGATTGAAACAGTTTCGTATATTTTCTGTGGGCGAAATTAAATATTGAAATTTGAATTTGACATTTTTTAAAACAGCGTTTTAGTTAAAACCGTGATCGTGGTACGAGCCAAGTTTTGAATAGTTTTTATGTACACCACAAATTCAAACTAATTCAAACGTTCAATTTACATTTAACAGATTGACATTTATACGTCATTAGTCCAAAACATTGTATTTTAGCGATCCCAACATTTATGACATGTACGAAATAGTTTTGAAAACATAACGGAACGCCAAAAAACGCCTCATATTGATTTGAATACATTTTCGGCACATACACACTTCGTTGATGTAAGTGACAGATCCTCTACCCTCTTCACTCCAAATACTTTGTTTTGCCATTATTCCAATTTTTTTTATATACTTCGTACCACTACACACTAAAACTACACAACTGTCAGTTTACTCAGTAAATAGTACTTAAGTATTTATTTTTATGTATCTAGGACAAAAACAAACTTTGAGGTATGAATAAACAAGTTTTTTGCGGCCGAAACGGATACCCGAAGCCGAAATTACTTGTGAGACGAGACCATACATAATTTTATATCAAACAATGGTTTCTAAAGTAGTAAAATTATTTAAAAGAAATTTTGGTAATACGAGTACATAGCAGTATGAGTTTTAAGTAAGTAGGCTAAGTCGAAACTATTCGAAACTTCTAGAAACGCTAAAAAAATTGACAGATTTAAATTGGATTTTTCGGGTTTCGTTTACATTCTCATTCGCTATAATGCAATGAAAAATATATTTTTTAGTTGATCTTAACAACAAAAAAAAATTTTTTGTGCGCAAAAGCGGCCCAAAATGACTGTTTTTCGTCCGCTTTCATTATTATCCGATTTAACATAGCGCCATCAATTATTTCGAGTGTTAATAAAAAGAGAGTAAACGTTTCTGAAGGAGTCACAAATATGTACAATTTTTTAGTTGTAAATAATTATATCAATAAATAATAAATAAATATCTAAAAATTTGTAAATTTTATAAAGAAGGTTGACTAAAAAATTTTATGTGCACCACTGCCAAAAACTGTTATTTCGTCCTCGTCTGCTTTTTACGAAAGATTAGAGGGGCCACAGAAAAAAAAATATTCTTGAAATTTCAATGTTTTTCTTGAAATTTCACCTTATAAAAAAAGTTGAATTTTCATCGTATTTTTGAAATTCCACCTTTTCAAAAAATTGAAATTTCAACTTTTTTCTTGAAATTTCACTTTTTCAAAAAGTTGAAATTTCAACTTTTTTCTTAAAATTTCGCATTTTCAAGTTATATTCTGGTAGAAATGTAAAATAAAGCGATTACTATACTGTTTGAAATCTTGTACATTGTCTGTGAATGAAACTGTGTGGTGTGTGCACGTTAGGTTAGGTTCGGTTGGGTTGATCCAAAAGAAGTACAATATTCTGCCATAAAAAAGTTGAAAATTCAACTTTTTGAAAAGGTGAAATTTCAAGAAAAACGTTGAAATTTCAAGAATATTGTTTTTGGCCCCTCTAAGCTGTTATAGCTTTCAGACCCTGCCTTGGTACACAAATAATTATTTCCGAAATCGACAGTAAATTACACGATAACACCCCGCGAAGTTAGCCAAAATAGTAGCTAAAGTAAAACTTTACAGATTCTTATGTCAAAATTTAACTTTACGTACTTATCTACCTTTCTCGAATTAACCTAAATTTCTAACCTCTATAAAAAAAAAACATATTGCAAACTTTCTTTCACTGGATATTCTGTGTTCACATACCAATCAACTCGATGAAGACTACGTCTAACTAATCATAGTTAATTTAGTGGTAAACTGGAATGTCCAAAGAAATAAGTGATGTTAAAGTATTTAACAGATCTTAAGACATTTGACAGTATTTTGTTACCACAGACATCTCTATCGCAACAGCTAGCATTCAATTACAAATACATAACATAATGCTATTTATTTATATTTTTAGTTAATAATTTAACGATTTCGGAAACTATATAACGTATAACTCAGTACTAAAGTATTTTTTTTTTATTACTCATATGATTTATTCTCTGCGGCTATCGCCTTCTAGAATAAATTCCATATTTTTAATAAAAAATTATACTTTAGTGCCTAGGTACACAAATACCTATTATCATTAAACAAATATTTATTACAAGTTTACATATCGACTATGGCCAAAGGCCGGAAGAAATTTTTAGTATCCGACCGAAGATTCGGTTTTGGTTCCGGCCAGTTTCGGCGGAAATTTGAAGTTTCCGTTTAGTTTCGGTTTCGAAACTACGACCGAAACCAAAACTTCGTTCGTGAGTTGTCAGTGGTGATCGACATAGCGGAAACCGTATCCGTCTTTCACTCCCCGCGGCTCGAGCTTACTATCGTATATTACGCAATCTAACATGTCATTAGCAGGGAGCAGGTGTGATTTTAAACTCACTTTTGAGTATTTTTAAAAATTATTTAATTATATATCTTATGATAGATATCGAGAAATTTTGATTTTAAAACATTTAATTCATAAAATTAAACCATATTTTTTTCATGGCACCATCACCATCATTTATAACTAAAATATGTATGTAATTTATTTCTGACACCTGCCCCCTGTTTAATTCGTTTGTTATGGGTTGATCTATTCTCGGCGCTATTTGGTGATGTGATATATATGCGTGTGTGTAGGTTATATTGCATTATTTCCTGTCATCTCACCTCACATACAGTAGAAAATTTGTGATACTCTTGTTTGTTGATTTAGTGAGGGCAATAAAACTTCGTTTATCGAATAAGGGCTTTTTAAAACACAAACGCACTTGACATTTGCGAAAATTAACAAAAACATAGGCTAAAATTAAAAACAAAACGCATTAAGGAATTACCATAAAAGGAAGTTTCGGTTTCGGCCGAAACTATGAGATGGACACCGAAATTCGGTTTCGGTGATAAAAATAGTTTCCAGCCCCATCTTACCAAAATTCCTGCTGGCGTCCTTGCTGCTGAGATAAAGAATACCCAAGTAACACTGACCGACGGTCGACCAAAAAGTGACGTCGATTATAGGTTGAATTTAAGTCATATGCGGCCGTCTAATTTGACGTTGATGCGACGGCACTGCGATGTCGATTTTTTGGTCTGAAATAGGATTATTTAGATGTCAGATTAGTGGTCGCTATGGCGACCATGTGACGACTTTATATGGTCATAATTACGTCTATTTAAACGTTTGTCACACGTCTAATTTGACGTCTTTGCGACGATTATTTTTCCTTAATTTTTAATATGATTAAAAATTCATATTCATTTTTTTTTAATTTGGCAACTTATAATTGTTTATAACACACGAATGTGTATATTATTGTTATTTAAATATCAAATTGATATTTTTTTAATGCAATATTATAAACAATTTTTAAAATTTAAAAAAATGTAATATAAATCAAATTTAATATACATTTTTATTTAATTATGGTTATCCGTCATGGTCACCAAAATGGATAAACCGTGATGATATTTATGTTTTATTTATTTAAAACATATTTACATATGACTCAAAACGTGCTAATATACAGGAAGAACTAAGCTTATAAAAGTAGATATCAATTTAGAAGTGGGGTTAGGTTACAAAAAAAACCAAACGATAATATTTGTACCAATGTTTTTGTTTTGTTATGGTAAAGGTATGTAAAATGTAACATTTTTGAAATTGTACTTATTACTGTTTCTTTTGTAGACACAACATTTTCAGAAGTTTATCGAAAATTATTCGTAAGTGTAGTATACATCATATGAAAAAGGCATAAATGTACACACTGTATTTGTATATTGTAGTAACAGCTTATGTTCTGAATTGACAACATTGTAATCCGTGACAGTAACAGGTGAAAATTATCAGGTGGCTAAATTCATCAACTTAAAACAATGGCAATAGTAGAAGAAATTTATTTTTCTATTTTAAAATCAAAACATGAACTATTTGGGAATATAAAACAAGACATTTCAGTAACAAAGCAAAGCAAAATTTTCTCATATTTTAAGTGATTAAGTACTTATTTCATAATAATTACAAAAATAAATACTCTGAAACTAAAACTACTTTATAATTCTAATAAGACTATACAGTTCTCAAAGGAACTATTCCTGGGCAAAGATAAGTTAATGTATAACAAACAGTTATTATTTTATCTATCATTGTTACATATTAATTTGAATACCTGCTAAGAATAGTTACTGACAATTTTCCGGGCAAAATTGTATTTTTTGCTTTTAACAGCTAATGCATCCAATATGATCCGGAAAAAGTTTTCGTGTATTCTTGCAGTCTCCATTTCTGTTAAATAAATGTACATGTATGGTATAATATTGATATATGCATTATTTAATTTATTTGAATTTTTTTGAATATTTTTTTCAGGAATTCTATGTAGTTGTAATATTTTATTGTATTTTTTATTTAAATTTTTGTCATACAATATACTTAAAAATAAATTGTTTATTTTTCTTTGTAATTTTTCCTACCTATTTAAGTTATTTTCGGCATATATCCGAGGTCTTTCTACACTTCGAAATAACATCTTAAAAAGACGTCGATACACCGTCTTAAAATGACGCCTAAGCAACGTCTAAAAATGACGTGGAAACAACATCTTAAAATGACGTCTAAACAACGTCTTAAAATGACGTCTAAACCACGTCTGAATATGACGTCGAAACTACGTCTTAAAATGACGTCGCACAGCTCCACGCTGAGACGTCTTCAGGACGACTATATGACGTGAATTAGGACGTCACAGTGACGTCGATTTTAGGTCATTTGTGTTACTTGGGTAACTTAATTCCGCAGAAATCATTCAGTAGGAAAGTAAAATTTTAAAGTCCTAGGCTTTAAAATGCGTAACACGTAGGGAATCAAATCATACTTTTCGTTTACATTTAGGATGATTCCCGTTATGCTAAACATACGTTTATTATCACCGTTCTATTCTACCGTCTGTTAATACCTCCCGGCGGACTACTAAGCGTTTATTTATATACAACTTGCGACAAATCGCACAATTTCTACTAACAGCCGGTATTTTTACAGTGTCTGCCAACTGTAACTTATGAATTTCCGAATCTAACATCGTAACATCGATGACGATACAAATAGCCCTTTGTCTATATATAACGTGTATGTCAATCGATATATAACCTTTAATCGAAAGTTCCAAATAATTCGAATCCCTCTTTCCGGGGATATGTAAACAGGCAGATGTTTACACACCCCTAATCACGTATATGCAGGACATATGTGACCATTATGTTGGGAGCGGTTTCACCGAGGGTTTTACATAGGAATATAGGTACTTACTATTCGTGCCAGTTGACATCACTAACTGCTAAGCTTGTTGACTGCAGCCCTCATAGTCACTAGATTGGACTCACTTCAGTAGGTATTTACGGCTCATTTTAATTAATACCAGCACCATATAATTTAAGGTTAAATATATCAAAATAACTAAACATGTTGAAATACAGTTACACTTTCACAACACATATTACTTGTGTTGCACATTTAAATACTGTTTGGCAATTATGACAACGTACAATGTCAGATAGCGTACAATTTCGACATATTCGTAATGTGTCAAACTTTAGCCTCTTGCTAAGTTCGTACGATCAGTTGTTTACGTGCTGTTATCTGTACAAGCAAGTACAACCTCACTTGGAACCGCATATCTGCGTACTACAGTATCAGACTTCGGCGAGAGAGTTCCTAAGCGATTAATGCTGAATTTACTAAAACTCGTCTCTTTACGTCTCGCCTAAGTTGAATTGCGTGTCTTTATGTTTCGTAACATTTCTCAATGTTACAAATAAAAGAACTTTAAAGTTTCACTTTTTGTGTGTAAAAGTGGATTGAAAAGTTTATAGCCTAATACAGAGAGGACAGCTTTTGACGCACAATTATTATTTTTGTGAAGTATTGTGAACTGTCATTGTTGTCTCTGCTTTTTTGCTTTAATCTACTAATTTGTGACTTTATTGTAATTTTTTTAAATTAACGTCTGAATTGATTGTTTTAAAATTGGAAAAAATAGAACACCGTGCAATGATCAAATATCTGCACAAAAGGGCTTAACAGCGGAACAAATTCATAAAGACATGGCAAATACTTTGGGAACAACTTGTCCTTCATAAACAATTGTAACCGTGGACAGCTGAATTTATACTTGAGAGGGAAAGTATTGATGATGATCCTCGCAGTGGAAGGCATGCGACGTGCAACTGTTACCAATGAAAATGAAGAGGACATCAATTTGATTCAGTATCAGCCGAATTCACTATAAATCCGTTGATTGGATAGCAATAGCATCAACGTATATTCTAATTCACCAATTTGATTTCTGAATTAGGATCAACAGATTCAGTTTTGTTTTGTTTTTTGGTAGGTACTTTCCATTTAAAACGTATTAATACGTACTCGTATGTAAGTTTTTAATTTATTAATAAAATATAATTTATAATTTTCCTAATAATATATTTTTATGATATAATGTAGGTAGAAATTACATAGATTCCAATAAAGAAGTGTTTTTAAATAATGAAAATGAAAGATATAATACTATATTAAAACATACAGAAGGCAATGTATTCTAGTATGGTTACGAGCGCGCAGCGGCGAGTGGATGAACGAACGAGTGCTTGAATTGCCTTCTGTAACGCGTGCTTTATACTATTTTCTCTGTTGAGGCTTTCAATTACATTATTTTTTATAAAAATATTTGACAATTTCCATTAGGGAAATTTTTGGTAGAATTATTATGTTGGTTGTTCGTTGCCTAGATATTTAGTGCATTTATTTCAGTCATGCCAATCTCATATAACAAAATATCACCAAAAATCGTTTAAGAATGAAGCTCCTTCTAACATCAATATATCTGCTAGAATGTGACATTCTAATTCCGAAACAGAGAAAAGTAATGCGGTTTTAAATAAAGATATAGAAGGAGTATGAGGTAAAGTTACAAATGAATACAACAGCCAGAATATTGAAAAATATCAAAATTAGGATTCAGAGATCAAAAATGTGATCCTGATCAGTGCTTGATTCTTGGAATATGACGAATTAGTTGATCATTGATTTTGATTAATAGATTAGCTGATTTTTCATGGTGAATTGGATTGATTCAGAATCGGTGTTGATCTGTGGATCAACTCATAATTAAGGAATAGTGAATTCGCCCGTATATGATAATAAGTGATTGACGAATCAAGGTTTGAAAAATGACCGTCTCATGAAAACTTTTTGAGCAATGTATTTGGAATGACAAAAATTTCTGCGAAGTGAGTAGGGGACGGTTGATCAGAAACGTATGATTCTGATGTGTTTATGGAAAGATTTGTTATTTTATTACCAATAAGACATGGATTTACCACTATCAGCCTGAATCACAGCAATATTTTAAACAGTGGAAACAGAGGGGTTCACCATTTCCCAAAAGAGCCAATGCACAAGGTAATTCAAAACATTCTAATTAAGTCACAATGTCACAAATTAACGGATTAACGTAAAACTTTACACAACCTCACAAAAAATAATTTTGCGTCTAGTGATAGTCCGCGAACTTTCTAATCTAGCCTCGTCCTCGTAGAACTTGTATGAATATAAACAAGGCGAAAGTATTAACAAACAGAAACAAAAAATCGTTTTTTATTAATTTATATGTCTCCTCTAGGTCTCATCAAAGTCAATATCACCTCTTGTGATTCACGTCTTGGCTTGTGGTGGTTCCGTTGACGTAGAAGTAACCCAAAGACGTGGGGGAACTACCATGAACGTCCTTGAGGTCCGAAGACATATAGACAGCTATGGAAAACTCTTTATTCCGAAACCTTCCAGAGGTCAAAGGTACTACATTCGAGTCGTGGCTTCCAACAGAGAGGAACTCAAACGCATTTCAGGTGTCGAGGTTAGTCGAAAAAATGAAAAAATAACAAACATTTGATTTCATCTGAAAAATGACCGAGTGGGTGATTCAGATACTGAAATCTTGTGAAACATGAAGGGTGTTTTTTTTTCTAATTCTTTATTAGACATTTGTTTCACCTAGAGTTCGATATTGTACATGTTATCATTTGGATCCCTTTGAATTTAAATGCTTCAATTATTAACCAAAACACTGAAAGGACAACCGAAACCAGCACTATCAAAACGCAAGCAGTGGAATTTCCATCTAATAGAGATTTTTCACTCCACTAAATATTTTTTCCATCCATGTATTTATTTTAGACGTGGTTAGAGCCCCGAACGCGAGACTGTGTTCAAAGACCAATTAAATCACAATGAGGCGTGGTTTAGTACTAGAAACGTTCGGAACTTGTGAAAAAAATAGAAACTCCAAACGCGGGACAGTTTTTGCAGTACAGTGGCGTACCCAGAATAAAATTCAGGGGGGATTCTCAAAGTAAATTAACTTTAAAAAGTTAATCTTTTATTGATTTTGTATATATATTTTAAATAAATAAAGTGACACACATTTATATAATAATTATAAAAGTATAAGTCTTCTGGGGCTCTTCGCCAAAGTGTCTAAAAATTCATCAGCGTCTAATGAAGCACATAATTCTTGGTAAATGTTCATTATAGCTTAAGTTTTTGCATATATGGTCAAAACAACCCCAATACACATTCGAATCATCTGATTACTATCTTCGATCTAATTGGTTAAATCCTTATACCACGTATTGATTTTCCCCGATTTACACTCACAAAATCCTTAGTGAAGTTACATTAATCATAGTATCATCTGAATATGCAAACTAATTAACTACAATAGACTTTTGCAATTTAAAGAGATAATAAAATATGCGCCAATTTCCTTACTACATAAGTGCATGTCAATTGTTTTTTTAAAAAATTGGACGAAAATTGTAAGGAAAGTCTTTGACAACTTTAATAAACTTCTCAAAAGAAGTAACAAAAGCTTTTTACTGCAATATTATTGACGTTTCATTTTACAGCCCAATTAACAATTACAGGCGTCATTTTACTTACTATGTGTAGAAATAGAAAGAGATAGTTGTTAAATTGAAAAGGTCTATTGAACAATAACGCGCTGATGCACGGCGTGCAATTTTGGAATGCGGTAACTAAAATTTTTGTTCATTTCGAAATTTTGGAGTGGGATTTGATTTATGCCCCTAATTCCCCCTCCCTCTTGCGTACGCCACTGTTGCCTTACCTTACTAGTATATTTTTCTAAAAACAACAGAAACCTATACCGAACGCACAAAACTAGTTTTCCAAGCATGAATTTTGTTAGCTTAGATAATGTTAAAATGTAAAAATAAATAAATAAAATAAATACCTTATTAACATCACGGCTTATTACCCATTGCTGGGTGTGTCAATCTGCTTTGTACTGTAGTGGCGTATTTAGGATTTCGTAATGGGGGTGGGGCACACCTCAAGGCATACGTCTGTTGGGCACTAACACTCAAATATTATTTTTTCACATTAAATCTACAAGTAATTAAGGAAATTTGTTATAGAAAACAGGCCCCCTATATCCCCCCCCCCCCCCACCGTAAATACGCCACTGTACACAGATATCGGTAATGATAAAATATTTGCACCGTGCAAAAATGTATTAATGTATTTTTTAAAATGTATTTAAAGAAATTGCGTAAACCATGTTTATTCGGGATTATATTTTTTTCTAAACGGTCCCACGTTGAGACTGTAAACACTTTAATTTATTTTTCTTCTTTTGTAGGTGATGGCAACTACTCGCCCTTCGAATCCCCTACCATCTTTACCGACCACTCGACAACTACACGAATATATTTCAATGAGACGATGTGATAGTGTAACCGTTGGTTGGTTACCTGTTTTAGACACAGGGCCTTTTAGATATTGCCTACAGGTAAAAGAAGGCAAAATGTTGGAAGTCGGACCTCCAAATCAATGTTCTTTATCTCACAAGAAAGAAGATTTTAGCGTACGCGTATGCAAAGACGTGGATAAAGAAGAAAGGTATGTAAATATGTTACAGTGAGTTTGCTATACAAATTGTCAATTATAATTCTTGAATCATTACCACTAGAACACTAAAGACCTGAAAGAAAATTTTAGCACGAAAATCACGGATTACATTATAATGGAAAAATATTGAAAAACAGAATAAACATAAAACAATTATTATTTTTGCATTGATTGACATTAAAAATGTAATTTTGTTGACAGTTATTAGACAATAAAATTATACTACCTCTGCAACCGGCAATTAAAGTTACTTCCTCTGCCGCTGGCACCGCGCACTTATTCTACAATATGTAGGAAGGTATACTATTGGGACTCGCAGAATTCGGCACTTCTAACACAGCATATTTGAATGTAAATTTTGTTCATTTTCTTTAATTCACATATTTTTCATACATTTTTAAATGAAATTATAAAATCGCAAGAACTTATTTTCTGTTAATCGAAACTATGGTTCTTGACGTACGTTTACATATTTGACATAAACATTATAAAATTAATATAAATTCTAAACAATAGGCGAAAAGTATGTGTTGCAAAAATTGTAGATTCACTGCAGATAGAATAAAATTTAAAGAGCTTCGCCCCTTCACTTCGTCCATGAAACCTAGACGCAGCAGGGAATCTTTTTTTTATATTTGCTAAATATAAAAGCAACATTTAGTATTTTCCTGGTACTCATTGTTTTCTCAAATATTTGTGACTTATTAATTCTAATTTTCCATTGAGCCCTATAACAATATTATATGGGTAATTTAATAAAAAGTTGCCCCAAATAGTACAATGTACTAATAATTTAACAATTAAGCTATTATTCACGAAAGATGACTATTCCAGGTCATTTGTGAACCGTCTAATATAATATTACTTGCAGATAACTTCATTACATTTCGTATGCATAGGCGTGCAACATGACATATTTATGAACAAATTTTACATGAAAAAATAAGAGTAATTCATTTGAAAATTGTGTTTCTTTCTAAATAATGCCTTTCTGAAAGATTTATGTTTTTCACTTATGTTTTTGCAAAATACAAAAACATAGACTTATCTTATAAACCAAGGAATAATAATTTGATTTAAACGTCAAAGCCACTGGATAAATATTAGCACAGAGGGCAGTGTAGTACATAATTAGGTATCTGTAATCCTGCGACATACGTCGTTATTATTTAGAGTATGTTAGAAAGTAATGCCACTATTTACGTATATCTGTCACACCACATAAATTAAATAGACATAGGTCAAATAATCTTTCTCTTTCTAATACAAAATGTTGCTAAGCTACTGCTGTAGGGTAATATATATTCTTTCTTCGAACAAATGATCTTGAATAGTCATCTTTCGTGAATAATAGTTTATTAATTTATATACCATGCCTAGTGTACGTATTACCATAGGCGCCGACTTTGAAAATTTTTGTTGGATGCACTCACAGAACAAAAAAATGAGATTATACTTTAGACTTTAACAATTCCTCTCGTCAATTCCATGTTTAAAACATGTAACAATGAGCTTTAAGTAAAGTATCACTTCCGGTTTCATATATAGTCAAAATCTAATACGGAGTTGAAAATTATATACGAGTTTTAAATATCAAATTTGAGAAATTTTCAATCATATTTTAATATATTTTTTGAAGAATATCTGTTTAGAGTTTCCAGTAAAGTACCACTTCCGGTTTATCAATTTTAAACAAAATTTAATATGTTATTCTCATTAATATAAAAGTTACAAATACCAAATTTGAAAACTTTTGGATTATATCAATATACATATTTTCACGAAAATCCTCTTTCAAATATCGCATCACTTCCGGTTTATCAATTTTAGCCAAAATCTAATATGTTATTTCCCTTTATATAAAAGTCTTAAAAGTTTTGAATTATTTTTAATGTAGTTTTTCGTTAAAAACTGTTATGCACTACAAATATAGAGCCTAATTCGTGCTTATTCACTGAAAACTCACTATCGAATTTTTGGACCGAAAACATTACCTCCCTTACCTTACGGTATGACGGGAGGTAAAAAAGCTTCAAATAAAAGTTGTAGAGAATAAAATTCTACATTTGAATCAATTAGCAAAATTATTTTGTATGGTTTATAACGACAGAAATTAGGTATGAAAATGTCGAAAATCTCCACAGAAATACCGATGAAATCATGCATGGAATTGAGACAAGACAAATTAATTAGCAAATGTAGAATTTTTGTTTCAATTCCATAACTGTTGCTACTTTTGAGGTGATTTTCGACATTTTCATACTTAATTTTTGCCGTTACAAAGCAAACAGAATTAATTTTGCTTATTGATTAAGATGCTCTACAACTTTTATTTGAAGATTTTTAACGTAAAATAATTAGGGAAACAGAAAATTACGAAATTCTTATTTTATATGTTAAATGCCAATTTTTGATGTGAAATGATTCTAATCAGTTAGTAACGAATAAAAATTCAGGTGAATAACTTCTTCGTCTTCTTCTTCTTCTTCCCCTTCTTCTTCTTGACATATCCTTGAACCCCTTTATATGGTGTCGGATTAGATGAATACCAGTATAAATATGATATAAATAAAATATTTTATTATTTAAATTTTTGTCAGGTGTAACAGCTAAACGAGCTACCTCAAATAATTTCTTTAGTATTAAAGATACAATAAAATACTATAAGACAATCTTATAGAAGACAAAGGGGGACATCCGATTAATGAAGAAAATATTTTTTTAAACCATTGGTTCTCAAGTTACACCGTAGAGTTACATATATATTTTTTTTAATGGGATTATATACAGGGTGATTCATCGGTCTGTCCTCTCTTTATAACTCTTATATTTGAAGTCAGATAGAAAAACTCTTTAAATATAATTTATGTGATATATTATTGTGTATCTACGTACCATATGCATTTGTCGACAGGATGCTCCGTTTAAGCGCAACAATATGTAACTTTATATTTCTTAATGGAACACCCTATATATATTTATTTATTTTGATAGTAAATTAGATTCCCTTTAAAAAAGTATTAAGTAATAAGGGGTCTAAAATTATAAATTAAGAAGTTAAAGTTAAGTTAAAATAATCACATGGTTAAATTAAGAAAAAAATACTCTATCGATTAGGCCTAAAAAATATGTATCATCCCATTTAAGAAAATATAACTTAGTATTGGAACTTGAGAACCACTGGTTTAAAAAAATATTTTCTACTCTAGTAAGATGTCCCCCTTGATCTTCTATAAGATTGTCATATCATTTTATTGTGTCTCTAATAATATAGAAATTATTTGAGGTAGCTCCTTTAGCTATTACACCCTGTATACTTTTGCATCCGGTAAATAATTTTGTCGGGTGCACTTGACCCAATGCACCCAACAAGTCGGCGCCCTATGCATATTACTTAATATTTCATGATATATATGTATATATTTTTTTAGCAAAGTGATCACGCAGAAATTATCCCAACTGAAGTCCGGCCGAAGTTACATTATACAAGTAACCGTGAAGAAACCAAAAGGACGAATATTATCGTACGATTTGCTTCAAGTACACACGAAGAAATATTGCGAAAATTCACATAAATATAATTGAAAAATCTGCATTATTTACCGTATTATATGCATTCTTTCACGTACTCAAAAATACTCGCAAATTGCAACATGCATTTAAGATTTATTATACCTACATTAGGTTAACAGTATTGAATGATGTATTTATTGAAATCAAGCTTGAGGCTTTTAAAATGTGTATGTATAGGTATTGGATTTTAATTATTTTAAAGAGGCTATAGTATATATTGTTAATTGTGATTTAAGTTTTTTATAAGTATTATTTATATAGTAATATTTATATGTAAGTTTTTAGATATAATTTTATACGTTTTTAATAAATATATGGATAAATTATTCTTGTTTTTACCCTTTTATTGCGCTTGCGTAGACGCTCAAATTATAAAATGTAAAGGATGTAAAACAAAGAAGTAAATTGCGGAACGAGAGAGAGTGCATTGTAAGAGGTAGGATCTATCCTTTACAATCTAAGTAAAAATTTATATAGTTACATCTATAAGACCTTTCATAGCCTGAAGAAGGTTAAGAGTGTCGACCAAACCTTCGACTTTGTAAGAATAAATGCTTGACTGAGATTTCGAGTATTTTACTCAGTCTTTAATATCAAACCTTGTTTGTAATTCAATATATAGGATAGAATAAATCGTTCCCTATATTATTATAATATGTAGACGAAGAGCAAAGCATAAACACAAAATATGTGTTGAAATTATTTATTTCTTACAGAGAATGTTAGAGCTGATGTGCCAGTACGTAAAGAATAAAACTATCTCCTACAATCTATTTCTTTTTGGTCTCTCAACGAAGGATAGTATGTACGAATACATAAAATTCGAATTGTGGAGAATTGCGTCTATGTGTATGTATGTATGCTTGATGATGATAACAGTTCTCGCGTTTTTATTAAAGTTTTCTCCGAATTTCTGCCTTGTTAAAACAAATTTTTCAGCAATAAAACTTTAATTATTAGATAAGCTTCATTTTACAAGAGAATATATTACAACACTATCAGAGAAAATGACATTAATAGCTCAATTATAGCCGTGTAATGAGATACCGCGCGAAACGCTCAAATCCGCACAGAAACTTGAATCAAAAACCACCCTCCCCCCTCAATAAACCAGATGTTGCTTAATCTATTGATGACACGATAAACAATTGATTTTTCTAGTTCTACTTGTAATTATACTTGATTTAATCATATAGATAACAATGTAATTTGTTTGTGGAAAAAAGAAGAAAATTTAATTAAAATAGATAGTGGCTTATTCAACCAAATCAAAGCAAACCAAAAACTATAATGAATTGAGAAAATTGTGCACCCCCAAAATCTGTGCACCCTCGACTGCAGTCTAGTCAGACTATCCGGCATTGGAAATCTATACTGTTACTTCAGGCTTGGAATTCCATTTTATTTTTTACATCACTATTTATGCACTACACCACACCATACAGGGTATTTCACGGATACGGGACACCTCGATTATTTTCTTTATTATTGGGAATGGAAGAATATCATACAGATAAAAGTTGTAGATCGAGGTGCATTCACTGATTGAAGAAAAATAATTACACCACTGGTTCTCAAACTATAACTTAAAGTTTCTTTAAAAAAAATAGGATGGTATACAATTTTTAGCCCATTGATAGAGTAGTTTTTTTCTTAATTCAGCAGTATAATCATTTTATATCCTTACATAATCAAAATATTGAAAAAAAAATTAATTAAAATTGAAAATTTCTAGTTATTTTTCAGTAGACTAAACTTGAAAAACAATTTAGCTTAAATTAAAACGAAACATAAATAATAAATATGTGTTAATAACGTACCTACTGTTCTATTAGGAATTATGCACGAAATAATTTTTCTTGATAGAATAGGTAAAATTAAATATGTAGGCAGTGGCGTACGTAGAATTTTCTTAAGGGGAGAGTCCAAAAATTAAAACAGTTAAGAATAACTTACATTCTTTATTATAAGTATCGTGATATTATGTACTACAACGCAAAATCGAAGCGTCGCGGCTTCTTGGCTAGTATGTCAATAATTTCATTTAGAGAAATACTAATATCAAAATCTATGTGAATATTTAACATTACTAGACCATTAAGTCGTTGTTTGGATATAAAGTTTCGTAAATAAGTCTTGACTCTCTAAGGTAGAAAATAACCGTTCTTAAAGGACAGGAAATGTGATAAATATTTTATAATTTAGATGCCTTGCCACAATTTAAATTAATACCTTTAAAATAAAAATATCTTCAATCCTCATTGCGTTCGCCACTGTATGTAGGTATATGTTTTACACCTTACAAGTCTTTAGAATCAGAGATATGATTTTTTAATAGTTGCTTTTAATTTGAAATATTTCATGCTGACGATACAGCTTCACGGATACGACAGTCGAGCTCTACCGGTTTAGTTTGGAACTGTAATGTTTGGTTTCGTATTTAATTAAATAAATGTTTTATTTACATATTGTAATGTGCAGTGCCCGCCGTCGCCGCCACCGTCGTCGCCGCTATCGTAGCCGCGTCGCAGGGACGAGCGAGTGTCTATTTTTAGCGATGACGCAACAGACTTGTCCGAACCTGCTTAATTACGCGGTTGATGAAATCTATTGTGTTTGAGTTTTTATCTGGAATAGTGCTCCAGAAATTTCTCGAATACAAATGCCGGAGTATATAAGCACTGTTAGCGAAGGCATTGGACAGTCTGATATAAATAAGCGTTGCGTGTTAAACAGGTGGTGATATAAACAGATAGTCGACAAGTGGTAAACATAAATAAATATAGTTGTATAAATAAATAAGTGAGCAATATATTGTTTAAATAAATAATCTTAGTGTTTAAGTGTCTTATAATATTCTTAGTGTTTAATATTTGTTTAATCGTAGTGTGTGTTATATTTATCATCTTTTAATTATATTTAATATCTTTTTATCGTTATAATAAACTTTTATTTTAATTAATAATAATTGTCTAATATTTACACTTCACCCAAATAAATAAAAACGTTACAATTGGTGTCAGGTGTGGGGTTAATAAACTGTAAAGTGTTAATTAAAAATAAATAAAATGGCGACCAAACAATTAAAAGTAAGTGATCTCAAGAGAGAACTGGAAGAGCGGGATTTGGAAACATCAGGAAAGAAGTCAGTGCTTCAAGAAAGATTACGACAAGCATTAATCAATGCTGGTGAAAATCCTGAAGAATACTTATTCGATCCATCCGATATTCATAAATTTATAAAAGAAACATTAGAACATAAATTAACAGAAAATTCTAGAACATTAGGAGAAAAAATAATGGAAAGGTCTAGAAAAGAAGAAGAAAGTTGTAAAACATTCGAACAAAAATTAGATGAAAATTCCAGAACATTAAAAAAGAATTAACAGAAGAAAATTATAGAACATTAGCACTGAAATTAACAGAAAATTCCACAACATTAAAAGAAGAATTAATGGAACATTCTAAAAGTTTAGAAGAAAAATTTATGAAAAGTTTTAGAAAAGCAGAAGAAAATTCTAGAATATTAGAACAAAAAATGGAAGAAAATTCCAGAACATTAAAAGAAGAATTATTAGAGCAATCTAAAACATTAGAACAAAAAATGGAAGAAAATTCTAGAATTCTGGAGCAGACAATAGAACAAAAATTGGAAGAAAATTCTAGCAGTTTGGAACAGAAATTAGAGGAGAATTCAAAAAAAACTGAAGAAGACCTGAAGAATTTAAAAATTGACTTTGACAAGAAGATCAAAGAATTACGAGAAAAAATCACTGAAATTACATCGTCGTCAGTGTCGAATTCCGGTGTAGCAAAGACAAGTCTAAGAGAGGAAAAGAAAGTAGTAAAACCAGATAGTACTACAACAATCCATATTAAAACGCCGGAATTTGATGGAAAATTTTCGTGGCCGAACTATTTAAAACAATTTGAAGCGGCTGCGAAAGCACATAATTGGACATCTACAGAGAAAGCTACAGAGTTGACTGTCTCGTTGCGTGGGAAAGTCATCGACATCCTACAATCGCTGAAGGAAGAGGAACAAGAGGACTACGACCAACTAGTCAAGCGGTTGGACATGCGGTATGGTAATGCGCACCTGCAGCAGGTCTACCAGACGCAACTAAAGAACCGCTATCAGAGTTCAAAAGAAAGCCTTCAAGAATTTGAAGTCGACGTAGCTCATTTGATTCGTCTTGCACATCCTGCAGCTCCTGACAGCGTTTTGGAGTGTCTGGCCATTCAAGCATTCATCTACGGAGTTCGAGACAGCGAAACGCAGCAAGCACTGCGATTGGCCCGCCCAAAAACATTAATTGACGCACTCTCATATGCATATATGCATTAGAACATGAAGCTGCCAAACAAGCTTCACGTAACCAATCTCAAGTCCAAAATATTGATACCGAGAGAAAATAAGTCACGGAAGATCTAGAAGAGAAAATGCGACGAATTGTAAATGAAGTGTTTGCTGAAAGAAAGAAACTTAGTTGTTGGAAAAATGCAAAAGAAGACAGAATCGGTAAAAGAAGAAAAGGAGTCGGAAAACTAAGTCGGGTTGATGCGAAGGGGCAATCGTCGACCCGTAATCTAGTAGCCCCACAATCCATCAGTTATGTCGCAACCCTTCATCAGCAAGCCAGCAGCATCTACGTGAATGGCTCTGTTGATAGAAGGCCACTAAAAATGTTAATAGATACGGGTGCGACAAAAACTATAATTAGACCCGATTTAGTAAAGAACAAAGGCAAGGCGCATCTTCAACCAACCAAGTGGAGATTACGTACAGCGACGGGAGAACAAGCTACCACATTAGGATAAATAGATATGACCATCACTATTGGAAATACATCCTTTAAACATCGTGCGCTGGTAGCTGACGTTGAAGATTAATTAATACTCGGTATGGACGTAATAAAAAAGCACGGTTTTAAACTTGACCTGAAGAATGAAGTAATGACGGTCAATAAAGAAGAACTTGTTTTAAACCCACGAGAAGACAAAGCTGTGCGCGTACTAATGGCCGAAGATGTTACCCTTCCAGAACGAAGTGAATCTATTGTGCAAGCACAATTAGATGGTAGTTTCTGTGAGGGGAATATTGTTATGCTTGAGCCCAAGAATGATGATGTGAAGACTGGTACTGGAGTTGTTAGAGGAAAATCACTGATCAAAGCCAGTCAAGTAATACCAGTTCGAATAATGAACGTAAATTGTTATCCAGTTGTTCTTAAGAGAGGTACACATTAATTAACCAATTATCAATCTCCTTCCAAGAACTGACCGCCGACCAGAGAACCAAGGCGAAGAAATTAATTGGAAGATTTCAAGATGTGTTTCAAGTTGACAAGAAGACCATCGGGAGAACTAATGTGGTTCACCATACAAGATAGACACCGGCGACGCAAGACCCATCCGCCAACCAGCAAGAAGATTACCATTGGCGAAGCGTAAGGAAGCGGAAAGAATTACTGAGGACATGAAAAAGGAAGGTGTGATCGAACCTTCAAACAGTCCATGGGCTTCACCAGTGGTGTTAGTGAGGAAGAAGGATGGCTCTACACGATTTTGCGTCGATTATCGTCAACTTAACATCGTGACTAAGAAGAATAGCTACCCGCTACCTCGAATAGATGATGCACTAGACACTTTGGCTGGCTCGAAGATTTTCTCTACTCTGGATCTAAAGAGCGGATACTGGCAAGTAAATTTGGATTCAAAAGATAAGGAAAAGACAGCCTTTACCATTGGTACCGGACTCTGGCAATTTACTGTAATGCCATTTGGGCTCTGCAATGCCCCTGTAACGTTTGAACGACTTATGGAAACAGTATTGGCTGGGCTATCATGGAAAACCTGTTTAGTCTATCTCGACGACATTATTGTGGTAGGTAAAACATTCGAGGACCACATGAAGAATTTGGAAGAGGTTTTCCAGAGATTGCGGAAAGCTAACCTGATGCTCAGCCTCATGAAGTGTCACTTGTTTCAAAGGGAAGTTCATTACCTGGGACACGTGATTTCGGATAAGGGTATTGCAGTTGACCCGGATTGGCCAGCACCTAGAAACAAACACGAACTTAAAAGTTTTCTTGGTTTATGTACCTATTATCGACGATATACCTGGATTTGCCAAGATAGCCAAGCCACTGACAAAGCTTACTGAAGAAGGTCGAAGATTTATCTGGGAAATGGACTGCAAAGTTGCGTTCAAAGAAATGAAACATGCTTTGACAAGCGCACCTGTCCTGAGTTATCCTTTACCTGAAGGAGAGTTCATACTATACACAGATGCCAGCAACGTACGAATTGGTGGCGTTCTTTCCCAGATACAAGACGGACATGAGAAGGTTATTGCCTATTTTAGTAAGACCTTGTCAAAACCAGAGAGGAATTATTGTGTTACCAGAAAAGAACTCTTGACAGTCGTGAAATCCGTGGAACATTTCTACAAATATTTGTATGGAATGAAATTTTTAATTAGAACTGACCATGCTGCAATAAAATGGCTGCTACAATTCAAGAATCCAGAAGGTCAGGTGGCTAGATGGATTGAAAGACTACAGGAATACGATTTTAAAATCTAGCATAGGACAGGTACCAGCCATCGTAATGCCGACGCATTGTCCAGAAGGCCATGCCAAGATGAATGCAAGCATTGTAGTCGACTAGAAGAGAAATTTTCCATCGTCGCCAGGACAACTGTAGTCGACGATAATTGGCAGCCCGGTGGACTACGCGAAGATCAAGAAAAAAGCCCGACTTTGAAAATTATACTGGAATGGAAAGCAGAGGAGAGCAAACCAGTATGAGAAGATCTTGCACCGCACTCACCGAGTGTAAAATCGTACTGGGCGCAATGGGACTCTATGGTGATTGAGGATGGCCTGTTAAAGCGTGTGGTAGAAAATGCTGATGAAACTGAGAAGAAAACACAGTTAGCTATTCCTAAGAGTAGAGTACCAGACGTGTTGAAAGAGATCCATGACGGATCTGGAGGCCATTTTGGAGTCATCAAAACGCTAGAAAGATTGCGTCAGCGGTTTTACTGGGTTAACTTCATGGAAGATGTTAAAGATTGATGCAAGAAAGGTGTGGTTTGCGCTGGAAGTAACGGTCCGCATAAACGAAGAAAAGCTCCAATGCGTCAATACAACGTTGGCAGTCCATTTGAGCGTATTGCAATTGATGTGGCTGGACCATTCCCAGCAAGTGACGAAGAAAATAAATACATCGTGGTTGTCATGGACTACTTCACCAAGTGGATTGAAGCGTATCCATTACCCAACCAGGAAACCACCACGATCGCTGAAACTCTAGTTAAAGAATGTATATGCTGATTCGGAGTACCACGTGAACTCCACTCCGACCAGGGAAGAAATTTTGAGTCTGCCGTTTTCCAAAATGTCTGTAAGATATTAGGAATTAATAAAACTAGCACAACTGCATTACATCCGCAGTCTGATGGCATGGTTGAACGAATGAACAGAACGATTAACCGATATCTGTCGAAGGTAGTCTCCCACCACCAAAGAGACTGGGACCGACATCTCCATCTGGGGAACGCGCTCAACCCCAAACCATTCTTCATCAAAATACTCAAACACCGAAACTGGAATGTATCAAAATGTTCAACACCAAACCGTGCATTGTCAAAAAACAACACAGCGCCCATGTTTCATACTATAGTCACAGTATAAAAAGTATTATACAGTAGTGAAACTCATGATTCTCAGTCACAGCGCACATGCGTCAATCAGCGCAACGAGAACATGGCGTCCCTTTAATTAGGAATATAAGCGTAGAGTTTAACTTTTATAACAATTAAAATATTCAATATAATTATTTATTTGTACATAAAATATATTGAACGGTCATATATTTTAAATTTATAACAATTTAGCTAAATTTCAGTATATTTTGTACATGATATAAGGCTCAAGAAATATGCATCCGTGTCTGCCTGTTGATATCGCCGCCTATGACTTTGTTTTCAATGATTCTGACAGAAAGCGGGAATATAATAGTCTTCAACGAAAATAAAATCGCAGACAAAAATTTGAGTATAACTTGTAAAAAGACATCACAAATTTATTATTGAGGGTTCACAATCATCTTCATTTATCGGTTATACGCAAAGCGCAAAGTATTTTGTAAGAAATAATCGTTTTATTTATCATTAATATAGTTTTATGACCATATTAACCTGGTAAGTCATGATATTTACGCTGTGTGTAATATTTCAGTAAATTGTTTAAATAGTAAGTTATTTTTATAAGATTCTAAAATTTGTTACAAAAAAATTATTAAATTATTTTCACAACCAGATTAATTATTAGTAATTTTCTCTTCCGTTTTTGTAATTTATTTCATCAGTAAAAATTAAATTCAAGCATATGGTTAAATTCATAATTTTACGTAGATTATAAAAATATATAAGATATCTCATTTTAAATATGAAACTTAATGTCACTTCCGGTTAAACTGGAAGCGCTACCATCATGCCAAATACAATGATTTGTGAGCCCTTCAGTTTAGTTTACAAATATATAAAAAAATTGAAAATAATTATAAATAAGAAATTTATTTAGAGTGGACCATTTTTCAGTGTCACCCGGTATAATATGATTTCAATTGCAGGTGTAGATAAAATATCGTATTCTACTCGCGTATAATGGCTATTAATCACTTGGATGAATTACCACACTCGCCTACGGCTCATGTTCTAAAATCATCCTCGTGAATAATAGCCATCATAATACGCTCGTTGAATAATATACTATTATTTGTTTTGTATAACTGGTTGTAGTATAATCCGATATTATACTTTGCGGTACCATTTGAACTGGCGCCACTGCGCGCAACAGAAACAAGGCGGTTTCATTCAAGGTCACTCATTTTCATGTTCAAAGGTGCCGACACAGAGTTTCGCTACTGTATATGTTGTGTATACTGTGCTATAGTTGCCAGGGTAGAAGCAAAATTTTAGTTATTCTATGAGTCGGTAGATGGCTTCGTGGTCATAGACATAGAATGAAAACTAATATAAATGTGATAGACAAGAGGTGTGTTTCTCTCATCCTGCATAGGTTATGGTAGATTAGAATTTTTTATTTGGATTCCTTGAAAAATGTTTGCGTTACTTAAACGTGTATTACGTAACGTACATATTTTTAAAAATTCTATTGTATAAAGGATGTATAATACTATGAAATTACTTATTTATTATATAATATGATAGATTTGAAATATGTTGTACCTACAACATAATTTTCATTTTATGTACAAAGCATTAGAATTATTTTATTTATAAATACGTGTAATTCAATAGAATTTGGAGATCATGAATAAGTAGGGCAGTAGGGGAACATTATGTAACATTTCATATAATATAAATAAGCGGTATTTTATGAAGTTTATGTTTATAATTAAAATTAATGTATACATATAGTATGTATACAATCTGGGTGTCGTAACCCGTATTGGAATCATATCCTGCAAAAAAATGAATATATAAAATATATGTAATACCATAACACAATATTATTTACATAAATATTCGAACTATTCCATTGAGATCCGGTCTGCAGAATGGACATCGATGACCAAATTGCTGCAACTGTGCAGCTGGTTCAGCACAAGTATTTCTTCTGGCATATTGCTCTGAAAAATCCAGTACCACAAAGCTTCTACTCTTTGGTCAAATTACTTGATGTAAAAGACAACAATAATTATATACGACAACGTATTAGAATTTTTAGAAATGACTGAATTTTTGAAGAGAAAAATGATAGTTATAAGCAGAAAAAGTCAAAAATTCTCACTCAGTATAGCACAAATTGAAAAGTCCATCTTAGAAGCACCAGGGAGACTTATTCTAATTCATGTTTGCGTTTGCCGGACGCCATAGTTAGCGCTTTTCGATCGTGATGTCACCTGGTGAAATATATGAGAAGTACATCCATTACGTCATGGTCGGCGAACATGCGACAATTTCGCCATTCTATTCGGTTAGTAAACAGGGAGCTTAGTGTTACCCCTTCTGTTAGTCAGCCTTTATGGAATCGGTTTTGGAAGACTTGACAAAATGCAGGGTAGTTGGGCAAGGTCGAAAACGAAAAACTACTCAAAATCAAGACCGATTTCTTGACCTTTCCTCTCTCCGTAAGCGTTCTGTTATAGCACGAAACCTCTTAAACGACCTAGGATGAGCACATAGCATAGAAATTTCTGATGAAACTGTTGAAGCCTAAAAAACCTGTTCCGGCACTACGCCTTATGCAGCGCGAATGAGATTTGCTCGGAATCACAGGGTTGGCACCTCAACACTGGAGGCCTGTACTGTTTACATACCAATCCAGATTTCGTTTAACTCGTTGCAACAGTCGTGTATGTGTATATAGACGTCCTAGTGAACACTACGTAGCCGCTACTATACAGGAAGTGGATAGATTTGGCCGTGGATCTGTGATGGTTTGGGCTGAAATTAGTATAGGCAACAGAAAACTGATCTTGTTGCGGTTCCTGCAAGACTAAATGCAATGAATTACATTGCAAATGACTTGGCACCTATTGCATATCGTGTCGGTTCCAACTTCATTTTAATGCAGGGCATAGCAAAGAAACATACTGCTGGAGTCATCAAAATATTTTTACAAAAGTATGGAATTCGGACCATGGACTGACCGGCATTACGTCCTGACCTGAATCCTACTGAACACGTGTATGATC
Source organism: Harpalus rubripes (assembly GCA_963082715.1). Classification (NCBI taxonomy): domain Eukaryota; kingdom Metazoa; phylum Arthropoda; class Insecta; order Coleoptera; family Carabidae; genus Harpalus; species Harpalus rubripes. Next base: position 46,847,098 of record OY720451.1, on the reverse strand, counting down.
AGTTTTATCAACGTGTTCGTAAGCGTCCAAATTCACCACAAACCATCCGGGAAGTGACACAAGCCCTGATGGAGGAATGTGAAAGAATACCTTCGTAGACTAGTGCGAAACTTATCATGCAGGTGTAAGGAACTAATTCGAACTCGTGGAAGACAAACACGCCATAAAACCTCGCCAATTTACAGAAAACCCGACCTTCATCAATACTATGATATTCGTTTTCACTTTGTTATGCGTTATCTATTTATATTCCTAAGTGTAATTTAAGAAATAACGGAATAATAAAATTGTTTTTGTTGATTTTTAGACTTAAATATATGATGTTGGACCATACGTAACTTGGTTTGCTCAAAGCGCTTATTTAAAAAAATTAAAGATTTTAAAAAAAGTGTTCCCCTCATTTTTTGAGCTGTTTGTTTTATATATACCGTGTGTCTATTTTAAAGGTGTACATAGGAGATTAACATGGGAAATCAGTTTTTTGCAATTTCCTGCTCGCCTAATTATTTTAAACAAAAACGCGTCAAATAAAAGTTTTAGGGCATAAAATACTGCATCTGAATCAATAAACAGAATTACCTTTACATACTTTGTAACGACAGAAATTAATTATGAAAATGTCGAAAATTACGAAGAAAATATCAACAGCCATGGAATTGAACAAAAAATAAATAAATGCTTGACGTTTTATCAAATTGTCAGAAACGTCAAATAAGTTAACTTACGTTGTGACAGATAAAACGTCAAGCATTTATTTATTTTTTGTTCAATTCCATGGCTGTCGATATTTTCAACGTAATTTTTGATATTTTCATATTTAATTTCTGTCATTACAATGCATGGAAAGGTAATTCTGTTTATTAATTTAGATGTAGAATTTTATGCTCTAAAACTTTTATTTGACGCATTTTTGCTTAATATAATTAGGCGAGCAGGAAATTGAAAAAAACTGATTTCCCATGTTAATCTCCTATGTACACCTTTAAGACAGACACATGGTATATATATATATATATATATATATATATATATATATATATATATATATATATATATATATATATATATATATATATATATATATATTTATTTATTTATTTATTTTAATTATAAACATAAACTTCACAAAATATCGCTTATTTATATTAAATGTCACATACAGTTTCCCTGATCTGCAAATTCTATCATATTAAATAATAAATAATAAATTCATAATATCATACATCCATTATAAATTAGATTTTTAAAAAAATATACATAATAATCGTAATACATGTTGTAAAATAATACAAACATTTTTGAAGAAATCCAATTGAAAATAGTTATTTGTATATCAAAGCCGCGAATTCACTCTTTAGCGTACCGAGAGAAAAATTGTCGCCGAGGCCGCTTGCGGCCGAGGCAAGACAATCTCGAGGGCGCTAAAGGATTTCGCGGACAAGGTGTACACAATATTTTTTGTGCAACCGTTAAAAATATGTAATTACAAATTCTATTAATTTTAAACAGTTTCATTGTAAATAGAAAGTTAGCTTTCAAGGTGGCTATGGGATTAACATTTGATAAACAAAACTATGCAATTCTCAAGTGCCAAAGTGGTTGTTTACCTAATTTCGCGGCCGTTACCATAACAACGGTCGCGAAATTGAATTTTGCGGCCTGTATTGCGGCTGCGAAATGCTTATTTCGCGTCCGGTTGCATAAAAATTCTTTTTTACCACAACCTATACAGGATGAGAGAAACACATCACTTGTCCATCACATTTTTAATAGTTGCCATTCCTTGTCTATGGACACGAAGCCATCTACCGATGCATAGAATAACTAAAATTTTGCTGCTACCCTGTTGCCATCGGGTGAGTATTGTATGAAACATGGCCGCCATGATCATGATGTTTTTTGATTTGACAAAGCACGGTTTGGTGTTGAATATTTTGATGCATTCCAGTTTCGGTGTTTGAGCATTTTGATGAAGAATGGTTTGGTGTTGAACATGCACTCTCCATCTGTTCCTGATGGCTTATCGTTCATCCGTGCATGAAACAACAGGGCAAACTCCTGCGAACATCTTATTCGGGCGTGAGTTGCGCTTACCATGCGACTTGGAGTTCGGCAGTAAACCTGGGGAAGAACTGGCCGGGGAAGATTACCTTACGGACTTACGAAGAAGAGTGGATGACAGATGACATTCATGAACAAGTTCGTAAGAACATTCAAGCTGCCAGCGACCGAATGAAGGACCGATATGACATCAAGGCCGAAAAGGGTGGATATAAACCTGAAGATTTAGTGTGGCTTGACAACCCACAAAGACGTCGCGGTTTATCACCAAAGCTGCAAAAGAATTGGGAAGGCCCCTATGAGGTAGTCAAAAGGATAAACGACGTGGTATACAGAATTAAGAAACGACTTACCGGGAAGCAGAGAGTAGTACACTTTAATCGGCTAGCCCCTTTCGCCGGAGACAACCACGAAATCCATAATGGAGCAACGGTTCGTCAGATCATAGCACAAGAACCAACTTTTGAAGACTTCATGAACTATTCCTTTGGTTGCAAGGCACGGTTCGGCGTGACGAAAGAACACCGAGATCTATTCACCGTGTCTTCAGATTATTCCCTCGGCCACTGCGTATCAGAAGACTTAAAGATGTCCCACGGCATAGCTTCAGTCTTCAAGGTGAAATTTGGGCGACAACAAGAACTGGCCAACCAACGTCCAACTGTTGGGAAAACGCTGCGCCTGAGGGATAGCAATGCAGACCAACAGCGGTACATCTATTACCTGGTTACAAAACCACGCTCGTACCAGAAGCCGTCGTATTGTAACCTGTGGAACTCGCTGTGCGATTTGAGGGATCATCTGCTTGAGCATGACATTTTGAAGCTAGCCGTACCGAAGTTAGGCTGTGGTCTAGATGGTTTAGATTGAAGGATTGTTAGGAACATGATAGAAATCCTCTTCCGTTTTACCGGTGTTGAAAATTTCGTTTGCAGCTTTAACCCTAACAGACATAAAGAAGAAGTCGAGCAGACCATCGACTGTCATTTCTTCAAAACTTCGAAATACACCAAGGGTAATGCATGCAGATTTCGTCAACACGAACTGTTCCGGGACGAAACAGTCTTAAGAAGGGGGCAGTGTAATGTGCAGCGCCCGCCGTCGCCGCCACTGTCGTAGCCGCGTCGCAGGGAGGAGCGAGTGTCTATTTTTAGCGATGACACAACAAACTTGTCCGAACCTGCTTAATTACGCGGTTGATGAAATCTATTGTGTTTGAGTTTTTATCTGGAATAGTTCTCCATAAATTTCTCGAATACAAATGCCGGAGTATATAAGCACTGTTAGCGAAGGCATTGGACAGTCTGATATAAATAATCTTAGTGTTTAAGTGTCTTATAATATTCTTAGTCTTAATTAGTGTTTAATATTTGTTTAATCGTAGTGTTTGTTATATTTATCATCTTTTAATTATATTTAATATCTTTTATCGTTATAATAAACTATAATTGTGTAATATTTACACACCCAAATAAAGAAAAAACGTAACAATACTTTTAAAGAAATTCAAAATATGGTTATTATTTTGTTTAGGAAAGTTTGCCAACATAACTACTATTATATATTAGTTACTTTTGTTTAGACTTGTTTTGTCGTTAACCTTTTTGTATGTTTTATGTTTGATTGTTAATAGTGCTGTACTTTAATTGGGATTCGTTCTGTTGTACGGCTTGCATTATAAAAATAAATAATAATTATAATAATAATCTTCTCTTTTGTATACTTTGCTGTCACAATTTTAGGTTAGATTGCTGTTTTGTGTTTACAACGGCTAAAACGGAAATCAAATGTGTATGCGTGTGTGAAAGAAATGTCTTTCTGTGAGAATGTAGCCGTGTCCCATATTGCAATTTTTTTATAATAATTGAATGAGATGGATTTCACGATTCTATAAATAATCCATTATTTTCCGGACAGCTTTTTATATTTAAAAATTACATATATTATAAAAAATGTAATTTAATGATACTTAAATATTTTTCAAAAAATTAATACTTTTGCCTTAAAATCAATTTAAAGCCAAAAATATATTTCAAATAACACCGATACTGGTATGGCCATCTAGCATGATTTTGCTGAACTCATCAGCTTTTAGAAAACATTGCGTTAAAAGTTATGCATATTCTTCAGGTTTTAAATAAATAGAATAAAATAAGATCGCACAATGAAAATACTAATATAATGATTTTATTACTTCATTTTATAAAATTATCTATGTTACCAACTATAAAAAAATAGAAATTGAAAAGTAGAGCGGTATTAAAATACAAAATTCAATGCGAAAAAAAACACGAGAATAAATATTGAAATATATTTGTTACAAAAATTGTTACAATATATATCAAACACATATGGTATTTTAAAGCATGCTACATATATTAATATAAACGCGTAATTTTAACACTAATCCTCATTATCTAATATTGATTTAATTATTATTGCACCCTACAACAGATTACTACTGTTCCATAACAATATTATAGATAAAAATATATTACACACATGAATATAATCATTTCATATCAACTTTTTGTCAACGAAAAGTCGAACAATGAACAAATCTCTAATATCATGGGAATCTTTTATTCGTAGTTTACGCGAAACAAGTGACAATGTAAGCAAAAATTGATATCAAAAAGAAAAAACGTAGATATTTGTGGTTTTAGGAAGAGGCGAACGGTGCTGCTATACCCAGTGTAGATGCGACAATGTTAGATGAAAATGAGAGAATAATATTTTTCATTTTATATCTTATTGTATTTTCTTTGTCAATGATTGGAAATATAGCTACTTTATGCACGATATACGAAAGGTAAGTTAATAGACACTATTTATTCTATATTTAAATAAATAAATAAAGCGGAATATACAGAATGTTATGTAAGTAATGTGCCATAGTTCAAAAGATAAAGAGAACTGAATGAAGTTATAATCTGAAATATATTCTGGAAAATCTGTGAAGTTACAAAAGTTACGGGACTGTAATGTCGACCAATTACGAACCAGCTTCTTATTAAATTAAAATTGAAATATCAAGTTGTTAAAAAAAACATTATTAGTTGGTTGTTACAAATAGCGTTATATTTTTGCAATAAATGGCGTAGTACTTAGATATTTAGAAATGCCTGTTACTTTTACGAATCAAAAACACATCGACATGCATTTGGGTTACGGAGAAGTGCGACAAAACAGTCGCTATGAATAAAAAGTGTTTTATCCATGTTTCTTCTCTGAGTTCAAACCTTCAAAAATGAGATAGTCTTGATGTTTTTATCAATACTACTGTGATTTTTAAATAATTATTTCTTCAAATAAATAATTGCTAAAAATAATAATTATTATATATGATACTATTTTATTTTATTACTATGTACAAGCCCGTTTTTTTGTTAATAACTCTGTAGAATGCCATACGCTAAATAAATAAATAATAATTGTTATTGTTCTATCTTAAAGAGCTTTGCCAATTGTAACAAGCACAGTAGAAAAGAAATTACTGCCGATATATATGTTTGTATATGCAGCATATAACACAATATGGTCACAACTTTGATGTGACCCAAACAGTGCGCACACTCTGCTTTCAACACAATGGTGTCGGGTGTAAGCAACGCTAACGACACGATGGACTGACTTTATTACAAGTTATTAAATTCAAAATATTTTATTATTTCGCTTTTTCTTTTCTGCTTTGATAAATTTGGGAGGTGAAGTCATTGACCAAATGATCTAATGGAGGAACCGGTTTATGAGACAACAATTATTGTTTTTCGTAATTATAGGTTAAAGTATTAGAAAAATATTTTAATAAATTTTTGTTATTTTCTATTATAATTTAATTGTGAAGTAATGAATTTACTAAAATTACATTTATTCATATAAATAATTGTTATTGGTCCATCTTAAAGAACTTTTACAACTGTAACAAGCACAGTAGAAAATAAATTACTGCAGATATATTGCAACCGTTTTTATTAAGTGGTAACGTATGGCACGTTACTTACATACACAACAGCCTGTAATAATTGCACATTATATTAAGCTACTTATGCTAGGCAAATGAACAATAAAAATTTCGAGGTGCACATTTGCTAGATGAAAGTGAAGACGATCTACTATATTAAGATATTCTAACCGAAAGAAAACAGCATACCATGTGCAGCATGCATTGCATTTTATGTCATAAATGCAGGGGAATTTTGCCACCTGTATAACTAAAACTTTATCTTCCTAAAACAACACCCTTCTTCGTGCTATGTCGCTCATACAATGTACTATACAAGTATAACGTACTCTTCACAACCATAGTACATTACTACAAACTTACCACTATCAGACGCGTTTTAGTGCGCGTCTATAGTGTTCAAAAACAGTGATCGCTCCTGACGCGATTTGTTGCCAGAGCTGGGCGTACTCGAGTACATTTACTCGAAAGTACTATTTAAAGTCCAAGTTTCGTACTCTGTACTCGAGTACATTTTAAAATCTGTTACTTTTACTTGTACTTGCGATATTTCATCTAAATACTCGTACTCAATACTCTAAAAAGTACTTTGAGTATATGAAAAGTACCCTGAGTACTTATAAGTACTCTGAGTATTTCTCAATACAGAGTACTTCAAATTCATATTTTAAATTATTATTTTATGTATACGAGTACATCGAACATGCTTATGCACCAATTAATCGTTCACAAAAGATCAAATCTGTGTACCACAGATCTTTCCAGGTTCGTCATTTTACCAAATGCAAAACAAAATACAGTTTATATATTTCTCTACTATCGTTTAGAAATGTCTTTGATTTCCATATTCATTTGAGTTGATTAATGCTGTAAATTTCCACACAAGTGCGGAAATATAAATGACCAAGGATACTTTATTTATTGATTGTTAAATGTTAAATTTAAAAAAATATATATGCAAAATGCCTCTTAGAAACAGTAATAGAAAAAATCTTTTGTGCAGTAAGTAGGAAAAGTACTGTTTCTTACATACTGCACAACAAATAGCTAATCTATTATTACTTGATATTTAGAAGAACATACGTTTTACAGTTAAATACGTAAATATTTTATGGTGGAAACAAATATATAAACAATATTCTTTTAAATATTTATTAGTAAAAGAGTGGTGACATATTTTAACAAAGCTAATCTACATAGTTTCGGAACTGGTATATAATTCTAAAATATTTAATTTTGAAATGAAATTTCCATATTTTTATCACAAAATTATACATTTTTTTATAAAACTGTTTCTTAAAAAACAATCTAGTAGCGATTTGTTACATAATTTTATATTACGTATACGAGTAGATGTACTTTACATAGTACCTACTTTAAAGTACTTAGAAAGTACTCTGTACTTTTCCCAAAAAATGTTCATAATACTAGTACTTTACTTTAAAAGTACATTTGAGTATTGAATACTTTTACTCGTTACTCGTGTATTTTTATTTGGTACTTTGCCCAGCTCTGTTTGTCGCGCGCGACAGCCGCAATTGCAATCTACCAAAACGTCTTGCCTCTATTTAAAAGAGAACATCGCGTCTGACGCGTATAACCGCGAGCGTCTGACGCCTTTACACATTAACTAAATGTAAATTCAATAATTTGGTAATAAAAATGTAGAATTTTAAAAACACTGAGGAAACAATGCAAGCTTAAAACTGATTTCTCAATTTATAAGATATAGGTGCCAGGTGTCACCTTTTCTTAATTAAGTTTGAAATAAATTTTAAATTTGAAACAAAACTATTTCACTTAATATTTATACATAATATATTCGATATTTTTTGTTTTGTATTTCAGAAATATTCGCTTAATCCAAAAGATGTTGATAATATCCCTTGCTGTAAGTGACATAATAGTGTGTGTCTTCTTTGGAGTCAACAATATGATCAATTTTTCACATCCCATGTTTAATTGGGTATTAAAACCATATTTTTTGTTATACTATACGTTTTGAGATACATTTTCTGTAGGTATTAGGTGAAATTATGTGTTCCTTTGTTCCATATATGCAGACAACAGGCTCTGTAGCAAATTCTATCACTATGGTTTCAATAGCTTGCGATAGATATGTGAATATATTAAATCCAACTTCAAAACATTTGAGACAATGGAATCCGAATATATGGTGGTGTATGGCTTTGCTAGTTGCTATATGGGGGATTTCAGCCGGTAAGGAAAAAATATATAGAACACTTTATATGTATATTGCGATACAATGTTTCAGATACTATCAAAATTATTTCAGAAACACAATATGTAATTGCAATTTGGAATAGTCAATTTTATTTCTGAAAGCTTCAAATGTAATTTATAAAAAATAATTGTATTTCAGAAAACACCAATTAATCCTTAACAAATTTTAGTAAATTCATTACCTACTTCACAATAAAATTATAATAGAAAATACCAAAAATGTATTAAAATATTTTTCTAATTCTTTAACCTAATTACCAAAAACACATATTGTCTCATAAACCGGTTCCTCCATTAGATCATTTGGTCAATGACTTCACCTCCCAAATTTATCAAAGCAGAAAAGAAAAAGCGAAATAATAAAATATTTTGAATTTAATAACTTTTAATAAAGTCAGTCCATCGTGTCGTTAGCGTTGCTTATACACGACACCATTGTTTTGAAAGCAAGACAGCGAATGGCGCGAGTGTGCGCGCTTTTTGGATCACATCAAAGTTGTGACCATATTGTGTTATATGCTGCATATACAAGCCCATGCGTCAGACGGTTAGACAAAGACAAACGAATTGTAACTGTGTTTGCGTTAGACGAAGACAACTACCACCACCATGGTCAATGACCAAAGCATCTATCTAGTAGCGAACACAGCGAACATATCATACGAGTAAGTTCAGTTGTGAATTTATCATCGTAGTTCAAGAAATTAAAAAACTACAAAGCAATAATGCAATAAATTATGAAAACGTTTGGAAATAAAAACGAAAGGTCGTCCGAAACCAGATCTGAAATTAAAACAGACTACGAATGATGCACCTAGGGAAGTGAAAATATTTATCAAATTTGACCCACCATATCTTTAACACACGAACCGCCACTGTTGAAAGCTGTTTCGTAATAAATATTAGATGATAATAAATAATTAAAAAATAAAAATAACTCCGTGGAAGCAAAGTGAGCATTGCAATGACTATTTCACGGTGGAGTCAAATTACACCAAATCGCTTGTAAAATCACCAGCACTAATGTCCGATTGCACAAATACTTCAATAATTGGTAATTAAACAAAAATTATATTAAAATTCGCATTTTAAACGTATAAAATGTATTATACAAAATGTTGATTTTAATTTACTTTTTGTCTAAATCCCAATTAAAATGTTGGTGCAACAGGGCATAAGACAAGCGATCGTTTTGTAACGAGGCAATCGCGAATTAAACATAACCAGTAATAAGAACAAGTATATTTATAATTACTATATTTGACACCCGAGGACCTCCGGCACTAGAAACTAGAACCGTGAAACAAATTTTCATTTATAATAATTTTGATTAAAATATAATGCTTTGGTTTTGCTAAGGATGTTGTTTAATTGTTTTGTTTATTATCAACGTTTATTTATTTTTAAAACGTCAACGTTCTTTATCGTTGAACATGATGAAGGGTGAATTTGATATTTCGAAACATATTTTTGAATGAGAGCGAAGAAAGCAAAAGAAGATTTATTACTTACGACATCGAGGGAAATTTACGAAAGAGTTTTGAAACCTGCAATTTTAAATTTGGAAAAGATATTAATAATATATAAATAATTTTTGAGTCAATATGTTAAACATAGTTTTTGTATTAATAAATAATTACATTTCTTTGTATAAAGATAATCGGATCATAATGAGGGCGTTATGAACTATTATGCCCTCATATAATGCCTCAGTTGTTTTAGATATGGTTATACTCCGTATCCTAGCAATAAACAATTCATAATACTCTAAGGCCCGGGTGCTAGAAACACAGTGGTATCTATGTGTTACTTAACTGCCTGGTACCTCCTAACATGTCGGTACCTTTTTACGGCGTGCTAGAAACGAATGTTGGCTGTTGCTTCGTAACAGATCGGTATCAGTTAGTACTGGCACAAACCAATGAAATATGATGTGTTCTTCCACAATTCACTAGATGGCAACACTATCTAAATGTCAAATATGTTAAAAAATATACATTTTTGAGGTTACATTCAAGCAAAAAAATCATATTTTGCGCTGTTCTCTGCTTATAAATATTAAATCATACTTGCTATTTTAAAGTATAAGAGAAAACTAAAGAAAGGAATGTCACGTATTTCGTGATTTTAAGATACAAAGATAAATTGGCTATTTCTGGTAAAATTATTTTTATTATTCGGTTCACAGTTCTTCGAACGATGAGCAAATCATCTTAAACCATTATTTAAAAAATCCTTAAATAAATTGCACGGAACAAGAAAATGAAGAAAGCACAAACATAATAAACGACTTGTGTCCAAGAATCGTAAACAACATAAGCAATATTTTCGTAATTCTGCTAAAATTGATTTACTTTTCATATTTGCTGGTTTTAAATTACCCTCTTGTTCTTTAACTAAATTTCTGGCAAAATTTTACGAAATCTTGTAACCTTTCTTAAAATATATTTCATACATCAAGGTTATTTCTTTTTCTGAAATTGTTTGATAATTTTAAGAAGACATTTTAAACATTAAAATTACATGCGAGCAAAATATTACCAATATGACAGATTGACAGTACGTAGCAGTCAGGTAACTGGTCGTGAAGTCGATGTTATATGTAACACAGCTTTCACGATGCATTTTTGGGTAACATACTTTCTAGCACGTCAAATCGTCAGGTACTTGTCTGTTACATGTAACTGTGTGATACCTGACGTTCTAGCACTCGGGCCTAAGTGAGACATATATAATAAATAAATGATTTCTGAAACAAAATTGACCATTCTGACTAATGGCGCCGTATTCTTTCCAAAACTGTAAGTCTAAAGATATGTAAATTTAAAAAAATTAACAAAAACGCATATGTTTCTTTTGTTGATATCCTAGCAACCGAAATTAGCGACTAATTTTAATTTATTTGGTCAAAATATCACATCGGGGGCTCACAGCTTCTTTAATTCAATGTACATCTATTTTTGTTGATTAAAATGTAATAATACATAAGTGACAGCTTTTATTGCGATTTTGTTTATTATTAACAGATTTACAGATCTACGAGTATTAAGACTTTTTGAACAGAATATGACCATTAAGATCTCACTTCTATGAGATGTTTTCTGAAAAACAAATAAAAAAGAAAATAGTTTAAGATATTAATCTAAAACTTGTAAATTCGGAATCTACGGAGTAAACATCAAAAAGTGTCTAAAACAAAAACCAAGCAAACCGGTTAACAATGGATATAATCCGGGTTTTAATATATCATAAAAAGACATAAGTACCAGAATATTTAAGTTCCTTTATATACCTACAATTATATTATGACTTTTTGATGTTATCTAAATTTTAATTGTTAAATATTTGAAAAAATAGAAGAAGAGATAGAGAGCATGTTTGAAGTAAATAAATTTTGTTGTTTATAGAATACATTATTTAACACAATTTTCTATATGTTTTAGGTGTTTCTTATCCAATGTTCTCTTCCCACTTTCTTCTTCCAATGACGGTACTCATAACCGACGAAGACTACAACGTTTTATCAGATTATCTTTATGTTGTCGTCTGCATGACTTCTGATAAACCTTCTCACGCTATATATTACACTGTTATATTCTCCATTATTTTTCTACCTCTTATGTTAGCATTTCTTTGGTTTTACTATAAAATAGCTAAGCTAATCTGGCAACAGCGGAAGAAAATAAACTATAAAACACACAACAGCAACAGTAGCGAAACTATAGAGACTTCTGCAGACACTAAATTCAGTAGTAGACCATCGCCTATTGTTGTAAAGAAGAAGATAATTAAGAATAGTAGTTTGCATATGGAAAGAAAGATTAGAACTTTCAAAATAATATTAATTATTATGTTAGTGTTCTTCATATGTAGAATGCCAAGTTGGATTTTTAATATGATTAAATATTATAATCCGTTATCTAAATCACATCATTGGGTCGTGGCATATTCTCTTTCTTTATTGCTTATATTCAATACAACTTTAAATCCATTTCTTTATAGTTTTCTCAATCAAACTATATTGTATTTTGATAAATTCTTTATTTCTGTCGGAGATTTCATTTCCAATATTTGTTGTTGCTGCTGCACTAATACAGAGTTTGCAGAGTTTGAAAAAGATAACCCGTTTTATGAAAAATATGAACCAAGGCCCAGTCAAACTAGCAGTATAGTCCCCAGAGGGCCTTATGTGGACTATGAAAATAAACACAATAATGTTATGTTTGGAAATGTAGCTTTTATTAATACTTACCCTAAAGAAAGTAGCTCTCAAAAAACTAATTCTTACAGAAAAAATTCTTTGTTGTAAACAAAAATAAATGTCTACAACTACTGTAGTTAATAAATCAAAACATGTATTTTGTTGTATTCAAAAAATAATGTATATAAATAAATATGTTTGAACGCCTTATTGTCTATTTTTTGATGTACCAATCTGCTTTTTATTCGCTGATTTCGGCAATGACGACGTACGAAACAACGGTCGTGTAAAGCCGCTTTGGCCCCTTGGCCATCATGGATGCAATATGTCAGTGGCGCCGACTCCAAGAGTATTCGTCGAGTGCAAAGCACTCGACAGGATCTTACGATAGAGAGATATGCAGAGAGCAGAGAGTATCCCAAGCAACTGATTTCCGTATAACATTTTTTTTCTGAGATGGCAAATGTATTCATGATTACTCATAAATAATGTAATGAAATCAATCATTATTAAAACGTTATGTCAGATATCATCTGTCAAACTCCAACAATACAAATGTTTAACATTTTTGTTCTATTTCTGAACATTTTTTGCACTTACACTTCGTTCTAAACTTAATAGGGCAGATATTACAGCCATATAAATTTTTTACCAATATTCCTATGGTTCATAAAGGCTACATTTTTTTATGATTTCTCCATTCACATTTAATCGTATTTCAAACTTTTCAGAAAATACAGGGTGGGGCCTAGAAACTTCCTTTTTTGAAGGCGAATAAAATAAAAAGTAATTGCTGAGAGACAAAATTTATTTTTGGATAATGAACGAACATGATTTCAAGTTTTATTAAATCATATAGTTTTAAACAAAACATCTTGAAGGTGGTGGCCACGTTTTCTATGCACTGATGTAACCGATTTCTGAAGATCCTCTCTACACGTTCCAACATTCAGGCTATTTCCTGCCGAAAGATTCTTCAGGTGAAGCTGGGTTGTAGGGCGGTGTTTGTAAATCTCTGCCTTATGATATCTCCATAAAAAAAATCACATGGCATTATATTGGACGAGCGCCGTCCACGCGATGTCACTTTGAATCGAGATAAGCCGTCAGAGGAACATTGCCCTCATAACACATAGGGTAGTGCTGTTAAAAATACCCAGATAAACAGTTATTCTATCAACCGATTGCTGTGGTACTTAAAGATAAAATAGATGTTAACAAAAAATCCGGTATTTCTAAAATTAGTTGTAATGATTGTGATAAAGTTTACATCGATCAAACTAAAAGACAAGTTGACACTCGGTTTAAAGAATATTTTTATCATCTAAAAAGCGGTAATCCAGAAAAATTTAGCGTAGCTCAACATAATATGCTCATTAATAATCACAAAGTTAACAATTCTAATATTAAACTTTTAAAACAATAATGATATTTAGATGCATACGAGAGTTTAATAATGAATAAATATAAAAATTTGATGAACGCAGACCTCGGTCCCATACCAAACTCAAAACTTTTCGATTTATTACAAAGTTAAATTTTATTGAATGATTTAAAATTTAATGACTAATTATTATTGGACGAAATTTATCTTAGTTTATAGGTAATCATTCACCTGTGACTCTCGTCCCTATATAATCTCAGTTCTGTTCCTTGTTTTTCAAAGTTGTTAAGACCTCTGACATGGTTGACATGTTGAGTAATCTTGACTACTCTGTTTAACTTTCCCTTGTTGTACTACTGATGATGAAACTTAGTTCTTAGTTCGAAAAAAACCCGAAAAAGCCCCGGCTTTTTGAAGTGAGGTTATGGCTGAGGAAGCACGCTACAAAATCCCGCTATTCGACGGGACAAACTATGATAACTGGAAGTTGCGGATGGAGACGCACCTAGATCTCGTCGCGACGCCGCTTGCAAAGATCCTGGCGAAAATGAACGCTACGGACCTGCCGAATGCCCAAAAGGAAAGTGAGTGTGATCTAGTGCGTAAGCATATCTGATAATCAACACGAACATGTCAAAGACTGCCAAACGTCTTTTGACATATGGAAAGTACTGAGAGGCACTTTCGCAAGGAAAGGAATAGCGAGCCAATTGCTAATTCGGAAAAGGTTGTTAACAATGAAATTTAATTCAGACGACGACACTCTGGAAACCCATTTTTTGAGGTTCGACAAACTAGTGCGAGACCTCAAGTCCACCGGGGCAACCTTGGAGGAAAACGATGTCGTCTGCCACCTCCTACTCACGATGTCCGAGGAATACGACGTCGTGGTCACGGAGATCGAGACGTTGGTTGAGACGAACCTGAAACTGACCTTTGTCAAGAATCGACTGCTGAACGAGCAGGTGAAAAGGTTGGGCATGCAGCAGGATGGAGAGTTTCAGCCGTCGACGGCGTTCACAGTGTCAACCCAGCGGCGCAATCGGTCTTCATTCAACCCCGCCGGCAAGGGGAAACATTTCAAGAGGAATGTCGACAAAAAGCACTACCACTGTCAGAACTGTGGTGGCTACGAGCACTTCCGGAAGGACTGCAAGAAACCGGCCAGGAATCGACAGCAGCAGAAGGACGCCCACGTCGCAGCAAACTTGGCAGATAAGGAGGAAGAAGACGAGGCCTACAGCTACAATTTTTTCGCGGGCGAGGAGCGCTCCGAAACTCAAAATTAGTACCTGGACTCCGGGGCCTCGGACACCTAGTGAGCTCGGACAAATGTCTGAAGGATGTGGAAATTCTCGACCAAGAGATTCTCATCAAAAGCGCCAAGAAGGGCGCGACACTGATAGGGACAAAGAGAGGAAACGTTCACGTGCAAACCACCGTGGATGGAACGTCGAACCGGATTACGATCCAAAATGTCCTTTTCGTGCCACGACTCCAGTTTAACCCCTTGTCTGTTTCAGTTTTGGAGAGAAACGGCTGCGCCGTCACGTTCGAGAACGGAAAAGGGACTGTGCAGAAGGAAGGGAAAGTCCTGGCAGCGGCTATCAGGAAGCATAAACTGTACGAAATTGTTTTCGAGGCGGCTCATGAATGGGCAAACATTTGTGAGATGCAGAGAAGCTCGGAACTCTGGCACAGGCGGCTGGGACACATCGGCCAGACATCGCTAGTAAAGCTGTAGGCGCTGGTTGAGGCGCTGGACGGAGTCTGTTTGGGCGGCAATGACAAACAAATTTGCCGGGCGTGTGTACAAGGTAAACAGACCAGCCTGCCACATCAACAACCGCGTCGGCGCGCCAATCGTCCTTTGGAGTTAGTACACAGCGATTTGTTTGGGCCAGTTGATCCGCAGTCTCACAATGGAACACGCTATGTACTCATCTTTACTGATGACTTCACCCATTTAACAGTGGCGTACCCGTTGAAAGCGAAGTCGGAAGTATTCCACAACTTTAAGATTTTCGAAGCGATGGCAACAACCCACTTCAATTCGAAGATCTCTCGCTTTAGGAACGACAATGGCCGCGAGTATCTCTCAACGGAGATGAAGGAGCACCTGGAGTAGCGCGGAATCCAGTGCGAATTCACGGTTCGCCACACGCCTCAGCAGAACGGCGTGGCGGAGCGTATGAACCGGACCATCCTGGACAAAGCGCGCTGCATGCTTCTCGACTCGCCTCTGCCGAAGAACCTCTGGACAGGAGCAGTGCTGGCAGCAGTCTACCTCATCAACAGAAGCCCGACGAGTGCTCTGGAACGAGCCGTGCCTGCGGAGCTGTGGTATGGAGACAAGGTCGACCTGAAGAAGATCAGAGTTTTCGGCAGCAAGGCTTATCTCCACCTCCCCAAGGCACTTCGCACAGGCAAGTTTAGTTCGAGGACCAAGGACTGCTACATGGTTGGCTACTGCAACAATGGCTATCGACTTTGGTCGCCAGAGGTCATAAAGATCCTCATGGGCCGAGACTTCATCTTTGATGAGGCACCGAGGAAGGCAGTCCAGGACGACAGTCCAGCTGACTTCTACGACTAGGAGGAGGCGTCGGGCGGTTCCAGTTCAGGAGGAGCGGAGCAGTAGAAGCTGCCGGGTGGTTCCAGAGAAGCGAAGCAGCAGAAGGTGCCGGGCGGTTCCAGAAAACCTGAGCAGCAAAAGGCGAAGAAACCGGCGAACCAGGAATCGGACGAAGGAGACACAAGGAGACACAAGGACCAGGAGTTCCACAGCGCCGGGGATGGCGGAACCTTCTAAGAGGAAGAGCAGCAGTCACAAACGCCCCTGAGGAGGAGCACACGGAGCAGGAAGGCGCCCAGCTATCTCCACGACTACAGCGTCTTAGTACTCGGTGCCGAGATGTTTGTCGAGGATTTGCCGGCGTCATTCAGCGAGATTCAGGGACGAGAGGATGCTGTACACTGGTACAAGGCCGTCGACGAAGAACTGGCTGCTCTCGACTAGAACCAGACTTGGACCCTTTCTTCGCTACCGACAGGAAGACAGGCGATCAACAATAGATGGGTGTTGAAGCAGAAACGCGACGAGAAGGGAGAGATCGTGCAGTACAAGGCACGGTTGGTCGCAAAAGGCTGTTCACAACGAAAAGGATTTGACTATGACGAGGTCTACGCACCAGTCGCCCGACTGGTCACACTACGGACGCTCTTCCGAGCTTGACAAATGCTTGTACAAGTTGGTCCATGGACAGGAGAAAGTATTTCTACTTCTTTATGTAGACGATATACTCATGGCGAGCAACAAACAGGCAGCACTTAACCAAATCGTTTCTCTTCTCCAGCAAAAAATCCGTATGAAAGACCTAGGAGACCTGAGCATGTTCCTGGGGATCGAAGTCCAGAGGACAGAACATGGCATGATGCTGTGCCAGCCGGCATACTCGAGCGCTTCGGAAAGGAGCAGTGCAAGGGAGCCCATACGCCAATGGACGCGAAACCTGTTGAAGACACCGACGGAGACGTCATCATCGAGGACAAGCCGTATCAACAGCTCATTGGCTGCCTGATGTACGCGATGCTGACGACGAGGCCAGACATCTGCGCCTCGGTAAATTTCTACAGTAGGTTCCAGAGAAACGTCACCGAAGAGCAGTGGAATGGGCTAAAACGAGTATTGAGGTACCTGACAAAAGACTACGGATTGTTTTTCCCGAAGCATAATTCGACTCCCCTGGTCGGTTATGCGAACTCTGATTGGGCCGGAAGTGCAGACCGGAAATCCGTCTCGGGATATCTCTTTCAAGTATTCGGTGCTACCGTCTCCTGGACGACGAAAAAGTAGACCACGGTCGCTTTATCGTCAACTGAAGCTGAGTACGTCGCGCTTGCCACGGCATGCACGGAGCTCATTTGGATGCGAGGGATTCTGGAGGAACTGGAGATCAGCTGTTCACCACCAATTACTGTCTACGAAGACAACCAGTCCTGCATCCACCTCCTGCAGAGATGGCAGCACAACAGGCTCAAGCAAATCGACGTCAAGTTTAACTTCATCAGAGATATTCAGATAACCCACCAGATCGACGTCAAGTACATCCGTACAAACGACCAAGTCGCAGACATTCTCACCAAGGGGCTACACAGAAGAAGCTTTCAGGAGCTCAGATTCAGACTGAGAGTACAACAGCTCTGAATCTTCAATTGCCAAAGATTACAGAGATTTGAACTGCCCAGATTGAAGAGGAGTGTTGGAAATGACAATCCAGCTGTTCAAATTCTCCCGCCAGTCTGAAACATTGGCGCTACTGTTGTCATGTGGATGTCAACAACTCGTTGCTAATTTCTCTCTGTTTTAATCTAGTCAGTATTGTAAAGTCTCATTGAATATAATAGATCGAGTTGTATAATTGCCATCCGAGTTCAGTTTATTTAAATCGCCTAACCCAACCAAGCAAGCCTGCGCGCATTCACACATTTTTATTGAAAAAAATTGCTGTAATGCTGTAATAATTATTGTCTGTCGTTGGAAATTATTTGAAAGAAAAATACATTAAATTGGGTGAAAATGGGGACCTTCCTTTAAAAACGTATTGACGCACAAACAGCAATTTTAAATTTAATACCGAAGCAAGTAACCACTAACTCGTTTCCCGTTTTCGTTTCATCAGCCGTACATGACAGCTGTCATTGTGTAAAGATAAGTAATCTATTTTAGCATAAATGTTAATATTAATTTAAATAAATAAGTATTATAATGATCTATCAATAGATCCTGGATTTGTATTGAAACAAAAATTGTAATTTTCCTTTTGTTTAATGTAAAACCAAATTTCTTTGGTTCACATTAATTTCTCTACACTCTACAGTTGTTTTGCTGATAATGGGCTAATTAACGCCCGAAACGTCCTCGTATTTGTACTATTAATAAATAAAAACTGGAACATTAAGACCTACAATTCATTCGACGATATTATAATGTTAAATTATTTCAATAAAAAGTAATTTTGATAAATTGATTTTTATTTATATTAAAAAAAATTGTAGTAAATTCTCCGTGACTTCTAAAATATTTCCTCACGGAGTGACCAATGTTGTACATTAGTTATTTCAAATAACCATAGTAACAAGTTTATTATGAGTCGATGTTGGATAACATATATTTTTTATGAGATTGTGCGACTTTGTGCGTTATGTCATATGTCAAATAGCACAAAAGTAACTCCTGTTTATAGTGTTGTTAAAAACTATAGAAAATAGTAACTGGTTAACCGTGATTAGAAATCTCGGTAAACCGGCAAACTGCAATTTACTCGCGAGAACTGATTAATACGTTTAACCGGTTATCTGACTAATCGCAATAAATATTTTATTAATAATAATAATTTATTACTTCAACAGCTATACAACCCAAAACAAGTAAATGATACAAAAGCAGATATAAAACAAAACATACAAAATATTACATACAAATAAATAAATATATCATCACGGCGGCATATTAACCATTGCTGGGTGTTCCAATCTGGTTTCTTCGCAGATATCGGTAATGATGATGATATCGGTTCCCCAGATTCGCGACCAGCGACCAGACACTCAAGCACGCGGCCACGAGACCCCATATATTACATACAAAATATATCGAAACATTATTGTAAAAATTACACATTAGATAAATAGATGATTTGTACAGCACGTAAAAGTTATGAACAGGAAGATAAAAGCTTTGATCATATCGCGAAGAATGTCTTGGTAAACAAAAATTAAGTTTCACTAAGTCCGGGCAGTCAATTTTATTATGAATAATATGGATTAAGTAATTTATAGAAATAATCCTACATCTAGTTCTAATGGAATCAATATTAAATGTCTGAAGTAATGTATCAGTGCGTGTGTATTGGTATAGGAAAACGTGGAAATGGTTAAACCTGTAATGTGGAACGCCCGCCGTCGCCGCAGCAATGAGCGAGTACGTAAGCAAAAAGGTCGCTACGTGTTTAATTACTTGCGGTCGCCTGAACCTTTTGTGTTCATTGTTATTATGCGGTCGGACATTCTAGAGCTTTTCTAGAAGGTAATGGCAGCTGTATAAAAGGGACGCAGCTATGCTCGAGAGTTAGTTAGTTCAGTTGAGTCCCTGATCATACAACATTAGTTATGTGATCGGGGGTTGACTTACATAGTCAGCTGAGTTAATTACATAGTTCAGTTCCATTAGTGAAGACGGACAGATACTTACATTAGTGCAGTTAGTTAGTTAGTTAGTTACATAGTCAGTTGAGTTGAGTTGACGAGTTCAGTTACATACGTAGTTAATTAGTTAGTTAGTTACAGAGTGAGTTGAGTTGACGAGTTAGTTACATACATAGTTATTAGTTATTTAGATACATGGAGAGACATATAGAGACATTTACATAGACTCATAGAGTGTTAGTGAAGTACAGCAGTATAGTGTCGAGTGGAGGATTCGGGAAGTTACTGGTTAACTGGGATAGCTGTGGATGTGAATACTTGGTAGTGTTGATGAGTATAGGGAAGCTATAGTGTACAAGGACAGTAACGGCGAGTCGGGAAGTTACTGGTATACGGGGATAACTGTGGAGGTGAATGCTCTGTAGTATTAAAGAGTAATGGGAAGCTAGGTATGCGGGGACAGTAACGGCAAGTGGAAGTGGATACTCGGCATTGGTATTCAAGAATTGTGGCATACGGATAGTAGGAGATACTGAGGCTATGGAAAGAGAAAGTTAGTTACATAAACAGACAGACAGTGAGGTGAAAGGTGTGTCTTCTGCCCGAGCAGTTAAATATACAGACGTTGTTGAGTCAGTTGAGTATATAGACGCTGTGGAGGTCGGTAGACGGACAGTTGAACATGATATAAGTATATAGTGATATAAATATCGCGTAAACAGTCTACAAGAGTTTGCAACAGACTGGCAGTCTAAGATTGGAACGCGTAGTGAAATAAATAATTAGTTATATCGTGGAAATAACTAGTAGTGTTAATTGGTTAAACAAATAAATAGTGTTAGTGTTATCTTGTTAATTATAGGTTTAGTCTTAATTAGTTTTCAATAATTGTTTAATATTACTAATAGTCATTTGCATTATAGTTTAATAAACACTTCTTATAATTAATAATAACTGTCTAATATGTACACTTCACCCAAATAAATAAAAACGTTACTACCAAAAGTACTTCAAAAAACAAAGAAATATCTAGGCTTATGAATGAAAATCGTCATTAATATCTCGGTAAAACTTATTATTATTGTAAAAATTAGTAAACAGTATAGGTACGTTCACCTTCCTACCCGACTAATAGCCTTAATAGCCAACTGTCCGGTTATTCGCAATAACCGGCTAGCCGATTAATCATTCAACCAATTTTCTATTTCTTGAGTTACCTAATAACGTTTTACTGGCATTATTTGATTTGTAAGTTACGGTTAAATTTTGATTTTTAAAAATTTTGTTTAAACTTTTGGAAGCTTTATCGTACGGTAGTGTTATGTATTTTATTTATTATTATTATTATTATTATTATTATTATTATTATTATTATTATTATTATTATTATTATTATTATTATTATTATTATTATTATTATTATTATTATTATTATTATTATTATTATTATTATTATTATTATTATTATTATTATTATTATTATTATTATTATTATTATTATTATTATTATTATTATTATTATTATTATTATTATTATTATTATTATTATTATTATTATTATTATTATTATTATTATTATTATTATTATTATTATTATTATTATTATTATTATTATTATTATTATTATTATTATTATTATTATTATTATTATTATTATTATTATTATTATTATTATTATTATTATTATTATTATTATTATTATTATTATTATTATTATTATTATTATTATTATTATTATTATTATTATTATTATTATTATTATTATTATTATTATTATTATTATTATTATTATTATTATTATTATTATTATTATTATTATTATTATTATTATTATTATTATTATTATTATTATTATTATTATTATTATTATTATTATTATTATTATTATTATTATTATTATTATTATTATTATTATTATTATTATTATTATTATTATTATTATTATTATTATTATTATTATTATTATTATTATTATTATTATTATTATTATTATTATTATTATTATTATTATTATTATTATTATTATTATTATTATTATTATTATTATTATTATTATTATTATTATTATTATTATTATTATTATTATTATTATTATTATTATTATTATTATTATTATTATTATTATTATTATTATTATTATTATTATTATTATTATTATTATTATTATTATTATTATTATTATTATTATTATTATTATTATTATTATTATTATTATTATTATTATTATTATTATTATTATTATTATTATTATTATTATTATTATTATTATTATTATTATTATTATTATTATTATTATTATTATTATTATTATTATTATTATTATTATTATTATTATTATTATTATTATTATTATTATTATTATTATTATTATTATTATTATTATTATTATTATTATTATTATTATTATTATTATTATTATTATTATTATTATTATTATTATTATTATTATTATTATTATTATTATTATTATTATTATTATTATTATTATTATTATTATTATTATTATTATTATTATTATTATTATTATTATTATTATTATTATTATTATTATTATTATTATTATTATTATTATTATTATTATTATTATTATTATTATTATTATTATTATTATTATTATTATTATTATTATTATTATTATTATTATTATTATTATTATTATTATTATTATTATTATTATTATTATTATTATTATTATTATTATTATTATTATTATTATTATTATTATTATTATTATTATTATTATTATTATTATTATTATTATTATTATTATTATTATTATTATTATTATTATTATTATTATTATTATTATTATTATTATTATTATTATTATTATTATTATTATTATTATTATTATTATTATTATTATTATTATTATTATTATTATTATTATTATTATTATTATTATTATTATTATTATTATTATTATTATTATTATTATTATTATTATTATTATTATTATTATTATTATTATTATTATTATTATTATTATTATTATTATTATTATTATTATTATTATTATTATTATTATTATTATTATTATTATTATTATTATTATTATTATTATTATTATTATTATTATTATTATTATTATTATTATTATTATTATTATTATTATTATTATTATTATTATTATTATTATTATTATTATTATTATTATTATTATTATTATTATTATTATTATTATTATTATTATTATTATT
Source organism: Harpalus rubripes (assembly GCA_963082715.1). Taxonomy (NCBI): domain Eukaryota; kingdom Metazoa; phylum Arthropoda; class Insecta; order Coleoptera; family Carabidae; genus Harpalus; species Harpalus rubripes. Next base: position 46,823,840 of record OY720451.1, on the reverse strand, counting down.
ATTATTATTATTATTATTATTATTATTATTATTATTATTATTATTATTATTATTATTATTATTATTATTATTATTATTATTATTATTATTATTATTATTATTATTATTATTATTATTATTATTATTATTATTATTATTATTATTATTATTATTATTATTATTATTATTATTATTATTATTATTATTAGATGGTGTTAACGTTGTAAGATTAGAAATGGATTGGCGATTTTTAAATTTATGAACTAATTTATCGATAGTTTTAACCGGGAAGCCGTTATACTTAACTATTTCTTTAATATAATTTAGTTCAGTTTTAAATCGTTTTTTTTTTGTTTAAAGGAAATTTAGTTAATCTGAAAATAATTTTGCTTCATACAAAGTTCAGTAAGTTTTAAATACTCACTAATTTTTGAATCCTCCAAGTTGTTATTTTCTAAAAATGTTTTCAAATATTCTAAAGTTTCCGGGATAGGTACGCTTGGAAATAAAGAACTCACATCAAAAGAAACCAATATTTCAATTTTATTTAATGTAATATCTTTAACTTTATCGATGAATTGTAATGAATTTTGTACGAAAAATGTTTGCGGTTGATTTGGAAAACTACTAAATTCATTGACTAACTACTTTGAAAGCAAATAAGTTGGTGAATTTATTCCAGAAACTATAGGTCTTATTGGACGAAATTTATCTTAGTTTATAGGTAATCATTCACCTGTAACTCGAGTCCCTATATAATCCCAGTTCTCTCCCATGTTTTTTAGAGTTGTTAGGACCTCTAACATGGTTGACATGTTGAGTAATCTTAACTACTCTGTTTAACTTTCCCTTTTGTTGTACTACTGATGATGAGAACTTAGTTCTCGAAATACGTATTTATTAAAATTAATTTTACGGTTAAAGGGTAATTATAATAGTTTTAGTTATATTTAACCTTAGACTCCATCTATTATTAATTTTTAAATTACTACATACCACATCAATTAAATCGTGAGTGTCAAACGGTGAATGAAAACTTAAAAATGATGTAAGAAGTTTTTAAAAAGTATTGGATAAAACGTTGTATTATACTCGTGTGGAATGTATATATTAGTCACGAAAGAAAAAGTTTAGCCACGTAGTCCGCAGGACGAGTGGCTAATTTTCTTTCGTGACTAGTATGATACATTCCACATCCACAGTCATATAATAAATAACTATTTTATATCCTATGTAAATGTAATTAATAAATCAAATATTGTTATGATAAAAATCAATATTTATTCATAAAACATATGCATATTTTAATATAAATGTATCAATATAGATAAGCAAATGCGTTTGGAAACAAGTACTTGCATAAGCAATAAGCGTAACAAATTAAATCCTACAACTAATAAATAATATATCATGTTCGAAAATTTATATATTATTTTACATAGAATATTATTAAGTGATATTAGTAATTGAAAATATAATAGCAAATTGAGAGTTTCAGAAAAAGATTACCCTAGGGATTTTATACTCTCACGTTAGGAAGAACAGGCTCACACGTAACTTTTACTTAAGCCAATCCAATGGGGGTTTCCACCGTAATCAAAATAGTGAATACACTATTACACTAAAATATATCATAAAACATTTATGAAAACACTAACTAAAAGGTTAAATATGTTTCCAATTTTTTTTAAATGCATGAAAACATTATACTGCATTTGAAACGCTGATGGCCGATGACATCACATGCCGGCTCGATTTTACAGTGTCTGTTATCTGTCAACATGTGTGTATGATGTGAATAGTTTACAGTATTCGAGTTTACCTACATGCATCAAATAAATACAATATCTGACTGTGTGATAATAGATGACAGCACATTTAAATTACATTATATTTAAAAAATATTGAAGGTTAGTAGTTATTACAAACTTCATTTATTTTTTGGTCATACCAAAATATATTAAAGGTTCGTTCTATCGGTGTCAGAAATATTCCTACTACAATAAGAATATTCTTATAGCAATAGAACGCTCAGAAGCAACAGTAGCTAATAACTGTAATGTCATATCTACATACCCTAAATATTAAATAATAATATTTTTTTATTGTTGTCTACCATTTTAAAACGTAATAACACAGGTAGAACGCAAAGGTATTTATTTTGTTAGCACAACCTAACCTATACAAACATTACAAACTTGACAGTACTTGACAGCAATGCGCGCGCGACAGTCGGCTATTTGCACTTATCCCCACTCCATACATCTTCCTACCAACGCTTCCAACTCTGAAGTTGGAATGATTAGTGGGAATATTCAGATTTTTTTGACGAAAAGAACAACCATTCAGCTACTACGAGAAGTAGTAGGAAAATTTCTGACACCGATAGAACGTACCTTAGCCACGGTAATTAGTTAGGGTGACTAAAATTTTGAGTAAATACTACCAGTCATGACTAGTAGTCATTAGTCTTAATGCAGTAGTATTTTAGTCATAGTCATAGAAATGTATTTTGAAATGGTGACCATGGTAATTAGTTAGGGTGACTAAAATTATTAGTAAATACTACCAGTCATATGTTTAAGCCTCAAAGAACAAACACATGTCATGTGGCATAACTTTTAGAGTAGTAATTCTATTTAACACAGACAGATCTGCTTATTTTTGTTGTGGTACTCGGTATTGTCAATTTTTTAATCAGATTAATTGCAAGTTTATTTTTCTTCTTATAAGGTCGAATGTTCAAAGTATAAAACATTCTTTTGCGTGATATTATAATAATTAATAATATTCTTATATAAAAACAAAATATATGAATATACGTTTAGCTTTCCAAATAATATATCTTATGTATGTTAGTTCAAGAAAACTGTAATAGAAGAATGTAAGTACACCATCAATTGATAGATGACACCACTAGAGACCGCCATCCTGCACAGGGGATATAATTTGAAAAATCTGGAGCTGCACTTTTTTGTTCAAGAATTGGGTGGGGGATTTTTTAGTTCAAGGACACGTACTTGTACATTGATATTTACATTTTTTTAACGCTTTTTCCTGTAAAGAAATAAATCAAAATATTCTCTAATAGCAGAATAATTGTATTCAGATTTACTACAGCTGCGGAAAACGCGCGTTCTAATAATTTAAATTATATTTTGTAATTCTTATTTCATGTACATTATTTGTATAATAAATAATACAGAGAAGTAAATGCAATTACAAAATTTGAATTTAGAGCTGCATTTTTCAAATTTAGAACTGCAGAAACAAGCCAGAGCTGCACCAAATTATATCCCCTGATCCTGCACTAACATTGGCTACATTAGTCGGCCTGAAACGCACTGCCGTGGCGGTAAATATGAACCGTTTAAACGAGCTACAAAAAATGCAGTTTACAATATTTTTTTTACAGAAAACCTGTTATAATAAAAATGTTTTATTTGTTCTAAAACATATAACTTTTCATCAAGAACCACATATAAAAAAATTAAAAAGTAGTGGAAACCCCCATTTCTGCTAATATCTGTTACTTTAGAGGTCAAAGACGGTGAACGGATCATTTTTTAAATAATTTTTCCGAATTATTATTAAATAAATAAACATAAATTTGAAAAATCAATTCAATCGATTTAGTTGATTCAAGAACAGGATGAACTAAGAATTTTAGTGCAAACGCGACTTAAAAATTATTTGTAATAATCGTGATTTTTTTAAATTCAGAACTTTGCGTGTGACATCACCAATGAAAGAGTGCGCATCTCTATTTTGTCAACCAATCAAAATGCTTGTAGTTTGCGAACGAATTATGTAATATTTTAACAATCTTTTTTCTATGGTAGTTAAATTTTGACTACTGTATAGTATCCCATTTTGTGAATATACATTATTTAACTATGATTAGGAATAAAGATGTTTATCTTTAAAAGGAAAAACAAAATTACATGAATGTTTCATTCGTCATTTTTGATCTTCAAAGTGACAGATACTCGTATGATCCAAAGGGTGCGAAGCCTTACAAAATTCAATAAATAATAATATTGTAACAATGGCAAAAATATGTAGTAGTCTATATTAACGAGAAAAGAGTGTGTACTTGTATAGAGTGGATAGCGAAATTTAAAAGTGGACGAACACCGAAGTCGTGGCCACTACAGCAAATCTCTCATAATTATATCAATAATATATAGATTTTCGATTTTCACAAAACGAACACAAACTTTATTTTTGGAGAATCAATTTAAATCTATTCCTTTATCTCCCATCCACCTGGCAAAGTCTCTCAAAGAAGAGCACACCAAATCAAACAATTTATTCCCAGTTCCCACGCTAACTTCATACTTCAACACTTCTTGTGCCTCCACCAGGAGTTGACGGGCTTCTTGCACCTGGACAAGGAGGACTTCTCGATCTCCCGTGTTCCACTGACGTTTCACCAGGTCCATCGTAGCTAGATGGAGTTCGTGGAGGATGACTCCTGTATACAACGATAGTCTAGGAGGAAGGAAAATAAAGAATAGTGCATTACAAAAGATATATATATATATATATATATATATATATATATATATATATATATATATATATATATATATATATATATATATATATATATATATATGCAGTGTTCTACCAATTTGTATATTTGATAACTAAATTCATTAATTTCGCAATGCATAATTCGCGTGCTCGTTATTGAAACCATGTGATCAAAATTTATGTTTGAAACGCGGTTTTTATGTTAGAATACTATGAATTCTATGCAACGTAATATTTTTTACTTGGATGTTATTCGCAAAAATAAAACATCAAAATTTACAATTTCGCAAATAACGATACATCATTAAAATGGTATCCTAATTGGTCAACTTTTATTTGTAATTTACCCGACTTCGTCACTCTTCTATTTCTCAAGATCCCCATGCATGGAATAGTTGAATAAATCTGTTTTATATATATATATATATATATATATATATATATATATATATATATATATATATATATATATATATATATATATATATACGCCCCCTTTTTTATTATAAGTAATAGAAAAAAATGGCTCATATAAAAGTTTTATAAAAAAATGGCTCATATAAAAGTTTTATTATTTCACATATACTATTTGATGGCAGATGTAGATATTTTTTATAAAGTCAGGTTTAAAAGATACGACTATCAACTTTTATTTTTCAAATGGCAACCTATAATTATTTTAATAAAATAGAAACCGCCATTTTTTTCTCTTTTCAACGATGTATTATTTTTTATTAATGTATTTGAAAAATTTCGACAAAAATGAGATAATTTAGAAATATAAGAAATAATTTTTAAACAAATATTATAGGTGGCTATGTGAAAATAAACAATTGATAAACCAGAACTGACGCTTTACTTGAAGCTCTGAAATGAATTTCGTGAAAAATACATTACTTATGATATATTCCAAAACTTTTCAAATTTAGTATTTAAGACTTTTATATGAAGTGGAACAGCATATTAGATTTTGGCTAAAATTGATAAACGGGAAGTGATACTTTACTTGAAGCTCTGAAAAGATTTTCGTGAAAAATATATTATGATATATTCCAAAACTTTTCAAATTTGTTACTTAAGACTTTTATATTAATGAGAACGGCATATTAGATTTTTTACAAAATTGTTAAACCGGTAGTAGTACTCGTACCAACTTTACTGAAAGCTATAAACAGATTTTCTTGAAAAAAATATGTTAAAATATGATCCAAAACTTCTCAAATTTGGTATTTAAAACTCGTATATGATTTGAAACAATATATTAGATCTTGACAATACCTATATGATAAACCGGAATAGGTACTTAATTTGGAGCTCTTAACAAATTTTCGAGAAAAAAAAATATAATCTAAAATTTCGTATTACGGATTTTTCTATTTATTGGAACAACAAAATAGATTTTGTTTATAAACGATCAACCGGAAGTGTAATACTTTACTTAAAGCTCATTGCTATTTTAAACATGGAATTGACGGGAGGTGATGTGCTGGCCATATTCGGTTTTTTTACTGTTTTCGCGCGTGGTCCGCTTTTACAATTTCACTTTTCGAGATAAAGAAGCCCAAATATCTTCTTTGAGATGAGCTTGAGAAGATTAGGGGAATTAATATTTCGTGAAATATATGGTATGTTTTGATCAGTTAGCCAATTTTGAGTTTGTCTTGCATAGTGACAGGACGCAAGATCTGGCCGAAGCATCAAAATTGGCTAACAGACCAAAACATACCATTTGTTCCGCAAAATGAAAACCCAGGTTCGTCCCACAGACGATTTTTGGGCTCTTTTATCTCAAAAGGCTTACGATGGAGGCGCATTGAGGAAGAACACAGTCCTTCATAATTTTGTTGCTTATGGAACAGTTAATTTTTAGTATTACAGAACATTAAGTAAATGCACTTATTTTTACAAAAAAAAAAAATCTGATGTGGCCAACACATAACCTCTCGCCAGATATTTTACCTGGTTGTACACATAAAACGAAAAATATTTTTAAATACAAATACATATATTCATATCTCACTACAAAATAATTCTCACATATATTTGCAAAATCTATGGGTTAATTTAAAATAAATTATGTACAATACATACATTTTCTTTATATTCAATATCCTGAAATTTTCTTTTTCTACTTTCCTTTTCTTTTTCTTTATATTCGTCATTTTTTCGCTAATTCCTTTTATATTCTTTTTTACGTATATTCATTTGCGTTGTTGACTTTTTATTATTTTCATAATCTTCATAATAATGTAGAAATATTTACAAATATTTTTGACAGAGGCCTACAAATATTTTTGACAGTGACATTTATGTGTCAATTACAAACATTTGAATTTCTTGCCTGCAGTAGTTTGATCTGAGATTTTTTACATCAAATTATTTTATATGCCTTTCTTTATCTCTAAATCTATAGAAGATATAGCAATGAATTTATATTTATCGAATAAAGAATTTAACGTTCTTTAATATAAGTATTTACATAAATTTTCGATAAATAATATTTAGATGATTTTTTTCTTGTAACTACTACTTCCGGTTATCCAATTGTTACCAAAACTGACTGGACTCTTCCCATTATTGTTAGATTGAGGAATCCGTAGTTAAAAATGTCTTAAGTCTTATAGTATTTGAGATATAGTGAATCCAACATCCACACACACACACACACACACACACACACACACACACACACACACACACACACACACACACACACACACACACACACACACACACACACACACACACACACACACACACACACACACACACACACACACACACACACACACACACACACACACACACACACACACACACACACACACACACACACACACACACACACACACACACACACACACACACACACACACACACACACACACACACACACACACACACACACACACACACACACACACACACACACACACACACACACACACACACACACACACACACACACACACACACACACACACACACACACACACACACACACACACACACACACACACACACACACACACACACACACACACACACACACACACACACACACACACACACACACACACACACACACACACACACACACACACACACACACACACACACACACACACACACACACACACACACACACACACACACACACACACACACACACACACACACACACACACACACACACACACACACACACACACACACACACACACACACACACACACACACACACACACACACACACACACACACACACACACACACACACACACACACACACACACACACACACACACACACACACACACACACACACACACACACACACACACACACACACACACACACACACACACACACACACACACACACACACACACACACACACACACACACACACACACACACACACACACACACACACACACACACACACACACACACACACACACACACACACACACACACACACACACACACACACACACACACACACACACACACACACACACACACACACACACACACACACACACACACACACACACACACACACACACACACACACACACACACACACACACACACACACACACACACACACACACACACACACACACACACACACACACACACACACACACACACACACACACACACACACACACACACACACACACACACACACACACACACACACACACACACACACACACACACACACACACACACACACACACACACACACACACACACACACACACACACACACACACACACACACACACACACACACACACACACACACACACACACACACACACACACACACACACACACACACACACACACACACACACACACACACACACACACACACACACACACACACACACACACACACACACACACACACACACACACACACACACACACACACACACACACACACACACACACACACACACACACACACACACACACACACACACACACACACACACACACACACACACACACACACACACACACACACACACACACACACACACACACACACACACACACACACACACACACACACACACACACACACACACACACACACACACACACACACACACACACACACACACACACACACACACACACACACACACACACACACACACACACACACACACACACACACACACACACACACACACACACACACACACACACACACACACACACACACACACACACACACACACACACACACACACACACACACACACACACACACACACACACACACACACACACACACACACACACACACACACACACACACACACACACACACACACACACACACACACACACACACACACACACACACACACACACACACACACACACACACACACACACACACACACACACACACACACACACACACACACACACACACACACACACACACACACACACACACACACACACACACACACACACACACACACACACACACACACACACACACACACACACACACACACACACACACACACACACACACACACACACACACACACACACACACACACACACACACACACACACACACACACACACACACACACACACACACACACACACACACACACACACACACACACACACACACACACACACACACACACACACACACACACACACACACACACACACACACACACACACACACACACACACACACACACACACACACACACACACACACACACACACACACACACACACACACACACACACACACACACACACACACACACACACACACACACACACACACACACACACACACACACACACACACACACACACACACACACACACACACACACACACACACACACACACACACACACACACACACACACACACACACACACACACACACACACACACACACACACACACACACACACACACACACACACACACACACACACACACACACACACACACACACACACACACACACACACACACACACACACACACACACACACACACACACACACACACACACACACACACACACACACACACACACACACACACACACACACACACACACACACACACACACACACACACACACACACACACACACACACACACACACACACACACACACACACACACACACACACACACACACACACACACACACACACACACACACACACACACACACACACACACACACACACACACACACACACACACACACACACACACACACACATACGGACATCATCGTAAAAATGTTATAATCGGATTCTACGGACCTTAAAACGTGCTTATTCATTAAAATCTGGATATGCGATTTTTAGCATGAATACAATACCTCTCTTAGCGAGAGGTAAATAAAAATGTTGAAATTTGTGACATGTGGGCGCGGGACGTGAATTTTGTCGGGTCACAATAGTCACGACGTGACCAGCATGATCGTTAATATATTTTAAATTTTGCGTCGTGATTTGGCGGGAGCGTGACGGTCTAAAAATATATTAAGAGTGATTGGGGGTGTTTGCATTTTAATCGGGCGTGAGTAGGATGTTTGATTTTCCAAATTATAACTTGTCTTAGTGACTTGTGAGTTCATAGGAATAAAAACAAAGAAAACGAATATAAGAAGACAGAACACGACGGGTCATAAGAACGACGGCATATGTCAAAATTTCCTCACTTACCGTGCGTTTGCCGGGTCAATCTTCTTCGTAATTTCTAACAATTCCCTACACATAGTCGCTTTTTTCCTTAACAAATCATCACTTAATTGATTTGGAAGATATCCTTGTTGATATCCATACAACTGCAGCAAAGAATGCTTCACAGAATACACATGATAATGGCTTGGATGTAGAAAAGTCAACATTTTATCCAATAATCCTTCCAGTTCTTTTACCGTGGGCTTATTAGCTTGTATTGTATCTACTTCTTCGCCTATTTGATTGACTAGATTGGCAACTTGCTCTGTTGATAATTTTATTTGACACTGATTACAAGCCCATTCTGTTTTATCATCAAGAGGATTTGAAGCTAGCTGATAACCTTCACAAGTGGTTGTGTCAGTACCCAAACAACGTAAACTGCTTAGATTTGTACCCAATTCGGTAGGATCTCTACATCTGTCACAATTACAAGAAAAATATTTCGTTTCTTTTAAGTGTTCTCTCCTAGCCTGCGTACCCCATAAGGCGTGGGTGTACATTGTAGTTATATGTTCACCTTTTTTAATATTTCTAGCAGCTCGAACAGTTATTTTATATTGTTCTAAATCATCGCCGAAGCTATGGACAGTATTGGGAACACAGTTGTGTTCCATTAAAATTGCAGTAGCGTATAAACCAGATATTTCAACAGATTGATTGGACTCTAAAGCATTAACATCTATGAAACCGCAAATACGGTGGATGGTTTCATCCGAAACTTCGTGAAGGATTTGCTTGTTGTTTTTAGCTTCGAATTCTTTCAAAGGAGCTACGAAATTGTTCATTAAATATTTGACAACACGTTCGTCCAATGTTCTGTAAAGAAATTAAAAATAATTACGAAAAATAAGAATATAAAAAGATATAAATTAAGTAAAATACTGGAATATCATCATATACTCGTAATACGGTATTTTTACAACACGGTTACGATCTTACACTCAAACCTCTCACAACACGCTGCATATTCACATAACACGGTATAGTGATTGATTCAAATTGGGGGAAGTCCCGAGTTCTGTTCACTGGGTGTGGAAGGATTCAGAATGTCTCAAAAATGACGCCCGTACTTTTAGAATTTGATTTAGAACACTTAGGGCCAGTTGCATAAAACGTTGTTAGCTAAGCAGGTGTTTAACTGCACATTGTAACTATGGATACGAACAAAAATACATTGGAAAATAAGCCTTGTCAAAGTTAACAACGTGATTAAAGTTAACAATGTTTTATGCAACTGAGCCTTAGTGTCGGTATTTCCATCTCCGGATAAAGTTCAGGATAACTATCCGTCAGATAAATGATAAAATATCGCATCGAAATAAAAGCATAAATGATGTAAATTATATTGAATGCCATTTTTTGATGCGATATTGTTCATTTCTCTGACAGATAAGTTATCCAGCACTTTATCCAAAGATGGAAATACCGGTCCTAAAACAAATCGAAAATGAAGAGTAGAAAATTTTCTGATTGCCCTTGGTCATCAAACGAATAATTTTAGAAAACAAGATATTTTACACAACTGTTGTCACACCTTTAAAGGAATTAGAAATATTTTAACTGAATAAAGTTTTTGAAAAAGTCTTGTTTTTGAGTGACCATCGGATATAATAAACTACATAATGTTCTTTTACTCATTTTCTATTCAAAGTTGCTATACAGAAATACAATCGTATTGCTTATTTTATAGATATTAGTTTCGTAAGATATAAAGCAAATGTGCTGGTAAATTCATCTTAGAATTTATAAATTAACTAGACTATTCAAAAAACCATTATAGTTATAGATGTACTGAAGATAATCCAACAATGGGGGAGTGTCCAAATTTTTGATTTTTTTATATGTTAAAATATTTTTAAATGTAAAGCGCATTTACGTTTAGAAAAACAATCTTGAACTTTTGCAATATAATAAAGGACAGAAGCAAAACACGGCCACCTGTTTATGTTTACATTTGATTCTTGACAATTTAATTACTCTTATTTTTTCAGATAATGACCTTGAATAGTCATTTTTCGTGAATAATAGTTTATATTTTTTTAAACGGCGTTTCCTTGGAATGGAAACCACCTTTGTAATGAGAACGTATCATATTATCATTGTTTGTTTTCTGTTATTTACCTACGTATTATTACATTGTATGTATTTCCAAATATTATACATGTGTAAAGATGTCCCAAAATTAACTTGACTTTACAAACGAATGTTTGCTTACTTGTATATTTCTGTTCCTTTTCCTCGTTTATCGAAATGCGACTCCATTTCAAATAACTGTTTCCATTTTTTCACTCCTTGTCTTTGCAACAATAAACATCTCAAGGCGAACAGTGTGTCGTGTCTGAAATAATCATGAATATTTTCTACGGGCTGCGGTGGCCGCAAACATAAAAGAGGGCACTCTTGTGCATGAGCCAAAGGATTACGAATCCCTAAACAAGAAGTGTCACAAACTTGCCACCCACAATTCTGGCATCGGAGAGTAGTGTCTGGAGGAACAAGCCTACAAGAAGTTAAAAATACAGATATTATACTGAACCCTCCATATACAGAATATGCAAATATTATATCGCTGAATTCAGAATAAAATTCTTTATTTAATAAGTAAATATATATATATATATATATATATATATATATATATATATATATATATATATATATATATATATATATATACACATATATACAGGATGTTGACGTTAAGGTGCGAACATAGGGATTTAACATGGGATTTTAGTTATTTACAATTTCCTGCTGTCCTGTTCATTTTACGGCAAAAACTGTAGAGTACGGAGTTGTTCAGAATTACAAGTTATAGACAAAACTGTTTTAACATTTTTTATTATGAAAGAAAACAATTCACTGGAGATCAGTCAACTTTAATCTCAACCCGACTAGTTTCGACACCACATGTGTCTTCCTGTGTGTGTAAATCACTTAACAATTACATTATCAACAAACTGTTAAAACTCATCCCCTGAGAATGACACATGTGGTGTCGAAACTAGTAGGGTTGAGATTAAAGTTGACAGATCTCCAGTGAATTGTTTTCTTTCATCATCCCTCCCATTTTTTATTATATTTAAAGTTTCTTCACAATTTTAAAAAGAAATTTTAATATTTCGCTTTATTAGTAGCTATAGCCATGACACTTGTTTTCTTTTTTCTGGTTTTAATAAATTATTGATAAACGCCAATTTGACAATGAAAAGTAAATTCCATTTCTATCATGATATTTCTTTAGATTGGTTCCTCAATCGAATAAACATTCATTATTTAATTTATTTCTTTTTCATAAGTCAAATTGACGTTTGACGTTTGTAAATAATTTATGAAAACTAGAAAAAGGGAACAAATGTCATGGCTATAAATATTTATAGTCCCACTTAAAATAACAAATTTGGTCCCCATAGTTTAAAACCACTGGTGGAAAAAAATTGCACCCATTAAAATAGTTTAGTAAAACTGACATTATTTTCTAATTTAATTAACCTCGTAGCTCTTATAGTTCTCGAGATGGCAATAGTGAACAAAATAAAATGAACACTGTATACTATACAAGAAAATGCCCGTAGTTTTTAAATCGATTAATTATTCGTAGTTTACGAGAAAATAATTCTTAAAAATTTGAGGAAGGGATACGTGACGTCCTCATGTCTATAACTATCTCTTTCCCTCTCAGTCCCAGTCTATTTGTCTTCTTCCACAACCCTACCATGATGACGTCACATATCCTAGCCCGGGCGCCAAGAAACATTCCGTTTGAAAGAACCGGTGGATTCATTCTGATTGATGATTTAAGTTCAGAAAGACCTAAAGAATGAAATTCTGAATGTTGCCGGGCAAAATCTGTGGTCATTTTTTTTTTGTAGGGGAAATAGGAATTATTGATGAAATCGCTGTAACGCTCAAGAAAACGTTGTTTATTACTACAGCGATTTCATCAATAATTCCTATTTCCCGTATAATAAAAATTGACCACTAATTTTGTCCGGCAACATTCAGAATTTCATTCTTTAGGCCTTTCTGAACTTAAATCAGAATGAATCCACTGGTTTTTTCAAACGGAATATTCCTTGGCGCCTGCACTATCCCTTCTCCAAAACATTACATTGCCAATTAAAAACAATATATAAACTAATGATTAGTCTTTATTATTATAATGAGAAGCTTATAGTGGTTAGTTTTAATATTTTATGACATATATTGAAATTCGATTCACAATATGCGTGTACGTATTGGGTTCTGTATTCTGTAGGTATTATGGGGAATGTACTTACCGGCAGCATCCTACGCAAGGTATGGGACCTTCTTCAATCGGATATGGTCTAGGTCCGAAAACAAGAGGTAATTCATTAATAATTATATCACCTTTTGGTATATCTCTACTTGCAATTAAGCATCTACCGAGTTCAGCAGATTTTTCTATCTGAAATATGCGAAAATATTGTCAAAAACTATTAGTAATGTATAATGTATAAATATTATGCGTTTTTTACTTCGAAAGGACGACATGAAGATTTGTGTGTCTTCCAATGCAGTTTTTGGTGTTCTTTGTTGCAATACCATACGAGTTTACATGCAGAGCATTTGAGTTCAGCTGGTTGACTGCATTCTGCGCATTTATTTACTTCTGCCGGCATTTTTACTGTAAAATATAAATAGATTATGTTTCATTTTCAATACTGAACATCGAACAATTATAGAACTTTAATTACTTCCACGTGTTTGTAATTGTTCACATTTTCTAGAAATTCTTCCAAATTGTTTACATACATACATACATACATAAAATCACGCATCTCCCACTTAGTGGGTTAGCACAAACCCGAAACAATAATAATAATAATAAAAACATCAACCACAAAAATAATTACTATCTCCTCAACAACATTCTTACTAAGCTGACACCATACATCTCTAACATATTAAAGTGACCGATTTTCGGTAGCGAAATACCGCAACCGGACCACAGTAATAGTTACGAAACAATCATCCTTCGCCACACATTCCTGTCTAAGCACACTTCTTTCACCTCGGCCACATTCATAATCGCATTCATACATGCTCTTCTTTTCTTCTCACTCGGAAACTTTCTCTCTTTTAGCACCTTATTAATCACATCCATCCACTTGCACACTGGACGGCCACGCAATCGAACACCCTCAATTTCACCCAAAGATATATACGTTTCACAAGCTGTTCACACTTCATTGTCTCCACATGACCAAACCATCTCAACTGGCTCATTCCTACTCTCTTAACAACATTCTTCCTAACCATACATTCTTCATACACCAAATTATTCCTCACGCGATCTCGTCTTACATACCCACATACACCACGTAAATACCTCATTTCCACGGCAGACACTTTCTTTTTATGCTTTCCCGTCCATGCTCAACATTCGCTTCCATACATCAAAGCAGGCACTAGCACTCCATTATGCACACTTAACCGAGCTTCTCTAGATACGTTACAAGACATGTATTTGTATATTTCAGTATTGACAGTATATAGTGGAAAAACACCACAAGGATCAATTTTGATTTAAAAATTTGAAATAGTTTTCAGCTTTGACGTCATTCCGATCTGTCAGAGCCTCAGCCATATAGCTTCGCGACCCCCATATATAAATAGATTTATGTATTCTTTTCAATAAAGAACAATTATAGAACATTAATTACATGCACATGTTGCCAATGTATACAGTATCTGTAAAATCTTGAACTGTGTTCACAATTAATTCACAAATACATTACAATACGTTAATAATATAAATAAGAAGAATACACAGTATCATTTAATTCTTTTCTGCTTTTTATTCTACAAATAAAAATCAGATTAGCACACCCAAAAATGGGTAATAATCCGTATTGATATATACCGGTGCGTTTCTTTCAAAGCAAAAAAAAAAACAAAAATTAAGTATATCAAAATTCTAAGTATTGTGCGCGCAAATCTCTTTAAAAATTGTGCTAAAACCAAAAAGTGTTAAAAATGCTTAAAAACTCACCAAAACTATTCAAAGTGCCTGAAATTCAACACCTTTGTAAATATTTTATTAAAAAATGTCTGTACAATAGGCGTTATGAAAACTGTATGACTCCGCATGCGTTCGTCCAAAATAGCTGTCTTAAAATAACCCGATCTGTGATCTAATTCCACATCGCACGCCTTGTTCTCATTTTTACTCGATTTGTGTAACTTCACCCGCAATGAATCCTCCAGTCTGCGCTGTTTGCAACATTCCCGCGGTGCAACTATGCGCGGGATGCAAGTCCGTCTACTATTGCAACAGAGAACATCAGAAGAAACATTGGAAAGAAGGACACAAGAACCAGTGCGCGGCCTACAAAATACACCCAGATGTGAAGTCAGGACCTATTCTAATCGCCACGAGAGATATCAAACAGAACGAGGTAATCTTGAAAGAAATACCAGTACTTCTAGGGCCGCATGCTTCTTCGTATCTTACATGTTTGGGTTGTAACAGGAGAATAGAAGATGAACCGCATTTCTGTTCGGTTTGTAATTGGCCTTTGTGTAGTAAGAATTGTGAAAATGGTGTACATCATAAAGAAGAATGTAAGTTAATGTCTGAAACAGGTTACACAGCTGATCTAAACCTACTAGAGAGCAATAAAATAGATGAATACGCTGTAATAACACCCTTAAGAACTCTTTTACTCAGAACTTCAGCCAAATCCAAGTATGACACGTTGGTAACTCTTTTAAACAGAAAAGAACATACACAGGAATATAATAACAAGAACAGAGAAAAATTAAAAACAAATGTTGTACCTTTTCTGCAAGAAATTTTAAAATTAAACTTCACCGAAGACGACATCATTCAAGCATGCAGTATATTCGATATAAATTCCATAAATGTTACCCGAGAAAATATAAATATACGCGCATTATATCCCACAACTTCTCTCCTCAAACACGAATGTGTTTCCAATACAAAATATTCAATTCATGGCGACAATTATCAGCTAGTTCTCCTCGCTACAACTCCAATAGCAAAAGGAGAAATAATCTCAACATCTCACAGTGAAGTCTTGTGGGGAACTCTCGCCCGCAGACAACATTTAAAAGAAACGAAATACTTTGATTGTTCCTGCAAAAGATGCAGCGATAAAACAGAACTTGGAACATATTTAGGCGCAATTTTCTGCTCAAGATGTAAGAAACCGAATGAAGAATGTTGCCCGAAAATATTGAGTACAGATCCGTTGAATTCGGCAGCAATTTGGAAATGTGAAAAATGTGATCACACTATTAGAGGACGACAAATGATTTGGGGGAATGATGCTATTAAAAGTGAGATGAATCGTTTAGGCAAAGATCCATTAATCTTGGAACAATTTCTTGTGAAATATAAGGAAACATTACATCCGAAAAATTACCATGCCTTAGTCGCAAAATATGCCTTGAGTCAAATATATGGCAATGTTAAAGGATATCTTATGGCAGGTAAAATTAACATATACGCCGTAACAACTGATTAACGGTGATTAGTTAGCACTTGACTAGTATTTGTTTTACCTCTGTCAAACGTTTATAGACTATTTTAGAGAAAAATACTTCAAATAAAAGTTATAGCAAAATTAATTATACGCATCTTTTATTTTTCTCAAAAAATAATCTATAAACGTTTAACAGAGATAAAACAATGCTAGTCAAGTGCTCGCTAATCACCTTTAATCAGTTGTTTATATGTTTATACTAGCGGCTATTCTGTTCCAAGAATTTTGTTATAATTTGTTTGTTTAAGATTTAACCGATACAATTTTGGAACGTAAAGTCGATATATGTCATGAATTATTAGAAGTTTGCGACGAACTTGCGCCTGGTTTTTCAACATTAAGAGGTTCATTGTTGTATGAGCTACAGTCGACAATGGTAGTTCAAACAAGACTAGAATTCCACAATGGAAAAATTACGAAACAAGCCGCACAGGTAAAATAAAATACGTGTGCTGTAGTTGTGTATTATTGTTTCATTGTTACAGGATACATTGACAGAGTGTATGGTAATTCTAAAAGAAGCAACGGAAATTTTAAGTACTGAACCAGACATGAAAGATTTCTTGCAAGAAAAATTGCACGAATTAATGATGGAGTTAGATTTCTAAAAGTTTTATTATAATTAATGTGTTGTTTACATTATTAAATTATTTATGTTTTGAATTGTGTTCGTGTCGGATTTTTTACAGATTATCCGTCAAAATACAAGTAAAACTTGTCAAGAAGTATGTAAAAATCTCCTCCTTGCTTTATTGAGGAGTTGCGGAACATTTTGAAAATTATTGAAATTTCGCCAAAGTATTCAACGCCATCTGTCCTCATGCCGGATAAAGTGAGACGCCATGTTTGACATTAGTTAGTGCGCTCCCTGGTAAATGTGAATTTCATGTAATTTTTGTGTGTATATCAGTTATTAAAAGTTAAATATTTAGTATTAATTGTTGCATTTACGTAAACGGTAAGTAAAGTTGGATTATTATTTTATTTATGCCATTAGTATGCTAGTTTCTTAATTGTGTGTCGGTGTAAGTTAACAATCACATGCAATTTCCATAAGGTAAGAAAGAGATATTTTATGCAGATTCACTAGATCTGACAGTCCACGTGGAAGAATATACCAATAATAAGTTTGTTTATGAATTGTAAATCTTATTTTTCCGCAAAAGTCAGTTGTGTCTATTAACCTATAATTTGACATCATTCATCATTTTTTTGTACTTGTAAAAAATCATTATCAGTATTGTTCTAACCTCTGTCCTTTTTATATACAAAATATTTATTAAATTATATCTTTTATCTATTTATATTGTTATTTTTTTGTGGTCGTTCTTGCTTGTTGATAACCACGTTTCCAAATTTGCAACATTCTGTAAACAACATTATCAAATATTGATAACGCCTAATTTAATATTGAATAAATCTAATTATGCGTATATACTCAGCTCCTATGATGAAATTATTTCCCGATGGAGTTGTTTTCTTCTTTTCGGAGCAGTGTAAGGTGTAATTTTGCACATAGTAGTCTATATATAGACGCGGTGGGTTGCGGATCATGAGTTGGTTGTCTTGGGTGTGTGGTGTTGATTGTTGGTTAACGAGTGTAAGAGGTTAGATTGGAGCTGTGGGGTGATTGTTGTGGCTTGTTGCAGTGTTGCTGGAGCAGCACTATGCACAACACCGGTCTCGAGGGGCAGTACCTTAGCAACGGGGCCCACAACCCTGAACGGGTGGCCATACTGGATGCTGGGGCCCAGTATGGCAAAGTCATCGACAGAAAGGTACGAAAATAAAAACACTAAACTAGAATAATAGTAATGGACACATATACACAGACCGACTGGTTGGAATTTGGCCAAACTATTTTATTCCTTACCAGACAGAATGCAAATTACTAAAAACGATTCATAATATATTGAAAATAAACCTTATCCTTTCTTTTGCTTAACACCGAAATTTATGGACATCCTACGCTTTACCTATTTTTGTACTTACATATATGTATAAAATTTTGCATTTCTAACAAAATATTGTAATATGAATCCATGATCTTCTCGTCTAACAACATTCCAGTCGAAAATTCCTATACAAACCTTTCAAATTAATCTACAATTTTATTCTCATTAAGAAACTTTCTCTCATTTAACCCATTACCATTAATATTATACTTAAAAAAAAAACTTTATAAAACATACTTTTTATATTCAGTCTGCAAAATATGTTTTATTTATTATTTTCTAAAAGATATTTTAATAAATTTATCCACTTATTTGTTTCACTTTTATTGTCCAATATACAATAAACTACTCTGGTATATTATTTTAAGGAGTGATTCATTGGTTGATTTATTTTCTTAATAAAAGATAAATTGTACTTCTAAATATTAATACACAATTTTTTATATATTTTTTTCTAAATAAATATCAAATTTAGGTATTATTATATTCTACACTTGTGTGAATTAAAAGAAATCGCTTGTACTAAGGGTACAAAAAATCCGCACTAACTAACTAACTAATTGTATTATTTAACTTACAAAATGCAACAAATTAAAACTACTTTACCTTCATATAAACTGCATTTGAATAATATAATCTGCATCAAAGTCCGCTGTTAGTCTCACCGATTTTTGAAAGTAGCTAGGTAATATTGTCGAAACATTCTGTTTTTTGAAATGGCGAAGTTTATTTTTAATTATTTGTATATAATTTCGTATTTCGATTAAATTTAAATTGAGATTTAAATTCAGTCGGAACATGAAAGCCTTATTTATAAAAATAAATTATATTTCCTGTACAATTTGCTCATGAACTAATTTTTTGTTTATAAAACTGTGCCATTAATGAAAACTCGTTATGAAAATTTCTTATACATATTCAGTAAAATATGATTTTTTAAAGTTTTACGATGAGCCTGTGACGTCATCTCTGACAGACCTGTGGCATTGTAACAATATTTTTTCATGAGTGTTCCACCATCTTTCTCACCAAGGGGAATGAAAAATGGATAGTCTGTAGGCGACGTTCTCAGCTTTCATATTTCTGGCCAATAGAATCAAATCCACACCTGTCCCGTTATAAAATTTGTAATTTTTTAACTTTATTATGAAGAAAGTATTTTAAAATTATTTAATTTTACTACTTATGAATCAGTAAGTGTCTTATGATTTTTATACATATAAATTTGTTATATTTCGATTATGTTTTATGGGCCCATCACTTCCATCTAACGTGAAATAGAATTCGGCATCCATAATTACAAAATTCTTATTCCAAGGTTTTTAAATGCATTGTATGCAGCAAGTTTTTTTAATTTTTTGTCAATTGTATTCTGTACTTTGGTACAGATTTTCTGTTTCTTATTTTTATATTTCTTATAATATCTAAGTGAAATATTGAATTCTGTCTAATTTTTTAAAGATTGTTTAACTCTCCTAATAGATTCCGCCTGAAGCTCCTTTTTCTTGTTTTCATCCATTTTTCTAGCTATTCTACAAGTACCTTTGGCTTTTTTGTGATTTTCTACTGTCTACAATTTTAATAATAATCATAATATCAACTATGTGCGAATTATGTGACATACGTGCCCAAAACGTGCTTCATAGAAAGAGACAGAAGCAAAATACGGCCATCTGTTTATGTTTACATTTGACACTTGACAATTTAATTTGTGCTTTATCGTATTTTTTAGGTTTTACATTTACATAAAAATAATTTGCTTTTAGCGATTTGACATTGAATTTGACGTTTCAATATCAAATATAGAAGATATACGTTCATGTTTTCATTCTAAACTAGCGCTCGTAGCGGACAACTACGGCGAACCAAAGATGCTGTATACGTAATCGTACATTTCAACATGATTAAACTCCCCCATTATATTTATTTTAGTTATAGAAAATTATATTATTTATGGTATTAGGATTTTCCAAGCCAACGGCTTTTGAAAAATATTAATTTTAATATTAAGTATATTAATATAAAATAAAAATAATGATAAATTATATAGAATTTATAAATGAATTTTTAAATAGAAAAATACATATGTTCAAAACGGTCGCCAAATGACGCCACAACCCTAACGAGGTTATACAACGAAATTATTTCATTTGATGGTGTTTGTGCGCATGCCTGGCTTTTACCGCGAATTATTTTTGTTGACGTTCAGAGGTTAAATACACGAGTGTAACAAAAAAACTCTGGCTTACTTACGCGTTTCGTTAAAAATACGTACGAATAAAAACCACACATGCTGAATCAATAACCGCCCAGTTGACGTGGATCACACGTGAATGCAAGTCAGTGCAGGTTATGTGTGGAATACGTTTAATTTTCTCGCGCTACATTTTTATAGCAAAATTCTCTTGACACAACTGTTTCTATTTCATAGTTCATCAAGCTTTCTCTCTTGCTGGGGCCGGCCAAGCTCTTACTGGGGTTGTGACGTCATGACAAATTGCAAAATTCTTTTTGCATTTTTCTCCCGTACCATAAATTTTGATGCATCACCAGAAAGCGCTTCGCTCGAATAATTCAAAAATTGAACACGTGGGCGTGGCAAAGCGGAGGTCACTTTAGGTTCGGTTAGGTTTAGTTAGTTTAGATTCGCTTTAGTGCAATGCGTGATTCTTTTTTTCAATATTAAGGATTTGAATGATTCTATGCATGCATATTCTGGTTTTGAATATTGAGACAATTTAAAGTTTCAAACAATACGAATGTTGCTCCACAGATTATTAAATTTTTTAAAAATATTAATAAAATAACTTGTGCAGATTTTTTGTTAACACCTTTATATACCAATAAGCTATTCACATTTATACTATTTTCCAGGGTTGGTCTCTCTGAACACACTACTTCATAGTCAGAAATTACAGAATCTTTTGAAAAACGATCATCCTTTTTTAGGTCCGCGAACTGTGCGTCGAATCCGACCTCTTACCACTAGACACTCCCGCGTTTAACTTAAAAGAAAGCGGCTACCGAGCCATCATCATCTCCGGAGGCCCTAGTTCCGTTTACGCAGAAGACGCCCCAAGATACGATGCAGACATATTTCGAATAGGAATCCCTGTACTAGGTAATGATTCCAGCGGTAGTGTCCTGCATTATCTATTGTGATATTTTCTGTAGGAATATGCTATGGAATGCAAATGATGAACAAAGAATTCGGCGGGACCGTGATTCGCAAAGATGGCAGAGAGGATGGGCAATTCAACATTGAAGTCCAAAAGTGCTTATTGTTCAAGTAAGTAGATACTTAAAGAGCTATTTTTGTAGTTTGTGGGTGGAGGTATTTATATTTTCATTGTTGTTGTATCTCTATGTTTAAAACTTAAAAATCGACAACTAATTGAAAGCTACATGTCTGAACATATTTTGTGGCAACAAATTATGAAAGATATGTTTTCTAATATTCGTTTTTAATAAAGTTTTAATGTTAATATTCGTTTTTTATCAATAACTTCATAACGATGGGCAATAAGAAAATTTTCTTTTTTAATTATCGATTTATTTTTAGTCCCCTGAATCAAATTTCAAAAGTGCAAGCGTCAGTTTTGAAACACTTGTATAATATTACCTCCTTTTTTACCGGGTGTAACACGAAAAGCGGATCATAGGCGTTTAACATGGAAAACAGTTTTTCCAAACGTGGCCTATTAATTTTAGACAATAATGCATCAAATAAATGTTTTAGACTAAGAATTAAATTCTGCATCTAATACAATATTAAATATTCCACGTTCCGTAACCGAGCAAATTGAATTTAAAATTTGATAAAAATTCCTTTTTTATAGTAGCTAGGTATTGAATTAAAATCACAAACAAATGTAATGATATTTGACCTGTCAGCGTTTACCAGGCGTCACCTGACGGGCACTCATTGTTGGCGTGGAGAGTGCACCATAGAGGTCACATATGTTATTACAACAGATTTTAATAAAGTCTACATTTTTGTACCGTAAAAAGACGTTTACTGTATTCGCAGGTCCTTATAAATATAATTTACAAGCATTTAAGTTCAAAGGGATTTAGGTGCTAAAAATATATTACATTTTTTTTACATTGTAACGTTTTATGAGGTCTATGTCCAATATTTTATAAATGGTACAAGCCTCATGGTTGAATGTTGAAATGTAAAGCCAAAAATGGAATGAATTTTATAAAAAAAGGTTGTATGGGTAATCTAGTGCACGTACTTAAATATTTCGGCATTTATGCATTCACAATGGCGGATTGTAATTTAGCAAGCATTTGAATAAAATGGATAAGAATATTAATAAAACAGGTGTTCCAGCTGTATCTTATTCTTTTGGGCAAAAAACCTTTTGTTGAATAATTTTAACAAGACATTTAGAGCCGTATTTATTTTGGAACTTCATGTTCGATCTTGAACTGATCTCTAACCAATCTGTGTTACTTCCAAATAAATGATAGAGTTGTGAATTTTGGTTGTTACTTCTACTTCACGTCATTTATTCCCATTACTTGTAGTATTATTGGCTCTTTTTTAACCTGATTTTATTTGAATATAAACTCCATATCTATCAGTTTTAAGAAATAAATAAAGAACGCAACTGTTTAGAAAGAGAGTAGACGGGTTGGATCTAGTAACCCTTTAAATTTGCTGGGTAAATTGGATCAGTTCAGGTTCAGGATTATTTCTGGCTTACTTAATATGTGCCAAGTATTCACAACTAACCTACCAAGTTACTCGAAAAGTCTCAAATAAATACGGCGTAAATATATTTGAATTTAAATGCTTCAAAAGTAAAAGATAAATATAAAACGGACTGTTTTTACCACTGCTGAATAAGCGAGCATATTCGGCTAAACAGCTCGTTAGTCGGACGTTATCAAACACTTGTTTACTTAGTATAAGGCTTTTACCAACTACTAACTTGCAAAATTTGATCTATCCGTCGTCCAAAAATGAAGATATTTGCAATATTATTGAGCATAATCGGCGGCTAATACAATTTACATTATTATTACTGCAATCACGAAAAATATTGTACAGGCTGTCTCATTTTCGATGTTTTTTAAGGTATCTCGGGTAATATTAATGATAAAGTAAAACCATTTGCACATTCCAGGGTCAAATTTTCCAGAAATGTTTAATAGTCACCACAGGAATTTTCGATCTTCTTTTGTTTCTGAGCTACAGGCAAAAACTCGGTTTTCGCTCATTTTGAAAATATCTCATATCTTATTTATTATGATAGTTAGAGAAAAAATGTTTTTACAAAAAAATTACCGTTTTTTAAATAGGATAAAATGGCGTAATTCGATTTTTTGAAAACTTAATAATTCTCGAGATATAACACAAACTTATGATTTTTTAAATGGGAACCTATGTTGAAAATAGTCTCATTTTTTGCATATTTTATAAGCTTTGCAATGATATATAACAAGTCTACATTCTTTTGTTTTAAACAATAATAAAAGACGAATTATTAATTTATTGGGGTGAAAATATTGGAAATTATTAAGAAACAAATGAAAAAATCTATTCCAGATCATCATTTGCATATTTCTGATTTTTGTTTCAGTTTTACTCATTTTTTCAATTTATTTACTTCAAAAGCATAATAAACCAATTTGATCGGATTGTGTCAAAGCCAACTGTATCGACGATAAATAGTAATTTAACTAACCCGAAAATAATTGGTTAAGAATAATTTTGAAAACAAAATTAATAGATATTGAATCAAAATAAACAAATGATGATTTGTAATAAATTTTTTCATTTGTTTCTTGATAATTTCCAATATTTTCACCTCAATAAATTAATAATTTGTCTTTTATTAATGTTTAAAACAAAAGAATGTAGACTTGTTATACATCATTGAAAAGCTAATAAAATAAGCAAAAAGAGGAGACTATTTTCAATATAGCTTCCCATTTAAAAAATCATAAGTTTGTGTTATATCTCGAGAATTATTAAGTTTTCAAAAAATCTAATTACGCCATTTTATTCTATTTAAAAAACGGTATAATTTTTGTATAAACATTTTTTCTCTTACTATCATAATAAATAAGATATGATATATTTTCAAAATGAGCGAAAAACGAGTTCTTGCCTGTAGCTCAGAAACAAAAGAAGATCGAAAATTCCTGTGGTGACTATTAAACTTTTCTCGAAAAGTTGATCCTGCAATGTGCAAACGGTTTCGCTCTATCACTAATATTACCCGAGATACCTTAAAAAAACATCGAAAATGAGACACCTGTACATTCCAAGTTTTGCAAATATTGTTCATTCCTGCATACAATCATTACAGTCGTCTTACAATTCCATGATTGTACAATCTTTTGTACAAAATTGAAGGAGTGATTCACCCCTCGTTATTTTCGGAAACTATATAAAAAATAACTTGTAAATGACTTAGAAATATTTTAATTAAATAGAGTTTTTGAAAAATTCTGGTTTATATTTGATTGACCCTTGAACATTGTATGGAGGGTTAAGAAGGCACTAATTTTATAGCTTAAATTAGTGTTGATACATCCCTCCTAGAATAAAATAACTGAAGAACAGTTCTGAATTTTCGAGCTTCTGTTCAGAGCTACATTCAGTTAGACACAATCTTACATCGCATGTCTGAAGTAATCATTTCATTTCTTAATTGCGTTTATGTCTGGTATTCTGAACTCCCGACTAGCTAGTTGTATGCTTAGTGGAGAACTCAGAATGCCAGGTTATTATTCTAAATTAACATTTAACGTAATTTTTAAACTAACACTAATTATTGATTAAATTCTTTTTCTTATGTCATTTTTTTCTCTTTCTAGAGGGTTGGAAAAAATGCAAACAGTCCTTTTAACCCACGGCGATTCTATCGAAAAAATCGCTGATAATTTCCGACAAATAGCGCATTCTGGCTCTTTCGTCGCTGGAATTTGCAACGAGAAGCTTCGTCTATATGGTTTACAATTTCATCCTGAAGTAGATCTCACTACCAACGGCAAAATTATGCTTCGCAATTTTCTTTTCGACGTAGTGGGACTTACTGGCAACTATACCATCCAGAGTCGTCAAGCTGAATGTATTAAATACATCAAAGAAACCGTAGGCAGCAATAAAGTCTTGCTTCTAGTGTCTGGTGGTGTGGATTCCACCGTTTGTGCAGCCTTGCTTCACAAAGCTCTTAGAGAAGATCAAGTTATTGCTCTTCATATTGATAATGGATTTATGAGAAAGAATGAAAGTGTCAGAGTTGAGCAAAGTTTACAAAAGATAGGCTTGCAGTTGAAAGTTATAAACGCAAGTTATCAGTTTACCGAAGGGACTACAATAGTACCCTTAGATAAAAGAGAACCAAACTCGAGAACTAGAGTTACGAAGATGTTATGTATGACTACAGATCCAGAAGAGAAAAGGAAGATTATTGGAGATGTTTTCGTGAAGATTTCGGACGATATTATAGCGGAATTGAATCTCAAACCCGAGGAGGTAAGAAAGTAATAAATCATTGAATACTTTGTCTAAAAATTAAAATCTCTATAGGTAAATATAATAAATAAATATATCATCACGGCATATTACTCATTGCTGGGTGTGCCAATCCGCTTTGTACACAGATTTTGGTAATGATTATGACATATTTGTACTGTGCGGGCGTTTATTAGGCGTAACGTCAGGGGCACTTATTGCTGGCGCGAATAGTGCACCACAGGGGTCAATTTTATGCCATTTAAAATTCAAAATATTTGGTGTCGATCGGGATCGAACCCGGTTCCCCAGATTCGCGACTAGACACTCAGGCACGCGGCCATGAGACCCATAATATCTCTATAGATAGCGTATGAATTTTTAAATTTGGATTTAGGGATTGCTTGTTTATAACGGATGTAACAAAAGTTTTGAACAGTACTTTACGCTCCAAATTTTATTTTTAAATAAGATCTAATCTAGTTGTCACTGGACATAGTAAATACATAATAGTTGTTTTATAATATCCCATGTTAAAATTGCTAGAACGATGTTATACAAACTTGGAATACGCAAATATATCTATAGGTTAGATGGACAGATAGTCGAAATATTGGTTATACGGCTATTCACCGAACTATACGGGAATATAAAGAAGGTATAGTATGCATCAATTTACCAAAAAGTGTGCGACCCGAACTTTTGCCCCCAAATCGAATTAGCAGACTCATTCAAAGTGCTCAAGACAAAGTTAGAACGTCTTCGCGCATATTAACTTTGGTCAGAAATTATTTAAAATTTTGAAAAAGAAATAATGTAACCAAATAGACAGCGGTCCAGTTGGAGCGGATCTCCAGAGGCTGCAGAGCATAAAGGAACCAACATTTTATAGAAAACAGAGTGTCGGTATAATCCCCCAAATGTTTCTTAAGCCGGTCCCACACTACTCGTCTTGTGTACTTGTACAAGTATCTACAAGTATTCAAGGGCATGCATGAATGTTACGATCTCTCAAATCACTCGTGTATACTATTATTCACGAAAGAAGAATATTAAAGGTCATTTGTTCGAAGAAATAATACACATCACTTTATAGTAGTAGCTTAGCAACATTTTGTATTAGAAAGAAAAAGATTATTTGACCTATGTCTATTTAATTTATGTGGTGTGACAGATATACGTAAATAGTGGCATTACTTTCTAACACACTATAAATAATAATGACATATGTCGTAGAATTACAGATATCTATTTATCTACTACACTGTCCTCTGTGCTAATATTTACCCAGTGGCGTTGACGTTTAAATCAAATTATTATTCCTTGGTTTATAAGTTATAAAATGAATTACTCGTAGTTTTTTAGTTAAAATGTGTCCATAAATATTTCATGTTGCACGCCTAAGTAAACGAAATTCAATGAAGTTATCTGCAAGTAATATTATATCAGACGGCTCACAAATGACCTTGAATAGTCATCTTTCGTGAATAATAGTTTATACTTGCAATTGTGCTTCCTCGGTAATACTTGGGGAATATTTTGCAAGCAGTCATTTAATTTCCCGCCAACTTTAAATTTGTCAGTATCATGATGAACAGCCAAACAAACGACATACTTCTCGCCAGTGCGGCATATGTTATTTTAAATGGGGGATATATTTTACTTAAGTTCGTTCCTATTTTTGTGTAGTGGATGTTTTGGATTCCATAATATAGGCTCTTGTTCATACTGTTGTATGAATTCATTGATAATTTCATACGAATCCATTTATGCGACGATATGGACACGGCAGAACAACTCAACTTTTAAACAAACTACACACGAAATATAGCGATTGAACACGAACTTTAACGAGGAAATATGGAGTGATCTAGGAGGTTTCGCGAGTGGTGTAGGAGCTTCGGCAGGTATGATAGGCAAGCATTGGCGAGTGTAATTATTCTTTGACTCGTGTTAAAATTACCGACAACGGATGGGAAACACCGAGTGCCAGTACGAGTGAGCACGAGCATAGCCATTGTCAATACTTGCGAGTAGTGTGGGCCGGCTTTAGGCGCGACTGTTTAAAGACTTTTGAACATTTCTTAGCAGAGAAGTATGCAATAATGGCTGGGAATAGCAAAACAGTTACAGACAAGAATATTTCTAAAGTAGATTTTACATCGTCCAGAGACAAATGAGACAAGGTATTAAAGAACTGCGTCGCATTGAAGATAAGATAGTTTTATAAACTAGATTTCTTATCCTCTTAGTTTATAGATACAACCCTTATGTTAATGTTTCAATAAAAAATTTAAGAGGTCTAACTTTTTCTCAAAACTTTTGTTACATACGTTATGCATATATAATTTCATTATTATTAAATCGCGATACAATTTATAGAGTTACATATTATCCATTTATAAAGTTTCTGTTAATATTCAGAACTCAGTTTTATTAGAATACTACCAGCATATAACCTTAGAATATTTACATACAGAAATGAAGAAAATATCTCTTATAAATTCACTTTCTTAGGTCTTCCTGGGCCAGGGCACTCTTCGCCCCGACCTTATCGAATCCGCCTCTTCTCTCGTCAGCTCCAAAGCCGACACCATAAAGACTCATCACAATGATTCAGAACTCATTCGTAAGCTCCGTTCCGAGGGTAGGGTCGTAGAACCCCTCAAAGACTTCCACAAAGACGAAGTGCGGGCTCTAGGTCGCGAACTAGGCCTTCCGCAAGAACTGGTGATGAGACATCCATTCCCAGGACCTGGTCTCGCCATCAGAGTGTTGTGCGCTGAAGAACCCTACATGGAAAGGGATTTTAGCGAGACCCAGGTCCTGGTGAAAATCATGGTGGAGTTTGATCAAATGCTGCAGAAGAAACACGCGTTGTTGAATCGAGTAGAGGGCGTTACTAGCGATGAAGAAAGGTAGGAAGATCATTTTATTATTTATTTTATTTGTAGTTATACTGTGGATTTATTATATATAAGGGGCTGTCCTTAAATTACGTAACGCAAAATTAGGAAATTTTTGATACCCCCTCCCCCCTTTGTAACGCACGCGTAACGCAAACATGAACCCCCCTCCCCCCATATATTACGTAACGCAGTACTTGATCCCCCCAATTTTTTTACTGGATATAAAAGTATATGGCCTCCAAACTATTTAAATTAATGTACATAAAGATGAAAAATAACAGAACAGAAACTATTTAAATTAATGTACATAAAGATGAAAAATAATGTACCTACTACTCTTGCCCTACGGTTTGTCACCCCAATTTCTTTACTGGATATAAAAGTATATGGCCTCCTTAATATTCAGTTAAAATTTGAAACCGAAAGTAATTAAATTAATGTACATAAAGATGAAAAAATAACAGCACAGAAATTAAAAGCATATGCATTTCCATATGCTTTTAACAACTATTGAAAAGTTTTTCCTTATCAACACTACTTGAATTCATGTTTTAATTTGAATTGCATTGCACGAATGAAAGACCACAGGCCCGAATTTGAATTGTGCCCGACATATTATGTTGACTGTTATTGAAAACAAACGACTGCCTGCATATACGAATTAGCACCGCGAAATTTGAATGTTTCAAAACTATTAAAGCAAGTTTAGCAATATTTTTTATATTTTATCGTTACGTAACGCACACATTAACCCACCCCCTCGCAACGCTGCGTAACGCTACTCTTGACCCCCCCCCTTGAAGCGTTACGTAATTTAAGGACAGCCCCTAATGGGGTATTCTACTATTGAAATTAAAAACAAATATTTAATTGAATCGGTGAATGGAAGAACAGCATAAATCAAAAAACTTGTTTTGAGAAAAATGAAAAAAATTGGTTTTTTGCATTTTGATACACAGACAAGTTTAGTACATACAATTAGTGATACAACATACGAATACGAGTATGTAATCAAACTGTATTAAAAATTCTTCCAGGAAAAACTACAATAGAAAAAATATGTTTGATATACAGAGCGATTCATAACGGGTGTGCTAAAATTAAACCATAATGGCCCCTCTTGACATTTTTTATAAAAAAATTTACATGAGTGTACCCTAAAATATGCTGGGTGTTTTTCTAATCAGGGCCATTGTTGGTATCTTGGAAACTGTAAGTTGTACGACTTGCTTGTAATGGGACAAAAGTTGCCATATTAGGAGGCCATTTTAGTGATGTATTTGTTTTTGCGAAAATATGCATAGGTGACTAGATAATGGCGAAAAAATGATTTTGGTTATTTTTATCTTTTTCAAATAACTCCTAAAAACGTAAACTATCAGTTATCGAGAAAAATGTTTCGAATAAAAATGTTACAATGTTATATTGTCTGTCCAGTGGCGTACATTTTTTTTTATTGGTAAATTTTCAAGATATGGCAGAAACTACAATTTTTTAAAATGGAATGCATATTTGTTTTTTACCCTCATTTTTTTCTCTTTTGAATGATATAAAATTTATTGTGTTTCGTATTTGTTTTATCCCCAAAATTTAATTTTACGCGTAATTTTTCCTAAACTTTATTAATATTTCCCAAAAAAACTATTATTTTTATTAATTGTACTTTATTTGATTAATATAATTCATTTTATGACTTTCTTACTCGATATTTTCATTCTAGACTCATACTTACAAATTAGACTATAACAAGTCAATGGCGACCTGATGAAAAGTATTTATTGATCAAAAAAATTAATTTAATTTATTTGCTGTGTAAATTTTTTAAATGAAATTATTTATTTAAATAAAGGTAGTATTTCTAAATAGGAATCTTACCAATATTTGGAAAATAACAGTAAATTTAATATAAAAATAGAAAAAAATATTATTTTTTTAGGAAAACAAATACGAAACACTAACAATTATATCATTAAAAAGAGAAAAAAGTGAGAAAAATTATATGGTAAAAATCAAATATGCATTCCATTTAAAAAAATTGTAATTTGTACTATATCTCAAAAATTTACCAATAGAAAAAATATTTTAGTACACCACTGTATTGACACTATTATAGGCGATTTTCCTTAATCTAAGATGTGCACATTTTGAGCGTCAGCGCCCCTAAGGGCTACATTGACATTTTTGGTTACCGAATCAATTTTGACATTTCGAGAAAGTGTTACAATATACAATTTTATTTTGAGTTGTTGCTATTGTGCATGAATATTATACATCATAGTATATTGTAATGAATAAAGAAAATATTTAAAATGCTATATATGTGATATAACAATAAAAAACGTCAAAATACCTGCGAAGGTACTGTGGCAGAAAATATAATTTTTCTCATAATATGTGTGATTTCTGTAAACCATTTTATCATATTTAAATTTATATTGTAATTTATAATATTAGTTGAATGTTACAAAATTC
This sequence comes from Harpalus rubripes, assembly GCA_963082715.1. Classification (NCBI taxonomy): domain Eukaryota; kingdom Metazoa; phylum Arthropoda; class Insecta; order Coleoptera; family Carabidae; genus Harpalus; species Harpalus rubripes. The sequence goes on along the minus strand of OY720451.1, from coordinate 46,791,197 downwards.
ACAATACATGGAAATTGAGATTAAAAAGTTGGAAAACTTGAATGATTGGAAAGAAGAATATTTCTACATATCACGTTATCAGTGTATGATGTTAGCATCTTTCTTTTATATTCGCAATAAATGAAGAAGATTCTTCATTGAAAATATACCAGGCTCTAAGTGGAATCAGTTGCACAAACTCGGAAAAGAAAATACACGAAATATACGAACCATGTGAATTTCTTCCTTTAACATTAACATTACATTTATAAAATCTATAATAAATAGACGAATTATGTCAAAAATAGTCCTCTATTTCATACAACTGGAAGTATTATACAATTTTATGACAATTTTTTGCTTCTTGTATTATATTTTGTTCAAATATTAACTTAAGAAACACATTTTTATATAATTCATTATTGCAATCAGACTATTGTTGGGATTTTATTCATACGATAAGTATATTTTACAATGGGGAAATATGTATACCTAAAAGAATTTTTCATGTTAGTAGAAGAAAAAGTTATTTTCTAAAACATCTGTTCCTCATATAATCTTCTAGGAAATTTATAAAATTTGATACTTCAATCGGTAATTTTGTGAGAATTATTACATCCCCCAATCCATCACATAATATATGACATCCTATCATTCGCATTTATTGTAAATATTTTATAAAATAGAAATTTCAAAATTATTCTGACATAAAACATAACCTTGCTATGTTTCAAGGAGTAACCATTGTCGGCGCTGACTACTTTTGTGCACACCGCCTATAGGGCGCGAGCAGACACGTGACTCGAGGGACCTTGACGTGCTTAGAATCAGCTGATTTGTGTGCGCATGTCATTTTGACAAGAACAATGTCATGTTGACAACACCAATGTTTTGACTTATTTTGATTTTTAACTGCTAAAGTGTTATTATTTTTAATTACATGTGTTTTACCGCCTAAAAATTGTAAAATAGCTGTATCCTTTTTGACCCAATTGTAACTCAGCTCAGTACATAATTGAATTGAGCTGAAGTGAGTTGTGATATGTGCAAAAAGAACAAGTTTTGTTCAATTTTATCATATCCTTTTCTTTACCGATAAAATCAAATTTATTGACATTTTTCTGATCTATGATACTGTTTATAAACGAAAAATGGATAATGTTAAAAATATATTACTGTAAGTATGTCTGTATATGCGAATATAAAATTTGTTGTATTATATAACTTTAAAATGCAAACTGAGTGTTTCAAATTATTATGAGTTTTGTAAACTGGTAGTGCAGCATCGGAAACGGGGGAAGTGAGTTTACTCAGAACAACTCAGAGCAGTTGTGTCAAAAAGAACAACGATTTCCTGAGTTTTTCTAAAGTGATCTGAGATGAGCTGAGATTTTGTCCAAAATGAATACAGCTAATATTAACATTTTAGAAACTCAAAATTAAAATAAGTCAAAACATTGGTCTTGTCAAATTGACAATGTTCTTATCAAAATGACATGCGCACACAAATCAGCTGATCCCAAGCAAGTCAAGGTCGCTCGAGTCACGTGTCTGCTCGCGCCCTATACTGTAACATTTTCATTTGAAAAATTTTCTCGATAGCTGATAGTCTTAGAAGTTATTTGAAAAAGGAAAAATAACCAAAATCAGTTTTTCGCCATTATCTAGTGACCTATGCATATTTTTGAAAAAACAAATACGTCACTAAAATGCCCTCTATATTATGACAACTTTTGTCCCATTACAATGAAATCGTAGCACTTACAGTTTCCGAGATGGCAATGGTGGCCCTATTAAAAAAAAACACAATATTTATATTTAATTATTGTTACCTATTGATATTTTTATTTTGAAGCAAATTACACTAAACATGTCATTATTTTTTTATGGTTTGCAAAAAAAAACTCAAACTGTTTGTTTAACATTATTCAACATAACTTTCCGTTTCGCGCAACCGTCAGTTGCCTGTATGTTCTCTTTTTAACTAGCATTGTGTGCGTTCAATTCACTTAGCGCTAGCTAGCACTAGTTGCTTTTTCATTCGGAATGTCCTGCTAAGTTCAGTTTTGCTCGAGCATCTAGCGGAAACATCGAGCGCTTCTGATAAACGCTAGATACTTTTGCTAAGTTGAAAACGCAGGCTTCATGAAAGCAGACTGAGTGTTTACGAATAGTAGGCTAATGGAATTTTATTTATCTTGCAATTACTGATGAATTGTTAAATGTAGACGAAAAAAGTATGTCTATAATGGCTTTATTTTATTCCATTTTGGCAAGTTTTTTAAAAAATTATTTTTAAATCAATTCAGCAATGAAGCATTCATTTGAAATGTTGAACCTCTTTCACAGATTCCATAAGAATATTTTTATTCTCAAATCATTTTTTAAGAAATACTACATAGTTAGCAAATATCAAAATTATGTCATTCAATTCTGTCTAGCATTTTGCTACAGTTTAGCGCTAACAGTATATGTTATTTTCGTGTGTTGAGCGTACCCATTGTAAGCATCGGGGAGATCAACGTCTAACTTACAAAATTTAAAATTTGTAATATTTTTTTTTTTAATATTTTGCTTAACTGAACTGGAAAACATGTCTGTGAAAACATATTGATATTTGTAATATTTTATTGATACTATTTGATGTTAATTTTAATATATTTCGTTTATTATGTCTTATTTCAAACAATTCTAGTAATTTTAAAAGTCTAAAAAATATCAACCTAAAAATTTAAGACTTCAGAAACTTCTTCGACGGTCTTTGATCAGTGTGTCATATCATAAATATTAAATAAGAAATTAAAGTTATAAGAATACAGGAATTTCATTAGAAATCTTATACATTAAGAAGATTTTTAGTTTTTAATTTGCAAATGAAGAAAAAACTTGAAACCTTCGTACTTTCTTGTTTTGAATTTCAATGAAAGAATATTTCTTGAAAAGTGTAGAGAAAATTAGTATAAACTATCTATTTTGAATTTTGCGTAGGTCGGAGCTTCGGAAAATCTCTAGTAAACAACGCCTCGCAGCCACCCTCCTTCCAATTCGTTCCGTGGGGGTTCAAGGCGACTGTCGTTCTTACAGCTACGTGGTGGGAATCTCCAGTGAAAAAGACCCCGATTGGGACGACATGATTTTCCTTTCTCGACTCATCCCTCGTGTTTGCCACAACGTGAACCGCGTCTGCTACGTCTTCGGCGGTTTGGTCAAGGAAACTATCCCTGATCTCACTCCAACCTACCTCACGGGCAACGTTCTTTCTACATTACGTCAAGCAGACCACCTAGCGACGCAGGTGCTGCATTCATATAGCGGATATAGCTCAGTTATTACTCAAATGCCGGTGATCCTGCTCCCGTTGCACTTTGACAGAGATCAGGCGATGCGGATACCGTCCTGTCAAAGATCTGTGGTGCTTAGGCCGTTCTGCACACAGGATTTCATGACAGGCACTCCTGCCGTTCCGGGCAAACAGATACCGGTGGACGTTGTCGCTCGGATGGTAACGGAAGTCCTGACTGTTCCCGGTATATCGAGAGTTCTATATGATTTGACTTCTAAGCCCCCAGGAACTACGGAATGGGAATGAATACACTTTAAGGCTAATGTACTGTCAAATGAATAGTATATTTTTGTTATTCTAGATCCGTATAAGGCACTTAATGTTTTGGTTTTATTGTTTACAGGGTGGAACACAAAAGGTAGGAATTTGTATGATTTGTTTGTGTATCATTCTGTATGGAACGTGTCCTTAACTTAATTGTACATTGTTTTAATGTATTGTTGTCGCTTGAGTCGTAGGAAATTTGTACATTACGATGTAATTTTATGAATTCTGTTTGTATTTTGTATGTATATAAATAAATCGAGTCAAGTTGAAGTTGAGTGATAGAAAGGAGATTGTGATGAAAATAAGATTTATACGAGTATTCCTCAAGCGACATCGCGGTGTTCACTGTTTAGATTTTATACCAAGTCAATTTGAACAACACTTATTGTATTTGATAGTGACACCAACCAGTTAATGTTCTCTGCACACGCCTATTTCGTTACTTTACATTACGATACGATACATCTATGCATTCTGTAAAGACTAAACCAACAATAAATAAACTTTCCTAGGGACATCAATATCATTTATTCACCAAATCATGTACTTTACAAAACATACATGAAGTCGCGTGCGTTATGTGGCTGAATGTCCCGATTGTGTAAAGCCATTCTGCTGTACAGTACAGACTTTGACGAAGGTAATTCCTAACAGAGTCCACTGTTATTGTGGTAGCTCTGAGACAAACTGGCATTAATCTGAGAGCTTGTATATTTCTCTAAGGCCCAATATTTTCATCTCTGGTTAAACTTCCGGTTAACTTAACTGTTTGTTATAAGAAGGATGTGACGTCAAAAAATTGACACGTGTAATTTTTACAACTCTTGCTATGATATCGATGCTGTTTTTTTCTTTTAACTGACAGTTAAAGTAACAGACTGTTTAACCGGAGATGAAAATACCGAGCCTAAAAATAATAACCTAACGCACAAAAGTCATGCTTGGAAAACTCGGACCAAGTTTTATGCGTTAGGTTAGCTACCACAATAACAGAACGCTGTATGGAGCTGGGGTTTGACGAATGGCTGAGGAACCACCCCGGTTAAAGTCCTGAACGTTCTAGAACATTGCCTGCTCTGTATTGTACAAAGGAATGGCTTTACACGTCCCGACTGTTAAACTTGAAAATGATTTTTAATTTTCAAATGGCACAAAAGTGATTTTTGTGGTGCTCTCTTTACGACAGCTTTGAGGCGGCATTTGGTAAGTGCCTTCACAGGTACATTACATATATCGTCAGAATGGGTAATAAGCCGTGGTAATTTATTTAATAAATGTACGCGTGCAAATATTGAAAACAATCAAAAATTTAAATAAAGGTAATAAAATATTGTAAGATTAAATTTGCTATTTTTCTGTATGTTTTGTGTGTACATACACTTCAAATCACGAGTTCCAAAATTGGAAAATTTATAGGAGACGTAATTTATAGAAAAACAAGATATTATTTATTGAAAATGATGTACATATAATAATTTATAAACATTTTTTTCTATTCTTTTTTGTAGAAATTTACATATTTACTTCATAATGTCAATTAAAAATTATAGGTTACTATTGTTGAATATTTTACTTTTATTAATACTTGAACATTAATAAAATTTAAATGTATAAAAAATTGATTTGAAAACTCTTCGACTGGATAAGTAAATGATGGGGAGAAACGGTGAAAAACATTTTAATCAATTTTTAAGACTGTTTTTCTCCGTTTCTCCCAACCATAATATGTAAAATTCTAAAAATATTGCCTCAAATTGTAATTTGCGCAAAATCTACGTATACAGTTCATAATGTTTCAGGCAGATGACCATACTTGTCCCGTTTTCAGTTGTCTTACGTCATTGTTTTGTAAACAAACAGTTCAAAAAGTGCCATTTTTTTAAAGGTTTTGTTGTTGTTTTTCGGCTGAAACACGTGTGGTTATTAACTGAAATTAGTGTTAAAAATTCATTGTACAATTGCTTTAACGATATTCATTAATATATTTGTTGATTAAATAGTTTTTGATACTAAAAATTCCAATTGAAATGATATGAAAAAAGGCCGGTATTTAGTTAGTCGTAGCCTTCTTTGCAGTAGTTGTTATTGTTTTTCATTTGTTATGTTGAATATTTTTTCTTGGAAAAGATAAATTATTTGATCTTAAACGTTATTTTAACAATTTAGGTGTATACTTTGTTACACCGTAATATAAATTTTATTTATAGTCTCCATTTAATAAAGTTTTAATGCATTCTTAGTAGTTTTTCATTTAGTACGAACAAAATAATTAATTTTGATATAATTTTGCAAAATCAGGAAAATTATTGATTAATAAAATTGTTAATATGTAAAAATGTAGTTAAAAGGAGTTCATTAAATGATTTTATGGCGCTTTGAGATGTAAAAGACTAAGGTATTTTTTATTATACTCGTATAGATTGCTGAGCCTGAAAGTGCATCTGCTGCTTTCTAAAACGCATGACAGCCAAAAATATTGTAGTTAGAGATATCCTGAAATTTAAACCAGCTATCATCAATATTGTATCTTTATTTTTTATTTATGGGCCCATTTAGTGTGACATCACGAAGATTTCCAAACAAGAAAATGGCGTCTTCGTTGCTAAGGCGGTTGCTATGCTAAACAAGAATTTAACGTTTGGCGCTAATAACCTGTAAGTTTGTTTGGTATTGAAATGGCTCAGAAACACTTTATAAAGTTTTGATCTGTAGTAAATAAATACTAATCCACGGTGCAGTATCTATAGGTGAGTGCACGACGTACTCCAATGCATTACGAATAATGGCTAACTAACTGGGCTAGTTCATACAGTGTGCCGCTAGATGTCAGGTTTTGTTGCGACCCGGTAGGGTACCTTTATAACCAGGGTATGGCCATGGCGTGGCTCACGTTTCGTCCGCCATTACCGGGACATCTGTTATATGTGTTGTTCTTGCGCAAAGTATTATGTATTTTCGTGGCTATTTGTTTTATTTTAATGAAAAACACATTTAATTATCATTTTAATATGTATTTAAAGTGTAAGTAATATATTTTATCTTATTTACTTGTGTAGTTTGTTAAGATACCCACCACGATTACTGTCACTGAAAACAACTAAAAATTACCAATATTAAGCACAATCATTTAAATTTTTAAAAGGTAAGTTTAGAATATATAATTATTATGTAATTAAGAACTAGTGATATTAAATTAGATGTGATAATAACAACACATATCATATATTCTACATAACCTATAAATGTATGTCTTAATAATAATTGTATATATCTTAAATAAATTCATTTTTATTACCTTTTTAAATTCACAGTGTGATTATTTAATATTATTTTATAATATAATATCACATTTATTACAAATAAATAGGAAAATCAATTACCGACAATGGCGGCGATCTTGGTCCATGGCACGTCCATGGCCATACCCTGGTTATAAAGGTACCCTATAAAACACTAGAGTGCCTTCAATGAGAGTGATGACATACGATTGTGGCCGCCATATTTGTTCCAATTTAACATGCATAGAATACAAGCATAACACAAAAATATTTTTATTACAAACATATTACTTGAAATTAATATATATTTTATTTAAAAATTTATAGTATACACATATTTCAAAATTTTAAAAATATATAGACCCATGAAATGCATGTAAAATCATTATATTTAAATAAAAAGAAAACTTACCGTCAGAAGAGACTTCATGCGTAAGATGAAATATTTCATTTCAAATCATTTGCATACAAAATTAGTATTTAATTTAAAAGGAAGAGCATTAATAAACAAAATAAACCAATAAATTTTACATGAACAAAAAAAATAATAATTTATTGTAGGTATCAAAAATGAGTTCATCAAGATAATATAAGTATATTGAAATATAGGAAAAATGGTTCTTACTGTAAAAATATATTTATAAAAAGGTTACAATAACAAAAAAAACTCAAATTACAAAGTGGAAGACATTAATGATTTACTAGCATGTAATATTTTCTTACGTTCTAGTTTTTTGCTTGCAATTTTCAGCCTAAATAAAACAAATCGTTTTATTATTCTTTGTTTTAAATTATGGCAATTTAATATAAAATCGACTCCTGATATTTCATTTAATTTCTCAATAAAAAAATCTTTTAAATTGATATTTTGTTTAGAAACAATATTGTAGTACTGTCTAAAAGCAGATTCTAGATTTAAAAAAAAGTTAAATGTTTCTTCGTTACAATAAAATAAAGTGTCTTTTTTGAAACTTTTGATTTTAACATATTTACTGCACTGAAGTTTTATATAACTTTTTGACCCTACTGAATATATACAATTATCACAAATTTTTGAAGTTTTTTTAATACTCATAATTAAATATCCTGCAATACTGTATAAAGAATTTTGTTCTGAAATATTCAAATTTACATTTTGTAATGGAAAATTAGAAGGGAAACTTACTATATCATATGTTGGTGCAGTATTTGTTGCTACTACGTCCAAAAAGTCTGACAAAAATTCTCTTTCATCTTTATCATAACTCGATTTGGAAACATCTTTTAAATATTGTGAAACAGTTATTAATTTTAAGTTATTTTTAAACTGCTGTGCATTTGGTATGATTTGTTTAGATCTAATTGCACTAAATAAATTCTCTAAACAATCTTGCGTAAATCTAGAAGTAAGAACAAAACTATAACCTTTACTTTCTAACAAAAATTCCTGAAGGTTAAGAACGGATTCTGTTGATATTAATAATCCTGTTTGCGATGGTTTCCACATTTTTTGTTTCCCAACTTTTAAAGTAGAAAATAATTCTACTACTTCTTTTAAAAATGAAATAGCCCTGTCATATTCATCAATTTTTATTTTGCTTAATGCAAATAATGGATGGCGTGAAGTCATCAATTTAAACCACTTTTCTAAAGTATCCAGAAACCATGCTGTTGTTTTATATTCTGGTTTATTTAGCTCATCGCTTAAAAATTTTAAACCACTACTAACATCATGGCTTACGACGTGGGTAGACTTCGATACTTTCATCTTTTGAAAGTGAGTCGGAGCTAAATCTTCTTCTGTTAATTTGGGTGCAAGCCGAAGATCATGATCTTTGTCAAAGTCAAAAAGTTCATGAATATGCTGAGCAGATATAACATTTGTTGGTAAATTATGTTTTATTCTGATATTTTCGGATATTTCTATTGTTTTATTCGTCATAAGCATATTCTTGATGTTTTTAAATAAATGTGGAACATCTGCAAAAATGTAAATTTTTTTCTGTGGATTAGTTGGATGCACAATAAAATTGCGGGTCTGGGAATATCTTCCTGCTGTTATTTGCCACAGTTTCCATAAGGCTTGATTAGACGCGCCCATGTCAGATGTGATGCTTAAAACATTTAAACCCAGCTGTTCCGTTTTATTAATAATTTCAAATAAAATATCTTGGTATATAGCACCATTCACTGAGTCTCCTGTTAAATAGTAAGCCACTGTCTGTTTCCAACGTGCAGTAATTCCTCCAATCATAACTACCAGAGCGTGAGTTGCTGTTCCTTCATGTTTTGGTAATGTTACAGTACCCAAATATTTCTTTAGTCCTGTATCATATGTATTTCCTGGTGTTATTGCCATCTCATCCAAAATTAGAGCACAATCTTTTTCGTGATCTTCTTTGAAACTTTCTATCTTTAACTTTAGAAAGGAAAAAACTTCATGTAATATACCACTATCAAAATGAATATTCTGCAATCTCCTGCTTATTGTTCTAAGAGATGGTAAAGGTATTTTTTGCCGTAACAACTCTTCATATCCACTAGTTCCACAAGAAAATTTTAGTTTTATAGCTCTCATCATGGTACTGTTGGACCATTTCATAAATTTTGTGGATTTCCTTCGTAATGTCAAAATTTGATCATCATTAAAAATCTTGCGTAACAATTTTTCATCTTCAGAATTAGAACGTTTAGTTTTCCGTTTCAAAGCCCGAACTTGATTCTTATATTTTATTGTTTTATGAAGTAATTTCCTATACGATGTCTCATATTGGCGTAATTTTTTATTTAATCGTAGTTTTTCTTCCATTGGTGATAATGATCGTACTGGCGATGAACTAGTTGAAGAGGAGGATCCTTTATTTTCAGTTCTTGCTGTAGACGTGCAGGGTTGTGGTTCAAACGTTGCTACATTTTCAGGGGCAGGTAATTGAAGTGTTGGATATCTTCTTTTCACCGGCGACCTTCTTCTCTTCGTCGGTACAGTAAAACTAAATATTGTGGGAATCGCATTATGTTTTAGAATCCTCTTGCCATCTATAAGTCGAATATTATTATTAGTAAAATATTATTATTAGTAAAAAAATTAATAAAACATGAATACACTTTTAATTAAATTTTACTTACTTCACAAAGTCGAGACGAATTAGTTGGTGTCCAACCCTCTCGTTTCACTTTAGCTGCCCATGTTTTTCTGCGATCCGGATCCGTAGGAAATGCTTTCATAAGAAATCCTTTATCTGACCGATTGGAGCAACCAAAGGCACAGCAGCCAACCATCTATACAAAAAACATTCATTATAATGAAATAATATAACAATTACAAGTAAATCAAATCATTTGCATATTCCATTAAAATTTGTTCCGCGAAATATACTTGTTCACAGTTGTGTACAAAATACACTGCCCATTTATTTATTTATTTCGGGTTTGTACGAACCCTCTAAGTGGGAGATGCGTGATTTTATGTATGTATGTATTTATTAAAAATATTAACGAATTATTTTGTTGTCAACAATAATTAATTTGAAGTATTCTTTAAATGAAATATAAATGTCAAACCGAAATAATGACAGCAGCAAAGATTGGTTATGTCTTACAATTTGGTTTCAATTGGATATAATTCATTTGATAAATACTTAAATAAATTTGAAACTGGCTATTATCGTGTACAAAACTTTACATTCTATTTATTTATTACATAAAATTGGCTTATATTACTTACCTCGTTATTAAATAATCTTCGATGCAGTCACTTATCACAAATTGTGTCCTTATATGCACTTAAACTGCACTAAAACTACCATGTATATAAAAACTAAGGTGTAGTAATTAATATTAAAAGAAATTAAACACTAATAATTACATAAATTCAATATAAACTATCAAACAAACACGAACTCCTATACAAAGCAAGCTAAACCATGAACAGAATGGAACAAATATGGCGGTCATTGCTGTAGCCAATGAAAATGAAGACCACCATTGGCATCACTCTCATTGAAGGCACTCTATAAAACACGGCACTCTTCTGCCACCTAGCGATGCTGAGTTGAAATAACTGTCAAAAAGACGGGCATCAGTATATTTTGATTATTTGTTTTTCTAGTTCAATTAATAATAAGACAAATAATTATATGTGTATACAATAATTTATTTTTACAAAATCTATGATAAAAAATCATCTATTATTACATTTTGATTTTTATCAACTTTTGCTTCTGCAGAGTTTTCCATAAGTATTCTTCGTTATTTCTATTCTTTTGAACGATCCACTGGCGTCGCAAAACTTCATTCCTCGGAAAACAGAACAATTGTCCTCGTTCATCTTTGGGAAGAGAATTAGTATGACAATCATTATCATCACATTTCGACGGCTAAAAGAAGTATCAAAATATATTCAATTATATTCAAACTTAAATGCACTTTTCAATAAATACAATGCATAATTGTACAATACATACATTGTAAGATTATACAGTTCAAGCAAATATCATACATAATACAATAATTTGTATAGTACCTATTCTACTGCTAAGCAAATGCAACAAATAATATTACAAAAATATGTATAGGTTTGTGAAAAAAATATTTAAATTGTACTTACAATTCTCATGGCTATGGTTTTATCTGTACAACAGTATGATGGTCTGTGATGTGATCTTAACACTTCAAACACACGCGAGCTGTGCGCCAAATTTGAAATATAAACAGTCGATACGTCGTACTATGCGACAACTGCGCCAAAAATACCACTACCGACGCTGAGCTAAACTAACTGCTCTTGCAAACGATAATCAACCTAAGTGACAGGGGCCTAATGTCAACGCATCTCGTGCTCTCACCTATAGATACTACACCGTGTACTAACCTAAGTTTATCCACGTTGTTGAACGTTCACTATAATGATTGAAGTTATCTGTGAAACATCACCATGGTCAAACAAATTTCAAATAAAACCTTAAAAATACAGATTTCATACGCAACAAAGCCACAGTAATAAAATTCTAAGGCCCGATTTTACTAACTTCATGTTAAGCAATAACATGCGGTTAAGTTCATGTTAGTAAAAAAAGTTGTTTTTCCATTCCATATTATCCATAACCTCAAGCTAAAGTATATGTTATCCTAACATCTAGAAAAAGTACATAAGAATACACGAACAACGTAGACAAATGTTAATCAGACGAAAAAGTAAAAACGAATGACTAATGACCAGCAGCTGAGTAATATGTGGATAATTTCAGGTCAAATGAAAATTATATTTATAAAAACGAATAGAATGGTGTAATATAGCATTTTTATGAAATATTTAGATATGTAATTCTTAATTCATAGTCTATATAATTTTTTCTTTTAGAAATTCTGTGTCGATATAATAAGGCTGTATGAAATGAGTCTGAACTTGCAGTGTGAAACGGTGAGGTCACAACATGGCTGGTTTTTTGCAACTTTTTAAAAATGTCATACTTTAAAACGATTTTATACAACAAAAAATGTAAATAAGAAATAATGTATTCATACAAATCGATAAATTAGACTATCCTTGTTTGATTTAAACAAAAAACGAACAGTTTGAAGAAACTGAAATCGCACTCCTAGTTTCGCGGTCAATTTTAAATAACATAGCAACCGTTACCAGGGCGACTGCCATTTTCTTGTTTGGAACCCTGGCTACGTTATCAGTAAACGTACAGCTACTAGATAATACATAGCTGACTCGTCCGCCATATTGGTGCCAAAATGAATGCAGTAAATTATGAAATAAAGTGCATTTCTTATAAGTTTATGTACTAACTATTTTTCATAATTAAATATTGTTGGAAATACAATTATATTTTGAACAATGGCAGATGGCAGCACTATTTAAAATAAACATTCATTCAATTGTTTTTATGTTTGAAAAGTGTACGCTAAAATAATTCTAAATAAATACAGTTTAATTATAATTTCCAGTCACGTTTTATTATTTCTTTGGGAAACGCTACTGCACCTGTCTACAAATATAACTTCCATATTTGCCATTTTATACTTATTAAAAATAAAAAAACAAGAAAAAAATACGGTTCGTTAAGATTTTTGAGGTTAGAGAAAAATATATGAATTGCATAAGTACTTGTAAAAATTATAACCATTTCTCAAATAATTTGCACAGTTTGGAGCAGAACAACCCGTTATTATGGATAATTTCTTTGATTAATAATACTGTAACATGTAACATTGATATTGAATGATTTAAGTGACTCCAAAATGGTGAACGAGTGAGCTGTAATTTATCTATACTCTATCCGTTTTAACTATAGACTAGATGGCGTTTCGAGCGCGGCCGTTTTTACATGTATTAAATAAAAAATATAATTTTTGGCGCCATTCCTGGATTTAAAAAAATTCTTTCTAATTGACAATTTTTTCAGTCATTTTGTCTTGTACGTACATATCTATCTATTTTTATCCATAATATTATCGAAAAGAATAATAACAAAACTAACAAACTACTAACTAAAAACTAAGAAAACGCGTACAACGAAAACTATGTAATATAACGCCAAAACACTATGAAAATTATATAAACGAAAAGAACAATAATATACTAAACAAAAAGAACTGAACAGAAATTAATAATATGTAATAAATCGTGTACTATTGACTTTGTTGACTTTTATTTATTTTAAGTCAAACGTCAAAATAATTGATACAGTTGTCAAGCAAATTTAAATTTCGTGTCAATTATTTTACTGTGTAAACTCGGTTCACGTTTGAACCAATCAGAGAGCTAGAATCTTAGGTCCTATCTCACCAAACGCTCTATAGTTAAAACGGATAGAGTATAGTATACTATTATTCACGAAAGATGACTATTCAAAGTCATTTGTTCGAAGAAAGAATACCCATCACTTTACAGCAGTAGCTTAGCAACATTTTGTTTTAGAAAGAGAAAGATTATTTGACCTATGTCTATGTAATTTATGTAATGTGACAGATATACGTAAATGTCTATGTTTTTGAATTTTGCAAAAACATAAGTGGAAAACATAAATCTTTCAGAAAGGCAATATTTAGAAAGAAACATAATTTACAAATAAATTACTCTTATTTTTTCAGTTAAAATGTGTCCTTAAATATTTCATGTTGCACGCCTATGCATAAGAAATGCAATGAAGTTATCTGCAAGTAATATTATATCAGACGGCTCACAAATGACCTTGAATAGTCCTCTTTCGCGAATAATAGTTTAGCTATAACTAAACGGATATATATATTTCCACAGCAGCCTTCGATTTACTTTTTTCAATTAAATTTTAGTATTAATAACATTTTTTGTTAATTTCTCTGTTAATTATAAAAATAAATTAATACTATTTTATATCAATGTAAAGCTAAAAAAAAATCTCATTTCAATGGCGGAACTTTCCAATATGGCGTCCATATAAAAATTAAAACATTGCCATCAATCCTCGAAAACCAACATTGATAAAAAAAAATGATTATCGCCGGTCGAAAGAACATAAAAAAGTGCCCTAAAGATGTGCAAACCAAAATCCAGTAAATTTCACACTTCGAAGTTATTTGCAAAAATAAAAAACTGCAAAATTTACATTTTCGCCTCTAGTGACCTATGCATTTTTTTGCAAATAACAAAATACCATTAAAATGGTCTTCTAATGGGGCAACTTTTGTCTAATTTAAGCAACCTCGTAGCTCTTACGGTTCTCGAGATCCCAATGCATTCGTACCTTAAAAGGGACACTCTGTATATATATATATATATATATATATATATATATATATATATATATACAGGGTGTTACACTATTGCTATCTCGAGAAGTATAAGTTCGTTAAATTAGCAAACAATTTCTAAATTATATGACTATTAAAATGAACAAAACAAAAAATTTTCTTAATGGTTCTCAAAATATGGGACCCAACTTTTTTATTTTAAATTAGAACCTATCTTTATTATTAGCTTCTTCGAATCAGTATTTTTTTCTGAATTCAACGACATCTATATGTAATACTCTATTATTACAAATTTTTTGAGAAAAATGTAAAATTAATAATGTATCATTTTTATTTAAATGTGACTATACACTATACAAAGAGTGTTATGGAAAAAACAAATAAATCAAATGAAGAAATAATTACAAAAACTTTCATAATGGACCTTTCCAATTTAAAGAGATAGAAGATATGCGCAATGGGAATCTGCGCATAGTAAGAACAACTGAGATCTATGACGTTTGATTCTAAAACATTTAGATGTAAAATGTGAGAATATCTCGGATAACTTTAAAAAATCTTATCGAAATAAGTTACAAAAGCTTTTATTGAAGGTAAAATGTCTAACGATGCAAATTTTCACTGAGAATACAGGTATTTTAATGACTGCAATATTTTTGACGCTTCGTTTGACAGCTCAACTGGCAGTTGTTCGCGCCATTTTCTTACTATTTGCAGCGATAGAAAGAGATAGCCATTAAATTGGAAAGGTCCATTATCTTAAAGTTGTGAATGATTCTTATTTAAACAAGTTAAAATACATAAAAAATATTAATTGTTTTATTGATTTATTTGTTTTTTCCATAGCGCATATAGTCATATTTAAATAAAAATGATACATTATTAATTTTGCATTTTTCTCAAATATTTTGTAATAATAGAGTATTGCATATGGATATCGTTGAATTCAGAAAAAATACTGAATCGAATAAGCAAATAAAAAAATAGGTTGCCATTTAAAATAAGAAAGTAGCACCCCGTATTTTGAGAACCACTGGCCTAAAAAATTATTGTTTCGCTCATTAAAGTAGTCTTATATATAGAAATTATTTGAGGTAGCTTGTTTAGCTGTTACACCCTATCTATATCTATATATACAGGCTGTCTCAATAAGCTTGCTCACTATTAGTAACTTTTTTATTTGAAGAGATATGAATTTGGTTAAATGAGCAAAATTGTGCCATTTTGAATTACAAAACTACTGATATCGGTAAACATTAATTTATATCAGCGGTTCTCAAAATATGGGGCCTAACTTTTTTATTTTAAATAAGAACGATATAATCGTTTCATACCATCACAACAATTTTTTTGAGAAAAATCCATTATAAATTTTGTATTAATTTGATTTAAATATGACTATAATAAGTGTACCACGAATGGAAATAATAAATACATGTTACTTTTTTTACGTAAAATTAGAATGCCATGAATGAAATTAGTGAATATTTTTTGTCATTTGATCATACTTTTTGATACTTTTTATTAAATGTCAACACATATAAAATTACTAATTTTTTTCATTCAGGGCATATATGTATGTCTAAGGTTTAAAAAAAATGTGTGAACAACGTTCATATTTTTAACATTTGTCATAAATAACTATTTTAACTCAAAAATTAACGTTAAAAGCTTATTTTTAATAATGACTGTTGATAAATTATGCAAATAAAGAATGCGGTATCAAAAATTATGATTTGAATTTGAAAA
Organism: Harpalus rubripes; assembly: GCA_963082715.1. Taxonomy (NCBI): domain Eukaryota; kingdom Metazoa; phylum Arthropoda; class Insecta; order Coleoptera; family Carabidae; genus Harpalus; species Harpalus rubripes. The sequence continues at coordinate 46,774,862 of OY720451.1, read as the reverse complement.
TAAACCTGGCTGTATTTAATACAAGACACCTTGCGGCTTTAACAGCAGCGTGATAAGTACGCGAGGACACGCCTCCAGGCGTTAGAGGTCAAATTTTTTGGTCTCATAAAAAAAACCAGAGTGCACATACCAGTTAGAAGCGAGCGAAGCGGTCAATCGCTAAACTGTGTTACATCCCTGAAGAAGGGGCAAGTGTGCACCGAAACTTCGGTGTTGTAAGAATAATGTCTGTTTGACTGATTATGTTCAAATTTTACATGTCTATATGCCCAGTAATAGTTCGAAAATAGTAATTTTTGTAACAAGTGCGGGAAATTAGTGATCCTGAAACGAATGCAAGTTCTCCGAAACAAGAGTAGTGAGTTTTGAAATATGCATAGAGTTTCAGAATCACGTTTTCCCCATGTGTTGCAATTGCAAATAAGATTTTTTCACAGCAATCGTTCACAAAAATAAATAAAATTACAAAAAAATACATATCTGGTACTTCAGCGGTTTTGCATGGTATTTTGAAGTGGTTATGACAATTGTTTCTGACAACTATTATTTCCCGCGCTAGTACGGAAATCGGCAATTTCTTGCACTCGTTTTTGAATATAAAACATTTATTTCCCGCACGATTGTAGAAAAATTTATTTTTTAATTAGCTAACACCTAGTTTCGTTTCGCAAACTTGCATTCTTTTCATAATCATATTTTTCACATGTGTTCACCCAAAATTAAGAAAAATTACGAAATGTATTCTAAATTCATATCATCTATTATTTGGGTGGCTATGCATGGTATTTTTAAGCGATCTAATATTTTAATTATTTCCCGTACTAATGTGGGAATTAGCTATTTCGCGCATTCATTGTTGTTTGAAATCACATTACTCGCCCAGTAGTAGAAAAAATATCATTTTTTGACTTTATTTCAAAAAATTGTCTAACAGTCATGTTCTTAATTATTTATTGCTGAAATATTGAAAATAATTATACAATCTCTTTAAGATGGAATGTTTTATTGTGATAAAATATGGGTACATCAATATCTCGAAACATAGTCGCCTGTAGCGTATACTATATGACTGTAACCATGAAGTACTAGGAAATGGTCCGCGTAGACAAGAGCACTTCGGAACATTTTATTCATAGATAACTAGACTAACATTACGACTCAGGAAGACTTAACATAAGTTCCACTTAACAAATAAATATTCTACGTCACGTAGTGCTTCCAAAATAAAAATATATATCAAGACTAGATTGGTTTTAAAACCATTTGTTGCTGGTTAGTTTAAAGTAGTTTTAACTGTAAAATATACAGAATATATCAGAAACAATTAAATATTTTTTAGAAGAAAATATCTCACTTTAAAAATATATATTTTATTTGAAATCGTCACTAAAGTGCACAAAAATCGTCATTAAAGTTCAGAAATCGGCACTAAAGTAATCCATTACACGACGGTTTCATGCAAAAGTAGTGTTGCCAACCTTATGATAATTATTATTGTACCTACATATAAGATAATGTTGGTAGGTATACGATGTACAATAGTAAATTTGTATGCAAAATGACAAATATGTACAAGAAAAACGAATTAAATAATTCCGATGAAGTTTGAGACAAAAAAACACATGATTAGTGTTCTTTACGATAACTTCAATTTCCGGAGGTTCGCAACACTGAACATAGTTCGTTTGTTTGACCGACAGCAACACTGACAGATTTGTCAACATAACCTATAAAAATAAATATTCCTTTCATTTTCACAAACTTTCGATTTCAAATAAAATTTAATATGCACCTCCGTACTGAAGTTTATTTTCAGTACTCATATGATTTATTTTCTTCGGCCCTAACCTAAGTTCTATGTTTCTGACAAAAAGTAGAACTTCGGTACCATGATACATAAATAACAATTTATTTTCAAAAACATCTCATTATTAAATTATATTATATACTAGAAATTCTATTTGTTTTTAACTATATTTAAAACTAAGGATACAATTGAAGCATTTAAATTTAAAGGGATCTATGCCATAAAATATTATATCCAGTGCTATTTTATAGAAAAAAAGGTGACGGAATTAATATTTAACTTTTTTTACGGAAATAATAAATAATAAAAGATAATACATGTAACGTGAAAGTTTCGCACCTTTTTTTAATAAAAACATAAAAATGGCCCTTAGAACCATTTGAATTTAAATTCTTCAAATATAAAAGTTAAAAAATATATTGTATATCGTGCACAATACGTTTTGTTGAATAACTTTGAAACAAAAAAATTGCACTTAAATCCCTGTGAATTGAAATGATTCATTTCTAAAAAGAGCATTTTTTTGTCCACCCTGTAAATAAGTAACTGGTAATTGTGCGTATACTTATATAAAATAAATATCTATATATCTCCGCATTAGATTTGTAAGAAATATTTTGTGCATAATCGCTCTCTCTAATACTTTTGTCTTCTTATACCTATATACCCTTATAAGCTCCCAAATTATCTCTATCCGTTTTTGGGTCTAGTATCTTCGTTTCTCGCAAATCGAAGGCTTGAGATTTGACGAACACTTTACAATTTACACTGTAAGAGTTGGACGGGGCCGGAAATACAGACCGGAAGTGAAAGACGATGAAGGCGAGTGGTTGAGTTTGATTGAGTTTTCAGTGAGTTATTTTTACTGTAGAGCGCAAACAGCTGATGTTTTATTCAAATGGTGGTTTAATGCTCTACGGCGAATACCTTCGAGGTAGACATCTCTGTTAAACAAACCAGCAGCTAGTGGAATCCTAGAAATAAATATTAAAGTGGTAGATCAATTTTGGTTTTATTCTGAAAAATATGAGATAGATAATCGGTAAAATCTCTAAAAAATATTTTTATATGATTGAAATTTTATTTTTATAGATTAAAAAAAGTGTTACTGTGTGGGCTATATTTTGGATGATAACCGGTCAAAATAATTACTTACGTGTCAATTCCAGGTCGAATTTGAGCCAGGAAAACACCCCAAACAGGTTTGTGATCTGAAGTAGTTATACTTGGTACAGAATCATACACTACACATTCTATCGGTGGTTGTTCTACTAGCTGAAAGCTAGTCCTTCGTCCTTTCCATTTATATAATATCCTATCGGTATACGCTGGGGTCCTCTGCTTCGCACTGGTGTCGAACTTTTGGGAACCTGGGTCGTACTAAGGGAAAAACAAATAGAGAAATCATTCCTTTATTATACAAATTATTAAATGTACTATTTCTGTTTATTCTTACTTTGTAAGTGGGCGGAAAAGTGATGTTCGCTTCGCAAAATCCTTTGAAAGCTGCTCCATCAGCTAGAACATTCTTCAGCTGGTCTGTGTGCATATACCCATGGGGAAGATGTGCAGGTAACGGAAAACTGGTTTGTTCTATCCATTCCAAGACTTTATCTCGGGGTTGGGTCAAACGAAAGTTCAGATCGCCGCACCAGAAGACACAATCGAAATTCTGGGTTACGTCTAAAATATAGGAAAATATTTTTTGATTTTATTTTAATTAATTTTTGAATGCACGATTTTACGAGGTCTGTTAGAAAAGTATCCGACCTTTGGCCGGGGAAAAAAACTGGCACACCTGGAGCGTTGGAAACCTAATCACCTTCAAAGTAGTCTCCTTGGGATTCCACACACTTCTCCCAGCGGTGCCGCCATTGGTGGAAGCATTCCGAGAAAGCCTCTTTCGGAATGGAGTTTAGCTCGGCTGTCGTTGCAGCCATAATGTCCTCTCTTATCTGAAATCGCGTTCTTTTCAATGGCCTCTTGAGTTTGGGGAACAGCCAGAAGTCGTAGGGGGGCATATCAGGAAAGTAAAGACCCTGTTGAACCACAGGAGTCTTGTTCTTCGCCAAAAAAAAGTCTGAATCAAGTGCGAGGAATATGTTGGAGCATTGTCGTGATGGAGGCGCCAATTTCCTGGATCATAACTCCGATCTCTTGCGCCGCACAGCATCACGTCGGCGACGAAGGACATTCCTGTAGTACTCTATGTTTGACCCTTTGGTGCGTACTCGTGGTATGTACCACACCCAGGGGCCCAAAGAAAGCAGTGAGCATCACTTTGACGTTGCTGCGAACTTGGCGGGCTTTCTTTGCCCACTGCATTGTCACCATTGATCTAATAAATACATACGGATGGAGTCTTGCTTATAGCCGTAAACAGTGTACTGTGTGGTCAACATTCGAGAGAGATAGTTATACACAAAGTTCTACAGTGAGAGAGCGATAGAAGAACGTAGACGTTAGTCACGTGGTACGACTACCGTGTACGCTCTGTAAGGCAACAGGAAAAGTTGAATAAAATGAATAAAACTAATGATTTTTAATAAATAATTTTATTAATCATTAGTTACTTTTGTATTTTAATAGTGTAATAAGCAAATTAATATATTATTAACTGGCCAATGACTATTCAACTACATTATTATCAAATTAAAAAATTTCTTATATTATATGCACAGCACACCTTAACCATTTTAATTTTTAGTATCCTTAATACTTTATTTATAATCCTTTTCTTATTATTTAAATAAAACAAGAAATTTCGAGAGCGCTGTAATACATTTCTAGCGACAGTAGACCCCAGTCACGTGGTTCTCGCTCTGTCTTTATTGCACAATGTTCACCACAGACTCTCCTTGTCTACACCCCTTCCATTTACGAAGTATTTATTAGTTCTATGATTGTCACCGAAAGCCGTCTGAATCTTCCGAATGGTTTCCACCTGACTGTCACCCAGTTTCAGGCAAAATTTGATGCAGCGCGCTCCAGTCGTTCTGTCATTTTCCTTGCAGAAAAACCGACGAGAGCAATACACACCACCTCACTCAAATGCTGCTTGCCAGCAACAGACGCTAATTACAGGCGGGAAAAAATTCACGCATGTGCACGAAGGATCAAGGTCAGCTCATGCAAGCGCGCTTGGTTCAAATCCATTAGGTTTTCGCAAAAAAATTAGGTCGGATACTTTTCTAACAGACCTCGTATATTTTTAAATCCATTGCTGCAATAATTATTTTTATCATAATTGTTGTATTGAAACAAGTAAACATAGGCAACTACCTGTCTTTAAAAAAAGCTTAAAAAATATTTTCTTAAAAATTATAACGTTGATTTACAGGAATAAAGAAAAATAGAACATTACCATTCGAAAGAGCTTAAAATATACTTGTCCTAAAGAAGTGCAAACCAAAAACTTATATTATTACATATTTAGAAGTATTTGTAAAAATAAAAATCAGAAAAATATTTTTTTTTTCTATTTGTCTAGTGACCTACTAATGGAGATTCCGACATCTCATTTTTTTATAACGAATAGTTTAGTTGTTATTGGAAAAATAAAAAATTACCGGACCCCTGTGGTGTAGTGGGCAGCGTAGCCGATTCACGGCCCAAGGGTCCAGGGTTCGAATAATTGTACTTACTTATTTAATCCTAAAGCTTTTCTAACTTGCGGTGTAAGGGGCGAATAATTACAATAAAGTTGTAAATCTCACCTTTGCTTTTGTGTTTGACGGGTAGATTCTTGGGCAAATCCAAGCTCCGTATAATCTTCTTTATATCCGCCACTCTTTCCTTTACTTTTTCTTGATGTGCGGTCAAATGCGCAGTCACAAACAAAAACGACGTTCCAAACAATACAAACCCTATAGCCACTGCGCCTTTAGTTCTAAAGGCAGTACCTGGTCTTACAGATAAACTCGCCTCTTCAGGTACTGAGCAGTACCATATCAGATCTCTTCTTAAAAACACCACAAGATGTAGGGTTCCCAAAGTCGCGGAATGGAATAAAATATGGGAAGGACCCAGTGTTTCTTGTAAGCTAACCTCCCATTCGAATCGCTCAGAACAAGATTCTTGTGTTCCAAAAACCAAAATATCTGGCACATGTTCTATTCCTGTTGGAAGTACAAAATCATCTAGATCTCTCGGAGGGCTTTGCCCATTCATGTTCCAAGAACCGACAAAAATAGTAACTTGTCTACTGGGAAATAGTCTTTCCAGTTCTTGTGTTCCAAGTAAGCTGTTTGCGGCTATTCGACCCTGAAGAAAGTTTCTCTGACGTGCTTTGTTTGTGGGAATAAGGTGTAGAACTTGTGCAGCGAGTAAAGCACGACGAGCAAGACTATCCATGGAGGTATTCTTGTCCTGGAGGATGCTGTCGTGGGAATTGGAGCGGACGAAAGGGTTAGGGGAGTCTTTGGAAGTTCCTTCTTGCCAGACATGGTCGCCGGACGCACTACTGCAACGGCGAAGTTCGTTTTGAGGCTGAAAGAATACGTATTTCTTTAAAGAGGCAAATAAGTAGCAGCTTCACTGCCGCGACGGTGTTTCATGGACGAGGCGAAGCCAACTTTTTAAATTTAACTTAAAATAGTGAATCTGCATTTTTTTGTGTTGTATATATGTGTATAATGTTTTCTCCGATTGTTTAGAATTAATATAAATTTTATAATTATTAAATATTATAATAATAGTATTTCCATCGTCGATATTATCATTTTGCATAGGGGTGTTATGTAAAAACAAATTTGCATGATTCTATTGACATTTGTTAGGTAATAAAGGCATAATTTCCCTACCGGCGGCCGTGAAAGTAACTGTAGATTTGGAATTAGAATTATAAATTCTCGCACGCTTATTGATGTTAATGAGCTTAATTTTTAAACAATTTTGGTGACATTTTGTTATTTTGGATTGGTTATGAATATAAATGCATTAAATACACAAAATTGTGCCCAAAAGATAACATTGGTAACAGACAGAATTAAAAATACAAATCACTGTCAACTGTCACCAACCTAAATAGTACATGCTACTAATAATAACTACATGAATCTGATCCAACACAGCGAAAGAATACGGCTATAGTTTAGTAGTTTTTTGTAACAAAATGTAGTTAAGTTTAGGTACATATTTTGTTCTTGAATAGTTCTTTTCCTTATTAAATACTGTTACAGGTGTATGTTTGTAATAAAATAGTTATTCACGTCATAAGGCTGATATGAAGCAAATAACAGATGAGGTTGAATATACCGTGTCTGTTATTTGTATATCGGCCGCGTCACGTTCAGTATTTTTCATAATTTTCATAATAACATAAAATATCATCTGAACATTCTCTTTTCTATGCCATATTGTCAGGTGACAGCTCTTCATGATACTGCAATTTTTATTAGAAACACTTGATTTTTAATAATTGTATTGTTATACAAAATAACGGCTGCGGCTCTTTCGACGCATATATTGGTTGAGCATAGAGTACTGTTAAAGTACATTTAACAGTATGGTATTAAGAAAAATCAATTACGGCATTTTTTGTAAATTATTTTCCTGTGAATGTTAAGGTACAATGCCATATCTAAATTTTAAATACCAGTATGACGTAGATATCGCATTGTTGCTTAGCAATCTTAGCATACACAAAAATATTTTTTTCTACAGTCTGTATACAAAGTAGCCACTTGCGCTCTCTTTTGTCAACGCAAAATGTCACTTTGCCGCTCATGCGCGACAAAGTAGAAAAACGCTTGCTTTCCAAATTTCTAACTATATAATGTTGAGAAATGTCACTTGTCTATATTCTTAATAGAAACGTTTAGTCAGGAAGTAATGGCACTGTAGTTACACATTTACCACCTCACAAGTCAATCTGACATATAACTGCTCTGTCGGTATATTACATAACTAAACAAAATGCTTAGATTAGATTGCAGCAATAGCTCAAGAAGAATGAAAAATAACGATAAATTAAAATTAAATATGAAATAAACCGTGTGAACAGTTGTGCTGCCACCTGCAAAAGTTTGGCGTGAACGCTCCCAATGGACATCCACTTTTTCACTGCACTAGTTTACTGTACTTAAAACTTATAATATTCAATTACAAAATTGGCATTAATTTTTTGTAAAAACGAAAGCCAAAACAATATCTCGAAGTCATATTTGAATACGTTCCTGTCTTCATTGCATTGCATTTTATTATTTTTTTGTTATGGTGGAAGACTGTAGAAAAAGTCTTGTGTGTTTTGAGCGCAAATGGACATTCTCGATTTCGAGAGATTGCCGCGCTCCTGCGTCGCGCGTCAACAACCTCTCAATCGACAATGTCCCATTTTGCGCTCTTAATACAGAAATAGCTATTTTCTACAGTCTATATACAAAGTAGCCATTTGCGCTCTCTTTTGTCAACGCAAAATGTCACTTTGCCGCTCTAGAGCGACAAAGTAGAAAAAACGCTCGCTCCTCAAATTTCTAACTATACAATGTTGAGAAATGTTACTTGGCTACATTCTTAACGGAAACGTTTAGTCAGGAATTAATGACACTGTAGTTACATATTACCCACTTAACAAGTCAATCTGACATATAACTGCTCTGTCGGTATGTTACATAGCCAAACAAAATGCCGCACTGCTGTGAAAATAAAATGGGGCATTCATTTACAAAAACGAAAGTATAAAATGCTTAGATTAGATTGAAGCAATAGCTCAAGAAGAATGGAAAATACCGATAAGTAAAAATAAATAAAAAATAAATTTTTGTTATGGTGGAGGACCCCATTGTCGCGACTGTAGAAAAAATCTTGTGTGTGTTTCGAGCGCAAATGGATATTGTCGATTTCGAGAGACTGCCTCGCGCGGCAACAACCTCTCAATCGACAATGTCCCATTTTGCGCTCTTAATACACAAATAGCTATTTACGCACAACTGCATTAAAATTGTTTGTTTACATCTTAGTTACCAGGGCGGAAACTGAAAGATTACATCTTGCGGACAGTAAAGTAGCACATGCGAGCGGTAAAGTACAGCAAAAACCCGGCAACTGGTAAACAAAATGTCTTAAATAAAATTAGAAATATAGTCAACAATCTTATTTTTTTAATGATATCAGGTCTGCTAATGCTTCACTAGTTTTTATTAGAATTGCTTGAGGAATTTCTTTAAAAATTGCATCCTAGGCTCCAGCTTGACATTAAAAAAATCATATAACCAAATAGTTAGCATTGCAATGCATCGCCTTATTGTTTTGCGGCACTGCCACCCGACCACGTAATATTTTTACATAGCAACTAGTTTAATGTAAAAAAATCTGATGTGGCCAGCACATTACCTTCCGTCAATTATATGAGGCATTTACGAAAATTCTGCCGGTGAACTGTTACCGGTAAACAGCTGTTTATCAGGTTATAGCTACCGGAATCGATATTTTAAGAACGCAAGTGGTAAACAGGGGTAGACCCATAAGCTATAAAAAAAATTGAAAATTTGAAACAGGTTAGAAATTTAATGTAGTTAACAAACTGAGCAGCGTCCTACTTTGAATACATTTCCAATTTTAACGCGCGTGCTTTGCTGAGCATCACTACCTTTTTTTGAGATTAGATTCTTCATGAATCCGGTAGATGAATCTGGTAGATATTGTACAATTATTGTCGAACACGGTAACTCTTTACCACTGGTGTTTTCGAATACAGTCGGTAGATGCGGTATCTACCGGTAGAATTTTCGTAAATGCCTATGTATTTTCTATAAAATCCATACAGAAAGTTCCTTGAAAAAGATTCTAAATTTCTTGTATGTACATTACCTGTCGACAGTTGTATGTATATTATACAAATTCCATACAGAAAGTTTCGAGCAAAAAGATCCTATATTTTGAGTAAAATTATAATACAAATATACTACGAATATGTCAATTGCACTTGACGCTGACATCTTTCAATCAGAATTTTATTAATATAGTAGCTAGTAGCTGTTTCTAGCATAGCTAGTTAATTTATGAAATTTAATTTCTTTATAATTTTATAACTCTATATCCATTTAATATGAAGTATAAAATGCAGTTAAATCGTATAGAGAATACAATGTTCTTTAATATTTATAATAACATTAAATGTGAAAAAATGATATTTACCATCGTTTTTTCAAGAAAAACTGTTAAAATCTTCAAATGAGGGTACTTCCGGTTGACCAATTGTAACCAAAATCTAATCAGCTCTTCATATGGATGCAACGAAGAGGAATACGAAAATATTATAATTTTTGGAATTGTAGTTATAGAGTTATCGTAGACGAAAATTTTGTTACACACACACATACACACACACACAGACACACATACATACACACACATACAGACATCATCGTAAAAATAGTAAAATCGTATTCTAGGGACCTTAAAACGTGCTTATTCATTAAAAACTCACCACCGAAATTTTTGACCAAAGACAATACCTTCCTTACCTAAAGGTGACGGATGGTAAAAATAATTTAAAAACATGTCATTTACTTGCAGTAGTGCATAAAACGTACATATCTCAGGCCGAAAGAAATTTACACCCTTGGACGAATAAAAATCCTCCGTTACACGTCGGGCTTCGTCCGCAGGCCTAAACCTTTTCTTTCGACCCTCTATACGCAAATAACTATAACGATAAAACCTGTTCACTTTTTTTAATAATTTAATATTTCTAGTCGATGTTTTACATTTACACTAGAATTTATAATATATATATATATATATATATATATATATATATATATATATATATATATATATATATATATATATATATATATATATATATATATATATATATGTATATATATATATATATATATATATATATATATATATATATATATATATGTATATATATATATATATATATATATATATATATAATATATATATATATATATATATATATATATATATTCACCAGAAGGTACTGGTTTAATTTTAGGATGGCAGATGTAGTAGAATCCATTTCTACACACAATATTTAAGTCCTGCAATTTATAAAACCACATTTTCATGAAGAGTAAAACATTTTCCAAAATATTTATTTATTCAATAATATAGAGCCGCTATTAAATGAATTGATATACTAACAGTACAAAATTAAAATTAAAACTGCACATTTGTTGTATAAACTGTAACTGTACGAAGCTATTACTTACTACACATTAAAATAATCCTATGTGTTTTTTTTTATCAATGTGGTTCTGTGGTTATTGCGTAGTATGTTGTGGTTACCATGTAACTATATTTTATTCAGATAACCATGACGTCATAACTAACCATTATGTTGTAGTAACAAGATTCAACTTCAGCTTACCACGGTTTGTAGCATGGGTACCTGGTATATTCTGTTTTTACCTCTCGCCATACAGAGAGGTAATATTTTCGGTCCAAAAATTCGATAGTGATTTTTCACTGAATAAGCACAAATTAGGGTCCCCACAACACGTTTTGACTTTTACGATGATTGTGTGTGTGTACGTATGTGTGTGAATTTTGGCGAAAAGTGATAAAACGGAAGAGATACTTTACTTAAAGCTCTGAACAGATTTTCGTTAAAAATATAATATATTCCAAAACTTTCAAAATTTAGTATTTAAGACTTATATATGAAGGGAAGCAATATATTAGATTTTGACTAAAATTGATAAAGCGGAAGTGATACTTTACTTGAAGCACTGAATAAATTTTCGTGAAAAATATATTAACATATTCCAAAACTTTTCAAATTTGGTATTTAAGACTTGTGTATGAAGGAGAATAACATATTAGATTTTGAGTAAAATTGATAAACCGGAAGTGATACTTACTTGAAACTCTAAACAGATTTTCATGAAAAATATATTGATATAATCTTAACCTTTTTAAATTTACTAATAAAGACTTTTATATGAAGAAGAACAACACATTAGATTTTGGCTAAAATTGATAAACCGAAAGTGATAGTTTCCTTGAAGCCGTGAACAGATTTTAGTGAAAAATATATGATAAATTCCAAATCTTTCTAAATTTCGTAATGAAGCATTTGAAGACTTTTATATGAAGGGGAACAAAATATTAGATTTTAACTAAAATTGATAAACCTGAAGTGATACTTTATTTGAAGCGCTGAACAGATTTTCGTGAAATATATATATACAGGTTGTTCATTTTTAAGTGGCCACCATTGTGATCTCGGGAACTATAAGAGATATAAAGTCGGTTAAATTAGCAAATAATTTCTATTTTACATGGGTATTTTAATGATAAACTGAAAAAAAAATTCAACCAGTGGTTCTCAAAATATGGATAGCAACTTTTTTATTTTAAATGGAAACATATACTTTTTATTTGCTCATTTAATAGAGCTCTTTATTCTGAATCCAACGATATACAATTATCATCACTTTACATAACAAAATTTTCGAGAAAAAAATTAATAAAGATTGAATTAACTTTCTCAAAATAGGATATTAATTAGAGTGCCATAACTGAAGAAAGTGAATATTTTGTTTATTGCTACTTCCCTCAAATGAGAAATTGTCATCCTCATATTATTTTTAATAAAAATAGATCAATTCAGACACGACGAAAAGTTCTATTTAGAATATACTCACTTTTTTCAGTCATGGAACTCTAATTAATATCATATTTTGGAGGAGTTAATTAAAAACTTTATAAATTTTATATAATAAATAAAATATGAGATATTTTCGAAATTATTAGCGAAAAAAGAGTTTTTATCTGTAGCTCATAAATAAAAGAAGATCGAATATTCCTGTGGTGTCTTTTAAACTTATATCAAAAAGTTGTCCGTGGAATGTGCAAGCAGTTTTGCCCTATCGTTATTATTAACCGAGATACCTTAATAAAATATGTTTAATTTAATAATTGTTTGCTGTTTGAAACCTATGTATTATTTCTCAAATAACGAAACACTATGAAGCGCCATTTGGGTCATAATTAAATGTGGGAAATATTTATTTTTGCATCGTGAGAAATATATTTTTTTAAGAAATAAATAAATATACTGAGAAATAATTTTTATTTCTTAAATTATTTTTTATTTTGTGCGCTATAATGAAATGAGGGAAATATTTATTTTTTAAAATATTTCTCCCGGTCGACACAGGGCGTTTCGGGAAAAATATTTTTCAAAATATTTCTCCCGGACGATGCCGAGTTTTTCGGGAGAAATATTTTTTTAAATATTTTTTTTCCCGGTCGACGCAGCGCATTGCAGGAGAAATATTTATTTAAATATTTCTTCCGGTCGACGCGGCGCAGTTCGGGAGAAATATTTTACGCACAAAAATATTTCTCACAAAGTGCAATGCTTCGTCTGGGAGAAATAATTTTCATAACGTAAACGTAACACAAGACATATTTTTGTGCTAGTTTCTGTTAGATGGCACAGAGCTAGTTACCGCTGGATGGCGCTGAGCTAGCTGTTCTTACCGGAGTGCGTAGTAGTGAGTGCTCGTGGCCGTTATGAAAATTATTTCTCCCAGACGAAGCATTGCATTTTGTGAAAAATATTTTTGTGCGTAAAATATTTCTCCTGCAATGCGCTGCGTCGACCGGGAAAAAAATATTTAAAAAAATATTTCTCACGAAAAGCTCGGCATCGTTCGGGAGAAATATTTTGAAAATTTTTTTTCCCGAAATGCTCTGTGTCGACCGGGAGAAATATTTAAAAAAATAAATATTTCCCTCATTTCATTATAGCGCACAAAATAAAAAATTATTTAAGAAATAAAAATTATTTCTCAGTATATTTATTTATTTCTTAAAAAATATATCTCTCATGATGCAAAAATAAATATTTCCCACATTTAATTATGACCCAAACGGCGCTTCATAAAACACCATTAAAATGGCCTCCTAAGAGGGCAACTATTTTTTGTTAAAAGAGATATGGTTTAATTTAGATCAAGAAATATAAAGAATTTGAATGAATTTTGTACACAAATATATTAAAAATTGTAAAATGAAGTAATACAATACTGATTAATAAAATAAATAAATAATATTACGGTACGTTGTCTTTTACTAACCATTTTAGTAATTTTCAAAATCCAAAATGTACCTAAATTTGATTTACATTCACTAGTATTTGCCTTGAAATCAATGCAATCTGAATGATTATTACTATAATCACGAAAAATATTGTATATTCCAATCTTTCATTACAATCGTCTTACAATCCCATGATTGTACCATCTTTTGTACAAAATTGCAGGAGTGATTCACCCCTCGCCGGCAAAATATAATAATTCATTACACATTTTATTTCGATGCAATATTGTCGTTTACGGAACATTTAAAATTTAAATTACTTAGGTGCAACCGGCTGTTATACTTCATTTCACGTAAGGAAATAGTGACAGGAAGATAGATGCAGCTTGAACTTGTTTTTTAATTGGATAATATCAGGATATTATCCAATCAACCCACAATATTAAACTACATCTATATTCCCATCACTATTTTCTTACATGAAACGAAGTATAGTTCCTCACCGCATATAATCTATACATTTTTTAACAAATTTAGTACGAAAAAAAGTGCATTCTCACATAAAAATTAGAATTATGCTCGGAATTATTTTGTCTATCACAAATGTTAATTTTAATGTAAAAATTTGCAAAATAAAGTATTAAGGAAAAAATCTGTTTAAATGAGTAAAAACATTATGAAAATCATAATATGAGTGTAGAAAATATTTGACTTAACTGTAAATTAAATTTATATTTTTGTAAACACAACTGTTAAATTAATCTTAACTTAAAGTAAAAACCTAAACATAATTTTTATTTCTGAAAGCAGATTTAAACTAACTGCGTGAATATGCAATCTACGTTTTCTAGTATCAAATTATGATTCATAATAAAACTCTTAAAATACACATGGTCACAGACCGACAATTTATACAAACAACTATCTACTTCGTCATTCCATTCAAACTGCTAAATTTAGCGTATTTTATGTGGTCTTACAAATAAATATACGTGAAAATAAGGGTGTGTAGTTTCCTTACTTTTTCTGTAGATATGTGTAAGCTGAGCGGTCGACTAGTTGTCCCTGTAGGACTCCTCAAAGAACTGCTACTTCCTATAGACTTATTCCTACTAATAACTGGCGATTTTGCTTCACTATCTGACCTACTACTATCGTCTACTATACATCCTACTTTATTTGGAATTCTATTTGGTATAAATTTATTGCTAAAAAATCGCTTATTCTTTGTGTTTGGACTAGATTCATGTTTAATAAAATGACTAGATTCTTTGCTCTCCATCGTTAAAAACTAGATTATTGCTGGTATCACATTTTTTACACGAAAATATTAAATCCCATTCAGAGAATGGGATGGTAGTATTATCAAAATTTGTTTGACATTTTAAGATACACCTGTCAGTTACAACATTGTTGCCATACTAAAGCACTATTGATCTATCATAAATCATAACAACGATGAAACTATTTAAATATTACATAATCATTTGTTTTAACCTTATTTTGAAGCTATTTTTATTTGAATTTTGCTATTATTAAACTTATAATTGAAAACAGAACACAATGACGACTCTTTTTCTTATTTGGCAACGTTACATAACAAATATAAATCGCAAAAATTATATAAAAAAAATTTCTAAATCTTTAAATATTTATTATTAAAAATACTGCAAAATATTTGCTATTTCATTCATAATTTTGAATAAAATACTCCTAAACTTAATTTTCTTTCGCTGTCATAATTTTGACGTTTACATAACCTAAAAAACTCATGCTTCAAAATGTCAAACATACATGTATTACAAATAATTAGTCGTTATTTTTATACTAGTTCTTCTACATGTAAAAAAATTGTTCCAAATAATTTAAAAGGAAAAAGTGTAAGCTCTCAACAATGGTTAACTAGACAACTAAAAGATCCTTACGTAGAAAAGGCTAAAATAATGAATTTGAGGTTAGTTTTGCAAAGTTAGAAAACTGTGATTTTAACATAAATAAAAACGACTTATTGCCCATTTCTGAGTCAATATGATTTTTTCTCAGATTTTGATAATGACGATATATATATGTGAAAACGTATATTTTTATTTATTTATATTGAAGTTGCGTGACCGAGTGCTTTATCTCAGTCATCTTGAAAATATTTACAATTTTAAAATAACATAAAACTGACTCCTTTGGTGAGCTTTCTGTGGTAGCTTTGGAATATGAAGTGACGCGTGGTAAAGCATTCATTGCGAACGGTATAGATATATCGTCTTTTCCAAAATCTGCGAGTAATAAGCAGTTTTCATTGTCAGGTGTCGTAGTGCATTTAAGCTAATAGAAATCGATGATAAATACAATATATTAAAACCTGGACATACAGTAGTTGATTGTGGTGCAGCTCCAGGTTCTTGGACCCAAGTTGCTGTCCAGAAAACAAATGCTGACTTAAAAATGCAAAATAGGTCGCAAGGGATAGTTATAGCTATAGACAGGTTACAATTTTACCCAATAGAGGTATTTTTTTAAACATTAACATTCCATAATTCTTATTAACAAAATGTTTTTATTAGCACGCCCATATTCTCGGCGATTCCGATTTCACCCTTCCAGAGAATCAAAACAAAATCAAGTCGCTGTTGAAAAACAATCTCGTCGATGTTGTTTTGTCTGATATGGCGCCAAAGGCGACTGGGATTAAAGATATGGATCAGGAGAATATAATACATCTTTGTTATACAGCTTTTAGATTTGCTGTGCAAATGTTGAATGTAAATGGGACTTTACTAGTTAAATTATGGCAAGGTAGTGGTGCTAAACAATTAGAAAATGACTTAGAAAAGTTTTATAAAAATGTTAAAGTTATAAAACCTTTATCGAGTAGGTCAGATTCTGCAGAAATATTTTTATTAGCCAGAGAATTTAAAGGATTGAAAAAATAAATGTTTTTATGTTTATAATAAATGTTTTGTTAATATTTCTCTTACTTCTGTAAAAACGGTTCATAATTCCAATATTCCATATTATATTATTTCAGTCTCATGAATTATTTTATACCCATATTTACAGATAGACACATACTTATTATTAAAATTTATTAATTACAAATTATTTATAGAAAAACATAAGAATAACAATAATTGTGTATTTTTAGCAATTAATTAACAATATTTAACACGTATTCTAATTACAATTAAAAAATCTGATGTGGCCAACACATGACCTCCCGTCAATTCCATGTTTGAAATAGCAATGAGCTTTAAGTAAATTATCACTTCCGGTTGATCGTTTGTATACAAAATCTAATTTGTTCCAATAAATAGAAAAATCTGTAATACCAAATTTTGGATTAATTTTATTGATTTTTCTCGAAAATTTGTTAAGAGCTCCAAATTAAGTACCACTTCCGGTTTATCATATAGGTATAGTTAAAATCTAATATTGTTTCAAATTATACACGAGTTTGAAATACCAAATTTGAGAAGTTTTGAATCATGTTTTAATATATTTTTTCAAGAAAATCTGTTTATAGCTTCGTGCAAAGTAGTATTTCCGATTTATCAATTATAGAAAACATCTAATATGTCGTTCTCAGTAATATAAAAGTCTTAAATACCAAATTTGAAAGTTTTGGATTGTATCAAATTATTTTGCATGAAAATCTGTTCAGAGCCTCAAATAAATTATCACTTCCGGTTTATCAACTTTAGCTAAAATCTAATATGTTGCTTCCTTCTATAAAAAAGTCTTAAATACTAAATTTGACAAGTTTTGGAATATATCATAATATATTTTTCACGAAAATCTATTTATAGCTTCAAGTATCATTTCCGGTTTATCAGTTTTAGAAAAAATCGAACATGTCGTTCTCATTAATATACATATCTTAAATACCAAATTTGAAAAGTTTTGGAATATATCATAATATATTTTTCCTACAACCGTGTGTGAAAAGTACTTTTCACGCACTAGTGCTTGAAAAGTAAATAAGCGTTGCTAGGCAACAATAAAATTCGGTTAATTTATCTGTCAAGTATATAATTAGGTAGTAAATAATAATAAAAGTAATAAAATTTATTAAGAAATATGAATATACACTGTAAATGATCAAATCTAATATTTTTTTTAACAGATTGAGAACGGATCTAATTTTTAAGAACATTAACACTTTTTTGACAAGTATTCTAACCTAACCTAATTTTTAATATTAATATTAAATATACAATTTTTACATTATAAAAGACTAATCATCGTCTGTCTGAGATTCTTCCAAGTGTTTAAGTTAAATTTTGTACATGTTAAGAGAAAGAGTACTAACAGTATTTGAAGCTGCTGGATGCCTGTACACTCAGTATCATGAGAAACATCAATACCATTTCGGTTGTAGGAAAAATGTTGTATGCAACACGTGTGTAAAATATTTTTTGTCTCGTGCTATAATTTCCGCATTCGGCTGCGCCTCATGCGTAAAACATCGCACTCGACCAAAAAAGTACTACTTTACACACTTGTTACATAAATAACTATTTAACGAAAATCTGTTGAGAGCTTCAAGTAACGTATCACTTCCGGATTATCAATTTTAGCCAAAATTTAATATGTTGTTCCCTTCATATAAAAGTTTTAAATACTAAATTTGGCAAGTTTTGGAGTATTTCATAATATATTTTTCACAAAAATCTGTTCAGAGCTACAAGTAAAGTATCACTTCCGGTTTATAAATTTTAGGCAAAATCTAATATGTTGTTCCCCTTGATATAAAAGTCTTAAATACTAAAATTGGAAAAATTTGGATCATATTTTAATATAATTTTTCATTCATTCAAGTAAAGAGTCACTGCCGGTTATCCAATTTTACCAAAAATCTAATCAACTCGTTATATTAATGTAGAAAGCTTAAATACGGAGAATAGAAATATTTGGAAGTTTGTTACAAGAGTTATGGTGGACGAAAAAATCGTCACACACACAATCACGCACCCGCACACACAAACGCACACGCGCGCACACACACACACACAGACAGACAGAGAGAGAGAGAGAGAGAATTATCCTAAAAATAGTAAAAACGTGTTGTAGGGACCCTAATTCGTGCTGATTCACTGAAAACTCACCATCGAATTTTTGGACCGATAACATTACCTCCCTTTACGGTATGACGGAAGGTAAAAAACAAAATAAAGACAACATTATGATGTCTGGCGCATATCAATTGGGCTATAACTCGAACACTGAGTTAAATGGTTATATCTTGTTCAAAACAGTGATGTGTAATTTTTTGTTCAAATATATTATCGAGTTTGCATTAGGAAACCAATTAATTTTTTTTTGTTGAAATGTCAATGTACTACGATTGAGAACAAAGTAAGCGGTAAGTATTTATCCTCTGAAATTCGAAATTCTATTATTGTTGCGCATAAAACCTCAAGGAACAACGAGAAATAAAGTTTATCAGTAATTTGCCCAAAAAAATCGGACGACAGGCCTCCTACATTCCTATGTACAGGGTGTAAATCAAAAAGTGAAACATAGGAGTTTAACATGGGAAATCAATTTTTCTTTGCGCAAACGTTACCTAATTATTTTATGAAAAAATACTTCAAATAAAAGTTATAGACATTTAAATGCAGCATCTAAATCATGTGAAATTTTATTTTATCTCTTCATATAAACGTAAAAATTAAATACGAAGTTACAGTTTTTATGAGCATTTTGTCTAAGCAGCCATGGATGTGACAAAAAAAAACCACATACGTTGTTTTTTGTCATAAATCCATGGCTGCTTCCACAAAAAGCTCATAAAAACTGTAACTTTGTAATTAAGGTTTATGTGTATATGAAGAAATAATATAATCGTTCCACAGGATTTAGATGCAGCCTTTAAAACTCTTATAACTTTTATTTAAAGTATTTTTGCATAAAATAATTAAGTAACATTTACGCAAAGAAAAATTAATTTCCCATGTTAAACGCCTATGTTCCACTTTTCGATTTACACCCTGTACATACCGGGTGTCTATTTTTTTTCTGAACGTAGGAAATACAATGTTAGAATTTTCAATTAGCCAAATCCCTATACCCCATTTTAGAGCAAATAGTGTAAGTATAAACATTGTTCAGAACTAACTCGGCTATTGAATGCCTTTCCATAATCACTGCTTTTAATAAATTATAAGTAGTAACTGTTAAAAAGCATTATACTTTGCTAAATATTTCAATAATATGCCATTAAATTAGGAGTATTTAAATACTCTTCGATGCCAAACTGTATAGCCCGAAGTTTAGTTTTATTGAATATGAGTGTTTAATTCGTGTTCACTATAGATCAAGGGTTAACAATCTTTTCTGCTTTTGTTCGTATTCCACTTCTTAATAAATTAGTAAAATAGATTTTCTATTAAAATCAAAATTTAATTAGTAATTTATAATTAATCATTTATAAATAAAGTAAAATTTAGTTTTTTAATTACTCTTTGCAATGTAAATTTGTCGATACCTAATTCAGTCAAATAAATGATCAAAAAACATCGCAAAAATATGATTTTTTTGTGTTTCTCTAATATTACCAGTGTATATATATTCTCTGAATAATTTTTCAAACTATTAGAAATTTAAAAATATAGAATTCATCTTAATTTTTTATGTAGGTAGGTATCACTAAAATTATAAAATTGGGAACCATAAAAATCAGTGTCTAAATAAAAAAATAAAATTTACTATATGTATAATACATTATTTATTATTGAAGGTGTAAAACCTTTGTCGGGTAGTTCAAACTCTGCAGAAATATTTTTGTTTGCCATAGATTTAAAAGATTGAAAAAATAAATTAATATGTTTTTATTTTTATAATAAATGTTTTTTCATACTTCCCTTGTACCTGAAAAAAAAAACCTGATGTAGATAAGATATCGCTAAAGTTATCAAATTAAGAACCTAAGAAATTAGTTTTTAAATAAAATATAAAATTTACGATTTATAATACATATTATTTATTATTACATATATTTTAGTATTTATTACATGGGACTACTTACAGAGCATATATAATTAATTTATTAATACATACATATACTGGCACTTTATTTAAAATAAATACATACAATAATACACATTTAGGAATTAATTTACAATTTGTACAACAATATAACACAAAATTGGACGACATGCAATGTTACTGGACATCTAAGTCATGCAATGGGTAAAATGAAGCCTCTTGTTCTCTTTACTCACAAATAGATTTTATATCCGACATTTTCTAACGTCACGAAATGGCGGGAAAATATTTGAAAGTAAATTGCGCGCCGAATAAAAAGAAAGAGAAAAATTATAAATCGTGTTGGCTTTAGTTTTGGGTGTACCAGTCTGATTTGCATAGAATTTGGTAATGAAGACGTCACTCGTTATGTAAGGAAAGTGCAGCATAAAAATTGATGCCGCATACTAATTTCTTTAAAAATATTGATAATATTCATAAAGACATATACAAATAATAATTTCCAGCTTCGTAATTTGACTATATTTTTTCAATAGCGTAAAAGCGTTATACATTGTTTTGAAGATAAAAATTGTTATATATTCGTATAGACATTCAAAATATATTTTTGATATATACTGACATTTTTTTTGTAATATTTATATATATAATTTTTGCTTAGAAGCATAAGCAGACATCAATTTTGTATTACTTGAAATTTGCTCAAAAAATATTCAGGATTTGATATTTCCATAACTGATAAAGAAATTTATCCTTGCATTAGTTACACAGTCCTTAATCCGCGCGACAATCTTTAGTACAATTGGAATTAAAACGAAGATACTCTATTGCAAAAAGTACTATTTATATTTTATTTATTTTAAAATTTGTTCCGGCTTATACATTAATGGGCCAGTATATAAAAATTAAAACACCTCAGGTCTGAGTACACTAGTATAGAAAAACGCGCTAAATTTCATCAGTTATGAATATATATGGTCAAATATTTTTTGTTCAAACATCATATATTCTTCAGTTACGTCATATTTCGGTCATCTTCATTTTTGGTTACTAGTTTCTTCTCTCTTCAATTTGGGCACAGTCGAAGCAAAAGACACGACACGTCGTCCTTTAAGTATCATCTATATCTTCTTCTTTTCCTTTGGAATACATCTCCATAATATTCTTCTGACGATCTCTCCTGACTGTACGGCTGTCTGTTAAACCTCAGTACCAATGGTTTCTGTACTGTTTCATCTCTAAACGTTACAGGTCTCCAGAAATCGCTTTTGTCCCTGTTTCTATGGTTGTATACAGGGTTGAAGTATTGTGGGCGTGGTATTTGGCCGTAATCTTCAAGAGGATTTCTTCTGGGATATTCGGAGGAGGTTAGAGATACTAGATCTGGTTTTTGGGAAATGTAGTCTTTGAAAAGCGCTTCGATTTCACTACTGGATAGTTGGTGACTTTCTGGGGTTTCAGGAAATTTTATTTGTGAAGTTGTGTGCTCTGGGATGGTTTGTTCTTGAGGAGATGTGTTGGCTTCACTTTCTGGATTTGTGGGGGTATTTTCATTGGTCGTTTGTTCTATATGTGTAGTTATATCTTCGGTTTTGTTGGGTAATAAGAAGAATAGAGCTTGTAGGTTTTCAGTAGTACTTTCTACTAATTCTGTTGTAGTTTCGGGTATAGTTTCTGTTGTAATTTGTGTTGTTTCTTCTTGGGTACGCTTGTCAATATCTTTTTTTTCAAACTGACCATTTGTAGGGGCAACAACTATGGCTATTTCTGGATTTTCTTCTTTGTCTTCTAAGGGTATGTTTAGTTGTAAAGGTCCGGATGTTGGTTTGACGTCATCGTCGAAATCTGCGCTGTTTCTAGTGGCATACAACGCATTTAATCTTTGTAAAAGAAAATCTAAATGTGCTGCTTCATCAACTTTTACAAATTTAATACATCTGCCCATTGGATCCGATCTGTAACCTTCTGCACATTCTGGTAGAGAGCTGCCATTGTCTCCGATGTTAGGCGCTATAAAAACGCTCTTCGGAGTAATTCGCCTGTCTCCTTCGTTCGAATTTTGTGAATCGACCAAAAGCCAAGCCTGCCATGCGAGCTCGCTGGGTCGATCGTTCAAAGGACGCGAAGGAAAACAAAGTGTACCACAAAGGGTTAAATAAAGTATGAGAGTTTCCAATTCCATGTTTTCTAAGTGTTGTTGTAGTCCTTTAGAAACATTTTTGAGCGGACATGTAGATGTACCTGGAATAAAAATAAACTATAAGTGAATGAATAATGCATGAAGTTGGATGTGAGCCAAATTTCAGGCCATATGGATTGTGTTTGTAAACAGAAAGAGTAGCGGTGCTACTTTATAAATGTAGTTTTACAATACGAGAATATGTAATGGATTATTAAATGTTAAAAATATATTTACAATATAAATAATAACAAGAATTTGGTCAATGGCCTTATCACAGTAAATATATAAACTGAAAAGTCAAGTAAGATTAAGAACAGTTGGTATTTGGATTGGTGACCGTCTGGGAATACCGTGAAGCCGTGTACTACTGTACAGATGTAAATGAATTCAATAGTTTTAAAAAATCGATAGGATATTTGTATTTCAGAAAGATTGTATATCATAATTCCCATATTTTCCTGTAATCTAACAAAACACTACTTGTGAGCATACATTTTAAAAAAATAATTTTACAAGTTTTTATAGTTCTAAGAAATTCTTTGAAGGATTGTTCTAAAATTTTGAATGCTGGGATTTAATGTCTACAAAAAAAGATGTTTATGTGGCCTTGGTGGCCATAGATTATCTGCAAGTTGATATTTATGTTTGCTTATTTTTATCAATGAATATTTTTACAAAAATGGGAACAAATTACATTAAACCTGAGACTATTTTATAGCTGCACAAAAATTGGGAATAAATGTTTTTAAACATTATACAGCATAATTTCCCTTTCTATCGCACGACTGTCCGTTTTAAGCGTGTATAACTCATAGATAGCGCTGTAAGCATTTCTAAATGTTATTTAGGAAATATACGTCGCGTACGTTATTCTTTTGAAATAATTGTTTGATAATCAGATGAAATTCGAATGCCTAAGTTTAATCCTGACTGGCCTCAAACTTAAAATTTCAAAATTATTTACAATTTTCAAATATCACAAAAGTGACCTCTGTGGTGCTTCCTCCATGATAGCGCTGAGAGCTCTGGAGTTTAGGCAGCGGTATAGATATATATATATTTATATATGTATTTTATGAAAATGGAAAATATAGTAAAATTTAATTTGGTACTTCAAGAAAGAGGCAGGTCTAGGTAAAATAATAATAATAATAATAAATGTAGAAGAATATTCCACTGTGTCCTGAAAAATTTACCTAAATGGAGTTAAGCGTTATTGGGTATATAATACCTATTACATTTTCTCGTGCATTCCCTAGGACTTAGGACATAAATGTATCCCTTGGGATTCTATCTTTTATCCCGTTCAATTAACGAAAGCGCAGCTGCCAGATATCTTCTCCACTTTATTTGGATTTTATTTCCAAAGGAATATATATATATATACCTATATATTTATTTATTTATAAGTGAAACTCTTAATATACAATTAGTTCCAGACAATTACTATAGCACCGGAACGAATAATTAAGTATTAAGAAATATAGCTGAATGTTTATAAATATGTTCTTATCATCTAATGTAAAATATTGTCTTTTAATGAGTATTATCCAAATATTGGGGCAAATGTTATCATCAAATATTATAAACAAATTTATAAATATTTTCTCTCAAATATTCCTATGTTTTCTGCAATATATTGATACAATCTTTCTTTATGTACTAGTAAATATAGTGGAATCCCGATAATACGTAACGCAATGGACAGAGGGTTTACTACGACTTAGAATTTTTGAAAAATCGCCACGTCGAACTTTCGAGATTTTGTTTTGCATTATCAGGAGATTATTACAAATTAATATACAAATAAAAAATTTAAATTCTTGCAAATGACCGTCAAATATGTAATACACAAATTAATTCATATTCATATATGTACAGAGTGAACAGAACAATGAACATTTGAACACACATATAATCCCAAACTCATATTCGTTTGACCGGTTTACATTTTGAACAAATAATAAAATTTATATAAATGCATACAAAGCAGATTGGCACACCCAGCAATGGGTAATAAGCCGTGATGATATATTTATTTATTTTACAGAAATGGTTAGAAAATTCTACAAAATCATTTCGGTTACTTTAAATATAAAATTAAAACTTAAAAAAAAAAAACTGTGGGCCGAATGACTGGTGATAATAGTTCGACCGGTACTTTAAGGATCATCTTCTAGTCCAGATTTGACTTCTACCGAGACCCTTTACTTTTTGCGCAATTTCGTAAAAATTCAGTGCGTACAGTAAAATCTACCTTACAAGACATATGGGACAATGACAATACTCACAGGAAAATGTGCAGGACTTAGGGATGCCTAATAGAATTAAAGCTGGTTTTACTAATAAAGGCGATGTAACCCAATATTAAATGGCGAAATACTAAAGTAAATGAAACTTGTCATTTATTTCGCGGTTATAAACACGGTGTAAATTGTAAATACAAAACTGCAATCTAACTTAAAACTGTTTAAAGTAATTGTTAACACCCTGTCAACATCTAATCTACACCACACCTTAGAAATTTACAAAAATAATAATAATATAGGTTTTATATTTCCTAAATTTTTGTGAAAACACCTTGTGCACTTTTATAAAAATACTTTTGATATGTCGGCTGATGTTACTCCAAAACAAAAATATATTATCTACAAAGATATTTCTATGAACAATGTTACTGAATTTTCAAATATGGCCAAAAAACATGAAGATAAATTTCGAGATAAATTTATACTATAAATTTTCTGGATACCTGCTTCTTAGCTATGTTAAATATTTCGTTTTTCTTGTAACATTGACCTTTTTATTCTTTTTTCTTTGCTAATCAACAATACGATTTCTATTTTGAAAGAAAAATAAACTCTGCTTAGAAACACTTTCTACTGTTTAAACAAAGTAAATCCTAATATTGCTATTAATTAAAATGATCACTATGGCTACTCTCAAGTCGTTTATAAGTGAAAATTTGTTTTGTAACATAAATTTGACGGGAAATTATTAAAGATTTAAAGCTCGTTTTTGTTCTGTCATGTTATGCTTGACATTTTGTAAGACAAAGACGCTTGATCGAGTGTAGATATATTGAAAAGAAAGCAGATTTACGTAAGGAGTGTTGCTAATAAGTGAAATGTTTAGCTTGGTAGTACATTTAGGTCATAAGTACGATCACAACACAACTACATCTGTGGTTGTTGCTTACCTCGCATATGCATTATATGCACATATTCAGTGACTGCTAAACTTTTCAAAAAGTATGTAGGTACACTCGGTACACTAGAGCGAACAAAAATTGGGACACGTAATTTATGGTCTTGGTATTCTAAACAACGCAATACGGCAAATTTTGTTCGGGATACTGAAGACAAATAATAAAATTAAATGCTATATTAAAAATACAAATGCTAACGGCATATATAAAAAAATAGTCGATTTGTTATATGTAGGAAAAAAACGCTATAGATACAGAATGTAAAAATTCTATATAGAATAGATAAACGCATGTAGAATGGAGAAACGTTATATAGAAAAAAATAACTATATATATATATATATATATATATATATATATATATATATATATATATATATATATAAATGAATATCATCACGGCATATTACCCATTGTTGGGTGCGCCAATCTGCTTTGTACACAGATATTGGTAAAGATGATGACATATTTGTACCGTGAGGGCGATTACCAGGCATCACCTCACGGACACTCATTGCTGACGTGGAGAGTGCACCACAGGGGTCAATTTAGTGCCATGATAGGAAAGAAGGATAATCACTATCATCATTTTGATGCTTAATCACTATGTCCATCTAGTTAATAGGGGACAACAGCGCAATTGAATTAAGAGAAATTAGAAAAAAATATTGAATGTATGTTTAATAATGAATATTAATAAAGAAATAAAACGATATAATTGAAATACTTCGGAAATTAGGGGGTTTTTGTTATAGCAGTTCGTCACTCATATGAATTCCATATATATTATTTTGATTGGCGGTTCAAAGACGGCCTATAAATATATAACGAATACCACGTTAGGGGAGGAGCCTACTACCAATGGAAGTAGAGAAATTCAAATAGCGGAGGCGTGGCTATCAATCCAGTACTGCAATTCTCAAACAGTTTTTATTTGAATATAAATGTTTTGCATTAAACTTAATAATTTAAATACACTTGCAATTATAAATCATATAGACTTGTACAGTATAATAATATTCATTTATTTTTTTATAAATATAATTTAGAAATAGCATATATTTCAAGAACATTTAGGTCCATGAAGAAAACAGTTTGATATAAAAACTTATATTCGTGACGTCACATCTATATTTTCAAATTTCGGAGGACTATAACTCGCTTATTAATAGGAATTTTTCACCGTCAGTCTTAGTTTTACTTATACATTCAGATGAAATTATATAAAAAAATGGTGGAATCCCCTATTATGCAAAAAGGTAAGAAAGTAAAATGTCTCGAGTTTCTTGAATTTGAGTTACACATCCACATGATTAGGGTATCCGTATTAATGAGAATTTTGCGTTAGGTATGTTGTGGTAACATTTTGACTAAGCAAAGTCGATTGAAATGTACACGTAGCAAAATTCCATTATTTTTTATATATAGACGGGAATATTTATAGCAATTTAAATAAATATATATCATGATCATGGCATATTACCCATTGTAGGGTGTGCCAATCTGCTTTATACGCAGATACACATTGTATGTATCTCGGTATGTATATATTACGGTTCATCTAATACATCCGGTTGGTATTAATAGTTACTGGGAATCCTTAACACTAACCAAACCAAACCTAACGTTTGTATTAATAATTCCCGGTAATTATTAGTATAAAACAAATAATTACTTGGACCGTAGCATAAGAGCAAATATTTTTTAATGTAGCATTAATCATGTTCAAATTTCAAATGTCATTTGTTAATTTCCTACTCATTTTTATTTGCATCTATTAAAAATATCTTACTTAGCTAAACTATAGATAAGTAAATAAATAAAAAACACCTAAAATTTGAACTATTAGTACTACTTTTTATTAAATTAAATAATAATAGAAAATGCCGAAAACCCTTTAAAATATTGTTGCTAATATTTTTAATTAATTTCTGCAACCTCTCATTTCTGCGCGCCATAGAAAGTCCTTGAAGGCTCTACATTTAAAGAGATGGAAAACGAGAAAGATAGCATAATGATCAGCTGTTACGAATAGGTTAGTTTGTGTATTGTGAAAAGACAAATTTGTATTGTTAGATTTAGTAATAGTATATAGTATAGTGATTATACTTCCGAGGTTCAATTTAGATCCAATTCCAATCAAAATATCACCATGTGGTCAAGTTAAATTAAATGCCAGCGACTAAACATACATGTATATGATCATGAAATTTTTTAAATACATTTTTCTGTTTTTACAATTAATTTTTAACTCCGACATGAACTGAATAACACATTTAAGCCCAAATTTTAGAAGCAAAAAATAGTAATTAATGACCCCACTGCTTCAATAAAGCGCTGATTAAATATTTTTTTTATATTTTTTTGATATATTGCCTATAATCATTTTTATTTGACCATACATATAATCATATAAATTGTTTCTGATCTAATTAACACAGACACAAACTGATGATTACCTTTAATACAGTCGGGGTTACACAGCTCTTTTTTTAATCACTACCGTTTTAAGGGATGACAGCGAATAATATTTTAACTAACCACCTTAACATACACTTTTCTTTAATATTATTAAAAAAATATTTGTTAAATTCTGAAATTTATGTGCAGTTTTCTCGAGTCAATGGACTTACAGTGAGACAGTAATATGAATATGTATATCTGTTCATAAAATCATGGTAAAATACCGACTCCATTTTCTTGTTAAAATTTCCTTATAAAATTGGTGGCATATTTCAAGACTGCAAACTGTCAACTAACATTCGAGTCCAATTATAATCGTGGAATACTTTCCCATTCATGTGCATTATGTTTGAGAATACCCTATGTTTGTATTGTATAACATACACCTGTTTCATATACGCAGGAATGTGTAGTACATATGTACATATTCGTCTATAACGGGTTATTATTTATATCAAGGTCTAACAACTCCATACACACTCTAGACAGATATCGAGAGTACAAGTTGTTCTTTATCGGCAATTTGACTGCATTCGAATCGTTAAACATTCAATTCAAACTTTCTAAAAAGTTCAGAAATAAGTATAGTCTATAGAAAATAAATGTGTGCATTGTTATTAAAAGTATATAATAATATTTAGTATAAAAAATATTGTTTGGGTTTAAAATATAAATGTTTATATTACAACATAAACTACCTATAACTTTTTATAGTCCATAAAATAAAGTATAAATATAAAATAAAATAATATACAATAACTAATATTTCGTTTTGAATTATTGGTGGCATGAGATTAAATGTATTTCACATTTCATACATAAATGGACAATAAATTGTCTTTAAAGTTCGGCTTTTGTAAGTATAGTTAAATATTTTTTTAAAATAATGAAAACAGTTATGTCATAAAATTTACAAACAAATATCTAAATTATAATAATTTAAATCCCAAAGAGAATTTTGGGGAGTGATGAAAAAGAATTACGAGAAATTCGTTCAAGAACTGAAGCAAAATGTACTCTTTTACCCAAGTATATAGTATTGCAGTGTTCAATAGTTGGTAGTGACTCCTACAATCTAATAATTATTAAATTATGAGTACATACTTAGTTAAGAATTATTTAATACTTAATAAATATAAAAATATACTTTTCTACGTATTGTGGATCTATAATAACATTTATATTTTCCAAAAATACAGTTTCATCCAAAGATTTGGATACACTTGCTAATTTGTAAGACTCATTAACCGTTTGTATGAACTATATCTTTCTCTATCAATTATTTATGGATTATTTTGAAGAAAAATACTTCGTTGAAATAATTTTCTATAACTGTTATTTGAAATATTTTTCTCAAAGATAACCGTATAATCAAATTGACAGAAAAAACGTTAGTCAACTGCTCGCGATAATCACCCTTAATCATTTGTTCATACTAACGGTCAATGTAATAGTCTCCTTCATATAATTCTTAATGAAATTTACAGAACAATAAAACTGAACTTTAATTTTAATCTTATACGTATTTGCTACTATTTATTTGTACTTTCTTTGAAATTTCAAATATCATTAGATTTTATGTTCGTAGTCAATATTATTCGAACTTTTTACATCACTTGGTTTAAGTGTTACCTGATAAAGTTAAGTTAAATTTCTGATTGAAAATATTTATACGTTATAACTATTTTTGCACGATCAGGTTTTTTTTAAACGTTTACCGATAGTGTTTCTATGACAGTAGGTTTTATTTACAAATTACTGAATGGTAAGTGATGTGAATCACTTACTGTTCAGGAGGCGAGACGGTAGTAAATAAAAACAAAGATCAAAGCTTACTTTAAAAAGGTTAAAAAAAAATTCAAATCATATTTTACCTTCCGTCACCTTTGGTAAGGAAGGTATTGTCTTTGGTCAAAATATTTGGTGATGAGCTTTTGATGAATAAGCACGTTTTAGGGGCCCTAGAATACGATTTTACTATTTTTACGATGATGATGCGTGCGTGTATGTGTGTGTGTGTGTGTGTGTGTGTGTGTGTGTGTGTGTGTGTGTGTGTGCGCGCGCGCGTGTTTGCGTGCGTGCGTGCGTGTGTGCGTGCGTGCGTGTGTGTGCGTGTGCGTGCGTGTATTCTTTCGTATTCCTCTTCGTTACATCCATGTGAAAAGCTGATAGATTTTGGTTATAATTGGTCAACCGGAAGTACCCTCATTTGAAGATTTTAACAGTTTTTCTTGAAAAAACGATGTTAAATATCATTTTTTCACATTTAATGTTATTATAAATATTAAAGAATTATTTATTCTCTATACGATTTGATTGCATTTTATACTTTATATTAAATGGACATCGAGTTAAAAAATTCTAAAGAAATTAAATATCATATATATTAGTCAGCTTTGCTATAACTCTGGAAACAGCTGCTACATTATGAAAATTCTGATTGAAAGGTGTCAGTGTCAAGTGCAGTTGACAGTATGTTTATGTTATAATTTTACTGGAAATATAGGATCTTTTGTTAGAAACTTTCTGTATGGAATTTGTATAAAATACATACAACTGCCTTAAGGTAATGTACAAGAAATATAATCTTTTGCAAGGAACTTTCTGTATGACATTTATACAAAATACATAGAACTTACGGAAGGTAATGTGTTGGCCACATCAGATTTTTTTAAATTTTGTGCATCGATCGTGCAAAAAATATTTAAGCATCACGAATTACTGATGTCATATAAAATTAGTGCCTTCGCTTCGTTCAATCCCCAAACACTTTCTTCTTAATTATTGAAAATAGTGAATCTGTGAAAAAGATAAGAAAAACGTAACCTCGAAAAAAATTAAATATTTTACTAGAAGAAGGACATAGCTTGCAAAGAATAAGGGTGTATTATCAAAAAATCCGTACAAAGTTGTAACAGACTGTGGAGAAACATTAATTTTGTCAAAATCTAAAATGAATAGATTTAAAAAAAAAACTTTTTCCGGTTATCAATTTGTTGAAATAGGAATAGCAGAACGGCGGTCAAAGTACGATATTGTTTGCGAACGTCTATAGCCTATTTAGTGAACATCAATATTTGGTTACTATAATACTATAGTTATTATTTATATTGATTTATATACTGTTTTTAAAATACTGAATATGTGACATGTAATAAAATGCAATAAAACCATCCCCACAATATAATATATTAAATGAAACCAAGAAAAGGAAGCTTGGGACGTAATCTTTTGGGAAAGTTGCAACAATCTTTAAGGAAATAGGGAGAATATTCAAAATTTTGCATACGTAAGCATTATATTTGCGCAGGTCTAGCAAACCTATCATCCATATCGCCCTATGCTCCTATAGAAGCAAAAGGAAGAAGAAGAAGCATTATATTAAAGAAAAAAAGAAAAATGACAAAATCTGTACTGAAGTATAGAAAAATGCTAATATAAATTAATCAAAAGAACTGCATTTGAAGCCTTGGAATAATAATTTAGTTGTTATGGTTGCATAGACCTAATTAGATGGTATAGTGATTGTGCAGGAAATAAAAATTATTTTTATAAATAAGGCGTTCATCATGTTCCATTGTAAGTTAAATTTAAGCGCTGCACGAAATTTTAACAGAGAGTTAAAAATAAACTGTTACTGCAAAAAGGAGAAATTTGCGACATTATTAGCTAGACTTTCAACAAAAGTGAGATTAGCGGTGAACTTTCGTGCAGATTATGTTATTAGCGTGTAGTTTTACACATGAGGGTGTTTAGTTGTTTAGTTTGTTATAAAGTTTATATAGATTTTTTGTTTCGGCACCCTTTGAAGTTTCATTGAACGGTGTCAAACAGTTATCAGGGGTACACATATTTATGGACAATAGTGTATAATTACATATTTAAACTTCACTGACGAAGAGGTTATACGAAGGTCAGGCTAGAATTATTGAAAATAAGAAAATCAGGTAGGCTTTGGAAAACAAAATCTTCATCATTTTAAACAGTTATTACCTCTCGCTAAGAGAGGTATTGTATTCATGCTAAAAATCGCATATCCAGATTTTAATGTATAAGCACGTTTTAAGGGCCCTAGAATCCGATTATAACATTTTTACGATGATGTCCGTATGTGTGTGTGTGTGTGTGTGTGTGTGTGTGTGTGTGTGTGTGTGTGTGTGTGTGTGTGTGTGTGTGTGTGTGTGTGTGTGTGTGTGTGTGTGTGTGTGTGTGTGTGTGTGTGTGTGTGTGTGTGTGTGTGTGTGTGTGTGTGTGTGTGTGTGTGTGTGTGTGTGTGTGTGTGTGTGTGTGTGTGTGTGTGTGTGTGTGTGTGTGTGTGTGTGTGTGTGTGTGTGTGTGTGTGTGTGTGTGTGTGTGTGTGTGTGTGTGTGTGTGTGTGTGTGTGTGTGTGTGTGTGTGTGTGTGTGTGTG
Organism: Harpalus rubripes; assembly: GCA_963082715.1. NCBI lineage: Eukaryota > Metazoa > Arthropoda > Insecta > Coleoptera > Carabidae > Harpalus > Harpalus rubripes. The sequence goes on along the minus strand of OY720451.1, from coordinate 46,741,787 downwards.
TGTGTGTGTGTGTGTGTGTGTGTGTGTGTGTGTGTGTGTGTGTGTGTGTGTGTGTGTGTGTGTGTGTGTGTGTGTGTGTGTGTGTGTGTGTGTGTGTGTGTGTGTGTGTGTGTGTGTGTGTGTGTGTGTGTGTGTGTGTGTGTGTGTGTGTGTGTGTGTGTGTGTGTGTGTGTGTGTGTGTGTGTGTGTGTGTGTGTGTGTGTGTGTGTGTGTGTGTGTGTGTGTGTGTGTGTGTGTGTGTGTGTGTGTGTGTGTGTGTGTGTGTGTGTGTGTGTGTGTGTGTGTGTGTGTGTGTGTGTGTGTGTGTGTGTGTGTGTGTGTGTGTGTGTGTGTGTGTGTGTGTGTGTGTGTGTGTGTGTGTGTGTGTGTGTGTGTGTGTGTGTGTGTGTGTGTGTGTGTGTGTGTGTGTGTGTGTGTGTGTGTGTGTGTGTGTGTGTGTGTGTGTGTGTGTGTGTGTGTGTGTGTGTGTGTGTGTGTGTGTGTGTGTGTGTGTGTGTGTGTGTGTGTGTGTGTGTGTGTGTGTGTGTGTGTGTGTGTGTGTGTGTGTGTGTGTGTGTGTGTGTGTGTGTGTGTGTGTGTGTGTGTGTGTGTGTGTGTGTGTGTGTGTGTGTGTGTGTGTGTGTGTGTGTGTGTGTGTGTGTGTGTGTGTGTGTGTGTGTGTGTGTGTGTGTGTGTGTGTGTGTGTGTGTGTGTGTGTGTGTGTGTGTGTGTGTGTGTGTGTGTGTGTGTGTGTGTGTGTGTGTGTGTGTGTGTGTGTGTGTGTGTGTGTGTGTGTGTGTGTGTGTGTGTGTGTGTGTGTGTGTGTGTGTGTGTGTGTGTGTGTGTGTGTGTGTGTGTGTGTGTGTGTGTGTGTGTGTGTGTGTGTGTGTGTGTGTGTGTGTGTGTGTGTGTGTGTGTGTGTGTGTGTGTGTGTGTGTGTGTGTGTGTGTGTGTGTGTGTGTGTGTGTGTGTGTGTGTGTGTGTGTGTGTGTGTGTGTGTGTGTGTGTGTGTGTGTGTGTGTGTGTGTGTGTGTGTGTGTGTGTGTGTGTGTGTGTGTGTGTGTGTGTGTGTGTGTGTGTGTGTGTGTGTGTGTGTGTGTGTGTGTGTGTGTGTGTGTGTGTGTGTGTGTGTGTGTGTGTGTGTGTGTGTGTGTGTGTGTGTGTGTGTGTGTGTGTGTGTGTGTGTGTGTGTGTGTGTGTGTGTGTGTGTGTGTGTGTGTGTGTGTGTGTGTGTGTGTGTGTGTGTGTGTGTGTGTGTGTGTGTGTGTGTGTGTGTGTGTGTGTGTGTGTGTGTGTGTGTGTGTGTGTGTGTGTGTGTGTGTGTGTGTGTGTGTGTGTGTGTGTGTGTGTGTGTGTGTGTGTGTGTGTGTGTGTGTGTGTGTGTGTGTGTGTGTGTGTGTGTGTGTGTGTGTGTGTGTGTGTGTGTGTGTGTGTGTGTGTGTGTGTGTGTGTGTGTGTGTGTGTGTGTGTGTGTGTGTGTGTGTGTGTGTGTGTGTGTGTGTGTGTGTGTGTGTGTGTGTGTGTGTGTGTGTGTGTGTGTGTGTGTGTGTGTGTGTGTGTGTGTGTGTGTGTGTGTGTGTGTGTGTGTGTGTGTGTGTGTGTGTGTGTGTGTGTGTGTGTGTGTGTGTGTGTGTGTGTGTGTGTGTGTGTGTGTGTGTGTGTGTGTGTGTGTGTGTGTGTGTGTGTGTGTGTGTGTGTGTGTGTGTGTGTGTGTGTGTGTGTGTGTGTGTGTGTGTGTGTGTGTGTGTGTGTGTGTGTGTGTGTGTGTGTGTGTGTGTGTGTGTGTGTGTGTGTGTGTGTGTGTGTGTGTGTGTGTGTGTGTGTGTGTGTGTGTGTGTGTGTGTGTGTGTGTGTGTGTGTGTGTGTGTGTGTGTGTGTGTGTGTGTGTGTGTGTGTGTGTGTGTGTGTGTGTGTGTGTGTGTGTGTGTGTGTGTGTGTGTGTGTGTGTGTGTGTGTGTGTGTGTGTGTGTGTGTGTGTGTGTGTGTGTGTGTGTGTGTGTGTGTGTGTGTGTGTGTGTGTGTGTGTGTGTGTGTGTGTGTGTGTGTGTGTGTGTGTGTGTGTGTGTGTGTGTGTGTGTGTGTGTGTGTGTGTGTGTGTGTGTGTGTGTGTGTGTGTGTGTGTGTGTGTGTGTGTGTGTGTGTGTGTGTGTGTGTGTGTGTGTGTGTGTGTGTGTGTGTGTGTGTGTGTGTGTGTGTGTGTGTGTGTGTGTGTGTGTGTGTGTGTGTGTGTGTGTGTGTGTGTGTGTGTGTGTGTGTGTGTGTGTGTGTGTGTGTGTGTGTGTGTGTGTGTGTGTGTGTGTGTGTGTGTGTGTGTGTGTGTGTGTGTGGATGTTGGATTCAGTATATCTCAAATACTATAAGACTTAAGACATTTTTAACTACGGATTCCTCAATCTAGCAATAATGGGAAGAGTCCAGTCAGTTTTGGTAACAATTGGACAACCGGAAGTAGTAGTTACAAGAAAAAAATCATCTAAATATTATTTATCGAAAATTTATGTAAATACTTATATTAAAGAACGTTAAATTCTTTATTCGATAAATATAAATTCATTATTATATCTTCTATAGATTTAGAGATAAAGAAAGGCATATAAAATAGTTTGATGTAAAAAATCTCAGATCAAACTACTACAAGGCAAGAAATTCAAATGTTTGTAATTGTCACATAAATGTCACTGTCAAAAATATTTGTATGCCTCTGTCAAAAATATTTGTACATTATTATGAAGATTATGAAAATAAAAAAAAGTCAACAACGCAAAAGAATATATGTAAAAAAGAATATAAAAGGAATTTGCGAAAAAATGACGAATATAAAGAAAAAGAAAAGGAAAGTAAAAAAAGAAAATTTCAGGATATTGAATATAAAGAAAATGTATGTAGGTATTGTACATAATTTATTTTAAAATATCCCATAGATTTTGCAAATATATGTGAGAATTATTTTGTAGTGAGACATGAATATATGTATTTGTATTTAAAAATATTTTTCGTTTTATGCGTACAACCAGGTAAAATATCTGGCGAGAGGTTATGTGTTGGCCACATCAGATTTTTTATCATTTGAAATTAAGTTGCGAAAGTTAATTTAGTTAGGATTAAGTTTTTAAAGTATCGTTGTGAGTGAAAATATGGAATTAATCAGAGAGGATTTTCTTTAATTTTTAGCGAAAAACAAGTAATGGAACATCCGCCATACTCATTTTATTTGGAAATACTCTCAATAACTTTAGCGTGATCCTAGTATATCATAATTATGTAAATTGCCATTATTATATATTAATATTAAAGTATGTAAGTAATGAAACCTTGAATAGTCTAGTCAATGGAGATCAAAAAAGACCTTTGCCTTAAAAAAGGTGGTGTAGAAACAATTTTAACGTATGTTGTTTGGGTCGGGACGGGGATGAAAAGTTCAAGTTTTTGACCTTATGAGGAGACTCGGCGCGAGCCGCTATCTTGGATCAAAGGTTTTGGCTAGTTTCTTAAAAACAGTAGCCCGTATCAAAATTAAAGCTCGTAAATTTTTGTATAAAAAGGGCTCTTATATTTCTCAAAGATTTATGTTCAAAATAGTTAACCAGAATAATAATTTATGACAAAAATTGTATTACTCAAAAAATAAACAATATTAGGTTTTTAATACTTAGTTTAATAGGTTTTACAATTTATAACAGTTTACAGTCGTCGTGGCATTGAAAGAAGTAAATTATTGATGATTTTAAAATATTTTTTCAACGCTTTTGTACAAATTCGTAAACCACTCTGACCCAGTTAAAGATATGATAACGAGGTTTGAAAATTTGAATTCAGCATAAAATTCTGTATCACTTCATGTATTACACGATTTTTGCCGATGATTGGTCCGCGAGTTGCTAATATCTTAAACTTTCCAAAATAGTAAACATCTCCAAATCGGCTTAGTTATCATTTTTACATGTGAAATTTCGACACGATTAAAGAAGAACAATATTACTTTTTTAATACTTGTCGAAATATCACATGAAAAAATGAGAACTTACCCGATTTGTAGATGTTTAATATTTTAGAGCGATTTCTTATAACTTTAGGTTGTTTTGTTAGTAACACGCTAACTGCTGCTGAAAAAAATAATGTAATACATGATATGATGAATATTATGCTGAATCCAAATTTTCAAACCGCGACATCATATCTTTAACCGGGTCAGAGTGATATATGAAATCGTAGAAAAGCGTTGAAAAAAATATTTTAAATCATCGATATCTTACTTCTTTCGATGCTACGACTGTAAACTGTTGTAAATAGTAAAATCTATTAGACAAGTATTATACCTAATATTGTTTATTTTTTGAGTAATATATTTTTTCCCTAAATTGTTTTTAACATAACTCTTTGAGAGGTCATCGTACAGGTAAAAATGTAAGACCCCTTTTTTGTACAAAAATTTACGGGCTTTAATTTCGTATTTTTGTAAAATCTTGATGTGGGCTACTGTTTTTGAGAAAATAGCCAAAAACCCTTTTTTTGCACTTTTGATCCAAGATGGCGGCTCACGTTGAGCCTTCCCAAGGTCAAAAACACACCACCTTTTACAGGGTAAAAACCTCTATTGACTGGACTAGAATGAAACAAATAAAATTTGTACCCTGTATTCCACACATTTATAATAAATAGTAAAATGTTCTTTTTACTATTTTATGAAATTTCAAATATTACATACAAAAGGACACTATCATGAAATAAAAGCACATTTCTATAGTATTGTGTAGTAAATAGTTTTTTTAAGTACATAATAATAATCATTTAATAATTTCATCGTAGCATCAACTGCCAGAAACCCATAAATTTTAATTAAAAATTTGATTAGTTGTGTACGCATGTGACCAGTTTTCCAGCCATAAATTAATTAAAATCATGTGACATTATTCATTCATAATTTGTTGATCCTTATATGTGTTGTAAGTAGTATTCTTTATTTTTTACGCTAGATATACATACATGTCAATTTATTATACTGTAATTAATATCTTATTACTCATTTCTGGGTGTGCCATTTTGCTTTTTATTTTCAGATATTGTTATAATAGTCGTGTTCTTATTACATAATATCTCAGTTCGTCTTAGTCCCCTCAGTTACCTTACTAATTGTGACCGTTCTTTTTATCGTAACTGAAGTGAGATAAACTGAGACCGAAGTGAGAAGAATTCCTCCCTCCTTCCCGATTCTTAGTAACCTCAGGAGGTTGTGCTTGTTGAGTTTTTAATCTTACATGAGCGATGGGGATGAATATTATGCTGTCCCTGGCTGTCACATACATACAATTAGTTTGGTTATTGAAAAGGTTATTTGTTTATTCCTTTAACAATATTTTATGGTTATTTGAAAAAATGACCGAATGAGTTTAAGTAATCATTATTTAAAATTTATTATAATGTTTTCAATTTATTTTTAGGAGCAATTATTAAATGATAATGATGAGTGATATAGACAATTTGTTATTTTCGTCAAGTTCAGCGGACAGTACTTCGGATTTTCTAACAGACAGTTCTACGGAATTTGTTATCGTTCTTTTTACTTCACAAAAATCTCAATTCAGCTTATGTCAAATTCATTTCATTTTGAGCTGAGGTGAGGTGAAGCAAATGATAAAAACAACGCGACTAATGTATGATTGTATGTACGTAAATATGAAGGTTAGTCAAATTTAAACAAAACTTTTTTTACCACAGCTGAACAAGCGAGCACACACGGTTGAGACTGGTTGAAGGAGTTAGAGGACTAGTGGACATATCTAGATTTGGTCCTCAAAGTGCGTGTCGCCGCACGATCGTCTCGTCAGTATTACAACTATTACAATGAACGAGCAAGCATTATTGAATGTCGTTGCACAATGCATTATTGGCAAATTTTTGACTTACAAAAATGTTAAACCGATCAAGATCTTGCACGGACTACGCAAGCAGTTCGATAATCGTTATCGAACACAAGTGTTTACGGCTTTCGCCAGTAGACGTAATCACGTGGATCTATCCATGTCCCCAAAAACCAGTGTAACCCCAAACAAAATTGAAGAAAATTACAACTTTATTGAACAATACTGGCGGCTAACATTGGATGAAATCAGAGAAAGAACTGGGATAAGTTATGGCCTCGGTTATAGCATTGTGTCCTTGTTCATTCGAAACAAGTTAAAGTTTCAAAAACTTTCCTGATGGGTTACAGGTTACACACATGTTGGCCTTACATCAGCGCCATAACCCGAGAATAATTAACGCAATTGAAGTGAACTATCATCTAACATCCTCCTTACAACTCTAACTTGTCTCCGTGCGACTACAATTTGTTCGGTTTGGAACATCCAAACAAACGTAGAAGGGGAAACGATTCGGAAAAAAAAACGAACAGTTAGAACTTGGAAGCAATTAGTAATTGCAACAAAAACTAAAATTGTCTTCATTGACTGCATTGATCGTAAATTGTATATGCACAGTGAAACTATCATTTTACATAAATAATTTTGGCGTCAAATTTAAATATTTATAAAATAATTGATGTGCTCGATATTATTGTTGTAATCTGTGTGATAGTTTCAGATTTTAATCTCGTTCATATTTTTTATGTGACATGCCTCATAGACCCTTATAGTTATATTTTTAATTTTTATTTTACCGACGTCATATTTAAATCGGGTTTTTCAAAATGAATATCTTTTCTTAAACTTTTAAAGTATCTCTAATGAGGAAAACAGCAATTTTCCAATTTTATGAAACGAGAAGCAAGTGAAATTAATTACATCTGACGTAGTTCTGACTTTGCTAATTTTATATTGAGAAATAAATTCATTCTCGTGACTGAAATGTCACATATACATATGTTAATTCTTTTCTATTTTATTCACTGTTTATTACTTCATTGTGTGGGTTATTACAAAAACCTGTGTCGCAAAAACTTTGTGAAAAAAATGAAAAAGAATGTGGAATAGCATGCTCCACGTGATTTCAATGTTTTCATATGTGAATATCAGCTCGTGTAATTAATAATATACGAGTTTGTATATACTAATTAAAAACATATTTAATTGGTCTGAAAAATAATTTATATTCGTATATATTCAAGAAACACATAAACAAACACGAATTAAAGTAAGTAAACACTATTAAAAGTCTATAAAAGGGGTATTTTTTATGTACGTTTTTAATGGGGTCGCGTGACTCAATGGTTTGAATAATCTTGAAATACTTAGGACAAAAGTGATCCCTTTAATGAACTTTACGACAACTTAGAGACACAATGAGGTGATATTAGGGAAACTTCTTCAACAATACTTAAATATCTATTACAGAAGTCTGTGAAGAAAATGGGCATACCTAGAAATTGATGATAAACCTTAATTTTGCGGAAACAGTAATTTCAAAAATATTTTATTAGAGTACACGTTTTTACTGTTCACTTAAGTTGTTTAGTTTCTCAACGCATATTATAAAAATTATAAATAATATGCGACTAGAGATGATTTGTCTATTTGAACTAATTCAAGTCATAACATACATTTATTATCACTAAACTTGTTCCGTATACACACCCTGCATGGGGATTTCGACAACTACAGCTTGACAGTCGCTTTCTAGTGCGTTCTCTCTCTGCGCACTACTTGTCCCCACAGCTCACGGCTCGGCGGTCAAGCTGTAGAAGAGACACGAAGTCGGTTAAATTAGACAAATCGTTATTTGAGGCAAAAATGCATAGGCGAAAATGGAAATTTTGTAGTTTTTTACCTCTCGCTAATAGAGGTATTGAATTTATGCTAAAAATCGCATATCCAGGTTTTAGTGAATAAGCACGTTTTAAGGTCCCTAGAATCCGATTATAACATTTTTACGATGTGTGTGTGTGTGTGTGTGTGTGTGTGTGTGTGTGTGTGTGTGTGTGTGTGTGTGTGTGTGCGTGCGTGCGTATGTGTGTGTTGGATCCACAATTTCTCAAATACTATAAGACTTAAGACATTTTTAACTACGGATTCCTCAATCTAACAATAATGGGAAGAGTTGATTAAGTTTTGGTAACAATTGGACAACCGGAAGTAGTAGTTACAGAAAAAAATCATCTAAATATTATTTATCGAAAATTTATGTAAATACTTATATTAAAGAACGTTAAATTCTTTATTCGATAAATATAAATTCATTATTATATCTTCTATAGATTTAGAGATAAAGAAAGGCATAAAATAATTTGGTATAAAAAATCTCAGATTTCAAGACAAGAAATTCAAATGTCACTGTCAAAAATATTTGTATGCCACTGTCAAAAATATTTGTACATCATTACGAAAAAAAAAAAAAAATTAACAACGCAAAAGAATAAAAAATAATATAAAAGGAATTTGCGAAAAAAATGACGAATATAAAGAAAAAGAAAAGGAAAGTAGAAAAATAAAATTTCAGGATATTGAATATAAAGAAAATGTATGTATTGTACACAATTTATATTAAAATATCCCATAGATTTTGCAAATATATGTGAGAAGTATTTTGTAGTGAGACATGAATATATGTATTTGTATTTAAAAATATTTTTTGTTTTATGCGTACAACCAGGTAAAATATCTTGCGAGAGGTTATGTGCTAGCCACATCAATTTTTTTATTGTTGCGAATACGAGTAACTAAGTGTGATATAATACAGAATTTTGGTTAGCTCCTCTTTAGGGCACTTCTTATTTCCAGCGATGCTCAATTTTTTTTTATCACTGTTGGATTTTGAGTTATATCAAATTTTATGGGGTCTCGTGTCCGCGTGCCTAAGTGTCTGGTCGCTAATCTGGGGGACTGGGCTCGATCCCGACCGACGCCAAATATTTCGAATTTTAAATGGCACAAAATTGATCCCGATGGTGCTCTCTCCACCTTAGCAATGAATGCCCGTGAGGTGACACCTGGTAAACGTCCGCACGGTACAAATATGCAATGGATAATATGCAGTAATGATATATTTTTTGTTGTTATTTTTCTGTTATATTGTATAATTATGAATTATTTTTAATTACGGTAGGTATATAAAAGATTATTTCACAGTACTTCGTGATACCATGTATTTTGTTAGATACGTAACGCTGACTTCTTCCATCTTATTCAAGTACAAAACCACGGAACTTGTGGTAACTGCGCTTGGTAACATTTCTATCGCATTACAATGACAACAAAATAATAAAACTGAAAGAAAACAACCTAATATTCACGATAAGTATACATTTTATCAATTTCATTATTCCGTTATGATAGGCAAATAATATGAGATGTGAGTTCTAGGTATACAGTAATAATAATATTTTGTAGTAAATACGCAAATATAAATTTTATACAAGTATTTATTCTTTAAAAAAATGAAATGGATCGTTTTCTGTGCCGGTGAGTGTACTTCAATGCATTTATGATTATCGCTTATTAATAAATTTATGATCGTCAAAGGCATGATTCATACGTCATACCCTTAATTTGTTTCTCACATACTCTCATTTCCTCTGCAATTTCCTCATGTTTCCTTATTCACTCTCTTACAATTCTCTCTTTATTCTGTTTCTCTGCATACGATATTCACATATGCAATATGCGAACTCGCAGACCGGAAACGGCTGTGCTGTTGCTTTTGCTTGGAATACTACACATGTCTGTCTGGTCTGGCGAAGATACTATCTCTCAGTGGATGATTTGGAGCAAATCCAACATCCAAGAGACTTCACTCACACCGCCCAACGCAGAAACATATGAAAATAAGATGGTTATTATATCGCGGCTGCCGGCCTCAAACAAATTGCAAATATGATGAGACAAGACACTGGAATCTGTGTCAAATACAATGACTGTATTCAAAATATGAGAATTTGCACATTACAGAAATATGGGAGCAAGGAAATTACTGTCGTAAAATATATCATCTTAGATAGACAAAATTTGGGTAGGATGCCAAAATCTGATGTGACCATTATTTTAAAAATTATGACTGGTATTCTGTGCACCCGACTAAGTAGGCAAGTAGCTAGTCATCTGATTATAGAATATTATTATTTAATTTACGATTCAATCTAGTGGATGAGTCGCATGTTTAGTGGAGAGATCAGAATATCAGTCATTCTTTTCAAAAAATTAACTCGACCCAACTATGTTCAAAAACTCCAAAAATTAGTATACTTTTGTAGTCAGCACGTGGTGGAATGTAATGAATAATTTAAGAAAAGTAAACATGAAGACACTTGACAGTTTTGTTAAAAACGTAACAAATGTTTCGTCCTGTCAGACACCAGTTAAAATTTCAAACCGCGTTATACTATCTTTAACATAATTAGAGTGGTGATGAAAACATGAAAATTTGTAAAAAAACGTTGACAAAAATTATTTAAAAATCATCGGTAATTTACATCTGTCTATGCCACGGCGAATTTAAACTATTATAAATAGTAAAACCTGTTAGACCAGTATTAAAAATGTAATTTTGTTTATTTTTTTGAGTAATTCAAATTTCTTTCATATATTGTTATATTTTTTATATATATTTTAAAATAAAGCTTTGACAGTTCATACTAGTTAAAAAATGTAAGAATCCTTTTTTTGTATAAAAAACGTTGAGCTCTCTGTGGAGCTTTAATTTTATATTCTTGAAAAATTTTGATTTTTTTTTTGATACTGGTAATTGTTTTCGAGAGAAAATGGTCAAAACCCGAAATATGCCGCCATTTTTCCCAGTTGGCGGAAGGTTCCGATGTTCAGAGTTCCAGAAACTTTTTGTATGTTATGTAGCGCATTTTTCTGGACGGGATTCCGTAAAAAAACTTTTGTTGTAATGTCTTTGAGCTTGGGGGTATATTTCCAGTAGATTTCGTGGACTAAATCGAATTGTGGTATCGCCAAATTTGCACCTCGACCTTGTTTTGGATCCAACTTAGAACAGAAATGTCCCGGAAATGAATAGAGATAATGACCTGCTGATTAAAAGATGTGAAAATGGAATTTTTGAAAATTTTGAAGTAGTGCCCATAAATGAATACCTACAGGATGTAATCATACGTCGGGGAAAAAATGAGAAGGCATATAGTACTGACCAAAATGAGTAAAAAAGGCTTAATCAACATGGGTCCGATCTTTAACCGTTATCGAGAAAAATACCATTGTCTATTAGAATCGAAAAAAATTGACAAAGATAGTGATTGAACAAAGTTTTGTCTATGTAAGTAAATTGACAATAAAAAACAATAAAATTTTATATGAAACATTTTTAGTAACGAAGTTATTTGAAAATCAAATATTAGCCAAGGTTGCTACATTTAATTTCGTACAATTATTTGATTTAAAAAAAAAACAAAAGCACATCTAAGTTGATCTCTGAAAGGTAAACAAAAAGTCTTATTTAATCGAAGTCGTAACTCTTATAGTTTTCGAGATAGCAGAAAAACTTATTTTTCACTGCCTTATATCTCGGAAACTATTGAAGATCGGACCCATTTTGATTAAGCCTTTTTTACTCATTTTGGTCAGTAGTACTGTATGATTACACCCTGTATATTGTTATATTCGAGTTTTCGACATTAACATTCAATTCTATAAACAAAATTACATAAGTAGACCAATTTTCAGGATTTTTAAACAACTAAAATCAATTTTTAGAAAGCAAATGTTGAAAATATTCCTTCCCAGAATGAACTTCTTCATGATTTATTTTAGTATTGGTATAATAACTAGTATCTCAAAGATATCCACCTATGAAATTAAAGTGCATGAGTAAAATTCCCTGTACTATAATTGAAATTTTTGTTGTGTTAAGTCATTGATGCATAATACAATAAGTAAATTAGCATATCTTCTGGTCCGTTTGAAATGCACGTTAATTTGGTTAATTACGGGTAAAATAATGCCCATATAAACGAAGCAAATGACCATGAAACGCACAATGCTTCGTTAGCATAAGAAATTGTTATTCTGGGTGTAAACAAGACTTTCACCGGACAAGCTGAAGGATGGAGTGTAAACCGGCACTTAACAAACAACACTAACGGAAAGACAGATAAATTTTGTACAAATTTCTTGATTGATACTCTCTACATATCTATGTTGTAATATGAGCTGGTACTCAAACACTGAAATGTGTGGCTTTCGCTTTATGCAAGAAAAACCAATGCCAATTATTAACCAAAATGAGATTGGTAGTGTAATGGATTAAAAAACGCTATATTTTCATAAACCAGAATATCCAAAGTTATATTTTTATAAATTAGAATATTGAAAGTTGAACTGTAAATTGAAGCAATATGAAAATACTTTTTGTAAATTGCAAACAATATACACTTCTTAGTAAAATCTAATAGACTAGTTCTACAGTCATATCACAGAATTAGTGAAAATTTCAAATGTTGACATTGGTTGGTTCATTAAGCCACAAAAATATATCAGCTACTGATTCGTTTACGAATATGAATAGAATTGTTTATATTACAATATAAATTATTAAGTCGTTTGAACATTTAGGAGCATTTTTTTATTAATACAATCTGTATACAAAGATGTAAAAATTTATAGCTGGCGTGCTGAAAGTTGAAACTGGACGTGCGCATACTTTGGTTTAAAATCCCATTTCCCTTTATACCAATTTTTGATATTGACGGAGTCTTATCCTCGTTCTCGTTATAACAATAACATATTACAAGAACTATACATTTATACTTGTCCATGTTACGCATTTTAGGTTTTGCACATTCAAGGTCAGTTTCAATTTATCGCGTGGCGGCTATATCTATGACCCTATAAGATTTCTAGAGTTTGAGGCAATATATTTTTATACTTGTAGTTCTAACTTATAACCATTTATTCATCAAATTAGTTCAATCTTTGATTCTACATTTCAACTATGGTTCGGAGTTAGGGCAACATTATAGAACATAACAAATATTTCCAATTTTCAAATAGCACAAAAGTGACCCCTGTGCTGTGGTGCTCACTTCGTAACCGTTTTGAGGGTCTATGAGATGACGCCTTGGTAAACGCTCTCAACACAAAATTACAATTGTATTTATATCGTCAAAATATGACCAAATATTTAATAATATCTTAGATTGTTTAGCCGTAGTTGTCTCATGGGTGGGTGATTGCTAAATATAACATCTGCCAAACTCACTTGATTTGGCAATGGGTGACTTTTTGGAAAATATGGGGTGGAAAGTTTTCGTCTGTTGAGATGCTGCAAGCTGCAACTTATGATTATTTTGAAAGTATTTTATTATTATTAAACCTTTATTATTACCATTTATAAATAAATACATAAACTAATATCAAATTAACGTATATTACAAAGTTACAGATTGAGCTTAAGTATTATAGTTTTAAGTAGTATAAATATTATATTGGGTGTTCCAAATGGTTGCCCCTTGGACGAAGGTCTCCCCTAATGTTTTCCAGTCTTCTCTGTTTCTCGCTTTGGTTGGCCAGTAGATCCCTGCAACTTTTTTAAAGTCGTCACTCCATTTCCTCTTGGTACGACCTCTTTTTCTTGTATTTCCTAAAGGGATCCAATCAGTGATTGCTCTACATCTACACCATCCCGTATTTTGCCGCATCACATGCCCAGCCCAGCTTCATTTTAGTGCTTTTATTGTTGTAATAACTTTTGCGGTTTTTAATCGCCGGTACAGTTCATTTATTGGGACTTTGTCTTTTAGTTTTAATCCCAGCATACTTCCTAGCATACTATTTTGCAGTACTTGAATTTTGTATTTAGCTTTCCAAAATAAGTTTGTGGACATTTAAGGAGCGGAAAGAAGGCTGAAGGAAACTACTTGAATCATTTAAAATAAAATTCTAAATAATATAAGCCATGTGTCTTTTTCTCAATAAATCTTGCATGACCCTCGTATATATTGTAAATTACATAACTAATCTTTCACAAATTAAGTACAGTACAAATCATAATGTATATCTCTTATAGTAAACGTCATATAAGTAATAAAACGTCTCATAAATCATACTAAATCTTTGAACTTGCTCCACGACATATATATATTATTGAATACGTGACCCGTAACGACATTTGTGACAAATATGTTTACAGACTGTGTGGCTCTTACAGACTTCACACATCATCACGATATTGTTTATGTACCCTTATATTAAATACCAATTAACACAAATGATACAATCGTAATTAGGAGTATGTGTGAAAAAATTCAACAATATATGTTCCGGTATTATTATTATTGTCTGTCGAGGTCGAAAAAATTAAAAACAAACTTAGATTTCGTTAGATTGGTTTCCTTCATTACTTAACTTAAGACAAATACTTAATTATTGTGCAAAAAAATTGTTACATAATTTATGGGAATAGAAATTATTTCAATATACGTACATATTCGTGTTCTTCAAAAACTAATAGTCAAATTCCACATTGAGCGATATACCGGGTGACTATTTTTTTCTTAGGAATATATATATATATATATATATATATATATATATATATATATATATATATATATATATATATATATATATATATATATATATATATATACAATGATAAAATAAATAAAAATAATATCTTCTCTGTTAAGTTTAGAACAAAGGTTCCAAAATTTATTGATTTAATAAATTACTGTGCGAATTGAAATATAATTGCATTGTTAGAGACAGATAGTTATGTATATATTTACTTATTCTTGGTTTAGTTGCTTTGATTTTATTCATATTAAATAATGAATACTCCATTCATTATTTAATATCAATAAAAAACACAAAAAAATACAAAAGAAAAAGTACAATATTAATTCCAATTTTAAGTTACAGTACGCCTTCAATGGACAGTGCAGACCACTCTTCAAAAGAGACCCTTCGTCTTTGTTTACGGATGGGTTAAAACAAGAGTCAGGAGAAACTGGCATGGCTGTATTTGATCCAGGTTATCAAAATCTGGGAGGAGTCAGCCATTGCCTCATAATGGAGAGACATTTCTACCCATTCCCTATATTTTTTCATTATTTTTTGATTAATTTTGCAGACATCGCCCTAAAAATCGTATATCGAGATTTTGGTAAATGGTCACGTTTTAAGGCCCTTAGAATCCAATTTTAACATTTTCACGATGATGTATGTGGGTCTGTGTGTGTATGGATCCTCCACTCTAACTCAAATATTATCATTCAGAAAATTTTGAAACCTTGTATTTTTACCTTATTCTAATATAGAAAGAAGCCATTATATTTTGGTGTAAGTTAGATAACCGGAAATGGCACTCTATTTGAAGTTCAAAATAGTTTTTATTCGAAAAATATCTTTAAATGTTAGTTTTACGCAATTTATATTATTATGAAAATTAAATATTATTAAATTTTCTACAGATTTGCATTAATACTCTTTCTATATATTTTATGGAAAAATTTATAAAATAATGTATAATAATGTATAATTTAACTCTCAGATAACTGTCACTGTCAAAATACTAATCATTTCAAATTAATAGTGGCAATGTTTTAAAAAGAAAATAGTAAATTGAACAATAGTTATGAAAAGAACTAAATATAATTTCCAGCACGAGTAAATATGTAAGTACCTATGTATTTAAATTAATAAAAATTAAATGGTGGGAGGTATTGTGTTGGCCACATCAGATTTTTTTATACAGGTTTCATAAAGGGTAATTGTTTTAAAGCAAGTACAAGTGACACTAAAACGGGCCACTCAAAATAACTTTTTCCGACTGACATTAAAAGTCCGATTTTTTGACAGCCGAGAGTCTGTAAAATGTCACTTTTACTGCCTATTCCATAGCAACCGCTATACAAACGTATAGCAACCGTTCAACAAACGCATAGCAATATAATTTGATGGCGATAACTTTCAAAATAGGTATTAAAAATAATTAATAAATTGATATTAATTTTCAATTGGCAAAATGTGTTCAACATGGCACTAAACAGAGATTTACAGCTTCGACAGCTACGCCTCGGTAATGAAACGCAGCGCTGTAAATCTGGCATTTTAGTGCATAGTTAAACAAATAACTATTTGATTGACAATTATTTTTCAATTTCCTTGATAAATTGTAAATTAGGCTTAGGGGCTTACATGATGGTATTTGGCATGATGGTAGCGCTTCCGGTTTACCCGGAAGTAACATTAACTTTCATCTATCAATCTACATAAAATTACCAATTCAACGATAGGTTTGAATGCATTATTGTTGAAGAAATAAATACGATTTCGAGAACTATAAATTTAATACTTGTTATATTTTTGGTGTTTGAAACAAATTAGTAGGTAAGTTTCGTTGAAAAGCTAATAAATTCTCTGTTCAATAGTGTGACTTTCCAATATGGCGGCCATATAAAAATTAAAACTTTGGCATTATGTTTCGAAATCTAACAATGATAAAAATAATTGAGAATCACTATTCGAATGAACATAAAAAAAGTGATGGAAACAAAATCCAATATTATTTAATTATTTTACATTTGAAAGTTATTCACAAAATAAAATAAAAAACTGCAATATTTACATTTTGGCCCTCGTTTTTGTCTATTATTTTTCTCAAATAACGAAACACCACTAAAATGGTCTCCTATTGAAACTACTTTCGTCTAATATAACTGACTTATCTCTTGTCTTATACTTAGCATCTTTTCTCAGGGCGCGTTTTTTGAGATATTTTTACTCATTTTTTTCATTGTTAAACAAATGTTCAGTAAGGGTGGCTTAGATTTTTGCCCACCCCCCTCATACCCAGTTTAGGGTTATTATTATTATTATTATTATTATTATTATTATTATTATTATTATTATTATTATTATTATTATTATTATTATTATTATTATTATTATTATTATTATTATTATTATTATTATTATTATTATTATTATTATTATTATTATTATTATTATTATTATTATTATTATTATTATTATTATTATTATTATTATTATTATTATTATTATTATTATTATTATTATTATTATTATTATTATTATTATTATTATTATTATTATTATTATTATTATTATTATTATTATTATTATTATTATTATTATTATTATTATTATTATTATTATTATTATTATTATTATTATTATTATTATTATTATTATTATTATTATTATTATTATTATTATTATTATTATTATTATTATTATTATTATTATTATTATTATTATTATTATTATTATTATTATTATTATTATTATTATTATTATTATTATTATTATTATTATTATTATTATTATTATTATTATTATTATTATTATTATTATTATTATTATTATTATTATTATTATTATTATTATTATTATTATTATTATTATTATTATTATTATTATTATTATTATTATTATTATTATTATTATTATTATTATTATTATTATTATTATTATTATTATTATTATTATTATTATTATTATTATTATTATTATTATTATTATTATTATTATTATTATTATTATTATTATTATTATTATTATTATTATTATTATTATTATTATTATTATTATTATTATTATTATTATTATTATTATTATTATTATTATTATTATTATTATTATTATTATTATTATTATTATTATTATTATTATTATTATTATTATTATTATTATTATTATTATTATTATTATTATTATTATTATTATTATTATTATTATTATTATTATTATTATTATTATTATTATTATTATTATTATTATTATTATTATTATTATTATTATTATTATTATTATTATTATTATTATTATTATTATTATTATTATTATTATTATTATTATTATTATTATTATTATTATTATTATTATTATTATTATTATTATTATTATTATTATTATTATTATTATTATTATTATTATTATTATTATTATTATTATTATTATTATTATTATTATTATTATTATTATTATTATTATTATTATTATTATTATTATTATTATTATTATTATTATTATTATTATTATTATTATTATTATTATTATTATTATTATTATTATTATTATTATTATTATTATTATTATTATTATTATTATTATTATTATTATTATTATTATTATTATTATTATTATTATTATTATTATTATTATTATTATTATTATTATTATTATTATTATTATTATTATTATTATTATTATTATTATTATTATTATTATTATTATTATTATTATTATTATTATTATTGTTATTATTATTATTATTATTATTATTATCATCATCGCAGCGAGAGAATGGTAGCACTAATGTGACGTCACAATGACACTAACAACAAACCTCAAATAACTCGCATAGTAATTATTAAATTATTATTTCATCTTAATCGCTATTTATTAAGTAATACATTAAGTATAAAATGTACATTTCATTATTTTTTGTAATGGTGCAGGACCCCTTTATATTTTATTTGAGCTATGGACAAAACTGTGGAAATAAGTTTCAATCAAAAAAGCAATAAAGTGAAATTCAATTATAATACTTAACCCACGTGCACACTAACCACGATACAAATGTATGTCAAGTGTAAATAAGGTACCTATGGAATATTGATAGCAGTCAATGGAAACACCCTGAACTGGGCCAAGGGTTTGAAAAATACAAAATGAATGAATACGGAAACAAATTAGTGAAATGACAATTTAATAGATTAATAATTACTCGTAATATCGTTGATGTTGTAATTATTGATAAAATTTATATATTTTTAATGTTTATAAACCATTTTGATAAAATTCCAGTATTTGGATAAAAATTTAATGACGTGTTTTGATATTTGAATGACTAATACTTGTGAGTACATTACTTGTTTGCATTTCTGGCAGCGTCGGCTCTGTTTCACACAAACACGACTGAAAAATACTCGAACCGACACGTAGCTCCGCCTGACGTTCAAGGTGCGACATATCTGTTACAAGGCAACAACATACATTTGAGTGACAACAACGCCACCAGATGTATTACGGTTTTACAAAACCGGCGATGTCTTCCTTGTCGTTTTACTCTTTTATTGTATGATACCGCAGAACTTCCTTTTGTATTTCTTCAAATAAATTTTATATTTCTTAATATACCAGGTTAATTATTCATAATTTTGTCCTGTGTTTTTCTAATTTATTTCTTCAAGAAAAATTCACTACAATCATTCAAGAATATCGTTGAATTCGTAATTTTACGTAGATTTTAAATATGTATATAAAAATATAGGATGTCCTATTCAAAATATAAAAGTTAATGTCAGTTCTGGTTAAACCGTGAGCGCTACCATCATGTCAAATACCAAAATTTGGGAGCCCCTACACCTGTTTACAAATATAATCGTATAAAGAAAATTAAAAAATGATTATAAATAAAAAAGTTATACGGAGTGGCTCGTTTTTCAGTGCCACTCTGTATATCACTGCACTACCTATGTAGATCCAGAATTTTATAAAAAATTAATTTGTTATAAACATAACATTTACAATTTTGTGAAAATTGTAGCTCGGCGCAAATGTTATGATTTTGGAAGAAAAACAAAACATTATTTCATATCCTTAAAAGTTACGTTTGTGATGATCATTTGTTAAAACGTGTAATGAAAATAGTTATAAAAATGAATATGATTACGTGTTGGTGGTAATAATTTTTTCTCCAGTCTATATAGCCATTTGCGTTCTCTTTTGTCAACGCAAAATGTCACTTTGCCGCGCATGCGCGACAAAGTTGAAAAAATGCTCGCTGTCCAAATTTCTAACTGTACAATGTTGAGAAATATCACTTGTCTACATTCTTAATAGAAACGTTTAGTCAGGAATTAGTGGCACTATTGGCACTGTACTTACACATTTACCACCTTCACAATCACAAGTGAATCTACATAACCAAACACCGCACCGCTGGGAAAATAAAATAGCGCATTTATTTACAAAAACGAAAGTATAAAATGCTTAGATTAGATTGAAGCAATAGCTCAAGAAGAATGGAAAATAACAATAAATTAAAATTAAATATAAAATAAATTGTGTGAACAGTTGTGCTGCCAGCTGCAAAAGTTTGGCGTGAACGCTCCCAATGGACATCCGCTTTTCCACTTCCCTAGTTTAATGTACTTGAAACAAATAAATTATACAAAAACTTATAATACTCATTACAAAATTGGCATTAATTTTTTGTAAAAACGAAAGCCAAAACAGTATCTTGAAGTCATATTTGAATACGTTCCTATCTTCACTGTAAAACCATTGAGTAGTACTGTAAGTACAAACTGTACATTTTATTATTTTTATGGTGGAGGACCCCACTGTGGCGACTGCAAAAAAAAAATCTTGTGTGTGTTTCGAGAGAATGCCGCGCGACACAGGAGCAACCTCTCAATCGACAATGTCCCATTTTGCGCTCTTAATAATGCAATGATGCAGTCCTAACTGATCTGTCCCAACTGATCCAACAGCCGATTTTAGTGCCGACTGATTCACTTATACCACCTGAGCCTGAGGTATAGCCAGTCCAGCAATCGTTTGAACAAATGACTTTTAAATCCTACGTACCAACACTAATCGTTGCTACTTGGAAAACTTTTGCGTGTCACGCAAATATATAAGTATAATAAGCAGAGCCTGCCAAGTTTACTGGAGGGCCCGGGGACGAAAAATTATTCGAAGCCCCTTCATACCAAAACTTACATAAGTATATAGGCCAAGGTAGGGGTTGTTACATAAAAATATATTTTTATGATACAAACCATATAAACAAAAAAAGCAAGATCAAAAACATAATAATTATTAACTACGTCACATCCACGTGATATTTGGCCAATTGTATTGGACTTTGGCATGTTCATTAATACTTTTGTAATGAATGAAAAATATTACATTTTTTTAAACTCCGCATTGTTCATTTTTTTATATACGTATAGCATATTTTTTTAATGAAAAAGTTTTCTTAACCGGCTATGGTACTTTACTTGAAGCTCAAAATGGTTTTTCTTCGAAAAATACGTTCAAATGCTATTCTTTCGAGATTTGTGTTATTATAAAAATTAAAGATTATTAAATTTTTTACAGATTTGCATAAATACTTTTTCTATATATTTTATGGATAAATTTATGAAATTATCTGTAATTTAAATCCCGGAGCCTATGCTTTAAATAAACAGCAAACGTAACTCCTTTGTTACACAGTTCATATTACAAATATATGTAACTGGCAGATAAATGTCACTGTCAAAGAATTTATCATTTCAAATTAATAATAGTAACGTTTTAAAAGGAAAATAGTAAATAGAACGTTAGTTATATGGAATGGATCTTAATACAGTTTCCAGCATAACTAAATATGTAATAAAAAAATATATATATCATCACGGCATATTACCCATTGCTGGGTGTGCCAATCTGCTTTGTACGCAGATATCGGTAATGATGATGACATATTTGTACCGTGCGGGCGATTACCAGGCGTCACCTCACGGGCACTCATTGTTAGCGTGGAGAGTGCACCACAGGGGTCAATTTTGTGCCATTTTTATTCGAAATACTAAATATGTAAGTATGTATATTTAAATTAATAAAACTTAAATAGCGGGAGGTATTGTGTTGGCCACATCAGATTTTTTATAATAATTTGTAACTATATATCCTTAAACCCAAATGTATATTTCTTAGTTAATATTTGTTTTCACTTGCAATAAATGAGTGGTAAATTTTCCTATCAAAATATTATTTATTTATCTCAAATGTTGTTGAAATAATTTTTGCAATAAAAAATGATTTTGCTGAATGAAATATAAGATCTTCAACACTTTAGATATCAACATAAATGTTAGAGAAGGTTAAAAAAACAAACATTCTAAAAGTTTATTTTTTTTGTTCTGTTTATAATTCTCCATAATTTTTCTCTACTAAACATTTCAGTAAGTAATTTATCATCCTTTATTAAGCTACTGGTTTTGCCATTAACTTTGTAGGAGAAATAAATTACCTACTATAGAATAAAATTCTTAAAATAATTCGCAAAAATTACATTCAAGTTCTGGGAAATTTTACGCGTAATAAATTTTGTTTTGTTTTCAAAGTTAACAAGATTACGATTTTTTATAATTTGTTGATATAAAACGTAGCAGATTAAATACTGCTATATTTGTATACAAATATTTGACAATGTTGTAGCACTTGAGTATAGAGCATACTTACAGAATTTTTTTAACAGTGTGATAATTATTTTAAATATCATTTATTATTTGTATAAAAAATAAATAAATTTGGGACTAAACTTTGTTCCATTTAAGCCATTCAGTATTGCAGAGAATAGGGCATAGTTTTGAGGTGTCTAATTGGCTGAAATTGGAGACAATAGTCAAGTTTACCCAATGTAATTTCGGCTACTTAAAACTGGCACTGATGAGACCGCCATCTGTTGAATGGTATAAATAGAACAGAGAATAATCTCACTAAATCTGAAGCAAAATTTGCGTAAAAATATAGTGAAACAATGAGGTATGTG
Organism: Harpalus rubripes; assembly: GCA_963082715.1. Classification (NCBI taxonomy): domain Eukaryota; kingdom Metazoa; phylum Arthropoda; class Insecta; order Coleoptera; family Carabidae; genus Harpalus; species Harpalus rubripes. Next base: position 46,719,347 of record OY720451.1, on the reverse strand, counting down.
ACGTTGATCAAATTTGAAGACAATATTAATTTATTATTAATAGAAATCAAGAAAATTCAACATTAAATTCTTTGTGGCGTCATCTGAGCGAAGTAATACAAGCAATGGTGACATCAAAGAAGTTATAATAACCCTCTGAAATATTTAGAATTTCGTATTTTATTTATAATTTTCCCTTAAAACTGCGATTTATTTTAGTTTCGTATTATGTAGTTTATAATTATTATTAACAAGTTTTGTATTTACAACAGGTAACTACAACTGCAACAAAATAAAAAATGACTTTGTATTCCGTATAACAGATTTCAATTAGACATTAGACAAATTGTACGAGGTATTCCCATACAGTAACCCATTCAAGTACCAACCACGTTTATCGTTGTCTTGACTCTATATATCACACAATGACATTTCGTATTCACTATGACAATATCATTGATACTTTATAACTGTATACACTTATTATAATTTATAGAATAATATTGTCTTTCCTCTTCTCCGGCGTTGTTCCGTGGCATTTGCGAGTCGTGTTGTAAGAGACCTTGACTCTTACACCACCGGTCATTGGTTCAAATCCCGCCAGTGCTGGTATGATGGCGCCACCTATCACTCAGGAATTCCTGCCTGATGTGTTTATCTTCTATTCATGTTATATGTTATACAAGTCTTAGAGAAGTGAAACCATTTAAATGCTATCAAATATCCTTATACTTATATCACGTATCACTCTTAGAAACAGATAGGGAAAATAACACGCACGAAAATCTATTATCCTAGTCCCAGCAGGTCCACTATGATATTCTAGACATATTGTCTAAAATATAAAAAGTCAACATTTTACTAGCCAATATGACAAAAAAATGACTATATGATTCTAGACAATTTTTACTATTTAATCAATGTAAAATTCTTTACTTGAATCATAGTCATTTTGTCTTGTTTAAAGTAGATATTTTTACAATTTAGCTTGTAAATAATTTACTGGGTTTAAAGACAATATTTACTCTTTGGAAATCGTCACTTTTACTTTGTAGAATGTCATTTTGACTATTTTAATTTTGCCCTTTTATCTATGCAGTTTTACCATATTGACTGTTAAAAAACTGTCAATTTGACTATGATTCTATTTTATTTAACTAGAGATTTTTGTCACAGGGTACAAATATAAAACATATATATGCATTTTTTTTATTTTAATAAAAATAATCGTACATTCGATAAATAACATATAATATATCATACGTTTAAAAAAACTTTTATAAAAAATCAATTATAAACTACTAAGTTATATATTATAATTATCATCTAATAATACCGTATAAGAATAATAAAAATGGTACTAGGTTGGGATCAAAATGTGCTCCAAATACCGTATGAGACATGAACAATTGGTGAAAAGCACTTACAGTATTTGATGTACGACAGTCAATAAACCTTTTAACAATGCAAATTAAATACTGATCTATTGGTCCTTTAGTTGGCCCACGGGCTATCAGAACGGGTTAATTTGGCTTTTTTTATTAAGACCATCTGTCATTGAAAGTCCAGTCTAAAAATATTATATTTTTTATATAATAAACGTTCCATCCAACAGTGTAATGAAATATCTATGTACCTTGTGGAATATAATTAGCCGATCTACACTAGACTGGATTGTGTGTTGCACTTGCACCACCTCGCGCTGTTGGTGGCAATAAAAATAATAGAGCTATAAACCCTTTTGTATAAAGACTCCAGTCTGAAAATATTGTAATAATTAGTAACTACAAAAATCACAACATAATGACAAATTACCAGAAGTTAATTCAGAATTTGGGTCCATTTTATCCACCAAAATACATGCGACACAAGAGCACAGTGTACTGATCATCAAATAAAAACAAAGTGAAAACCATGCTCGTTCACACTAGTTTAAATTTGTATAGGTACACTAGTAAAATTTACTAGGGTTAATAGTATATTTTAAACTCGTTCAAACTTGTTTCATTTAATGACTATGGTAACCAGTGCAGCATACTATACTTTCAGTAAACTTTACATTAAATTTTAGTCAACTGAAATTTTTACTTTTTTTAAAAACAAATTGACATTGTACAAATGTTTTATTATGTATTACTAGGTAACATGTTAAAATGATATTACAAAAAGTAAAATCAATTTTTACTTATTTATACTTAGTTAGAATAACATTAGAAACTAGTAAATAAAGCTTGACTAGCGCCATAGAATTCAACAATTTCTAAGAGTGTATATTTCAATCGAAGATAAGCGTGTTTATTAGGCGCCACTTTCTAGATTACCATATGATATATTTTAGTGCTGAAGGAGTCTATATTCAATGATATTTACATATAGACGAAAATAATTATTAATTAATTATTTGCACGATCGGTTTTTTTAAATGTTTACCGATAGGGTTTCCAGGACAGTATGTTTTATTTACAAATTACTGAACGGTAAGTGATGTGAATCACTTACCGTTCAGAAGGGATGACGGTAAGTAAATAAAAACATAGATCATAGCTTACTTTCAAAATGACAACTATTTTTTTTTAAAATGTCAAAATTTTCAAATCTTATTTTTCAGAAAATTTTGTGCGTCGATCGTGTAAAAAAATTATAAGTATCACGAACGTTAAGGAATTACCGATCTCAGACAAAATTGGAGTCGTCGCTACGCTCCTCCCCCGAACAATTGTCTTCGATCGGTAAACTGTCCTTGTCCTTACCGTTCGTAATACTTATGCCCAGTTGCAGAAATGTTTATCAACGCATTGTTCGGTTAGCGAGTTCATCAAATCTTATGACGTGTAAATCATTGCTGTCAAAAAATCGCGTTGCATTTGTTCGTTTTGATGAACCGTTCACCGGCATTAATATATTATATTGTTATATTTTACTATTGCTTGCTATATATATGACCTTCATTCTTAAACGATTTTTGGTTATGTTTTGTTATTTGGGGCTGATGGTATCGTAACGTTCTTATTTATTTGGGTGGAGTGTAAAAATTAAAGATTTATTAATTAAAATATATGTTTATTGAAACGATAAACAAATATTTAAAAGATAATGACAATGACGATTACTAATATTAAACAAATAGTAAATACTAATTTAAGACTACGAATATAATTAATTAGTTAAACACTAACACTATTTATTTATTTAAACAATCAACACGACTATTTATTTACACGATAATAGTTAATTTATTTCGACTCACTGAGTTTCGCTATTTACACTATTTATTTATATCACGTTCAACTATCCGACCTCCCGACCAAAGCGTCTATATATTCAACTGACTCAACAGCGTCTGGATATTCAACTGCCCGGGCAGAATTCACTCCTTTCACCCCACTGTCTATTTATGTAACTAACTAACTGTCTTTCTGACTAACTTCTAACTTCCACAGCTTCAGTGTCATCGACTGTCTGTATGCTATAATTCTTCAACACCACTGTCGAGTATCCACTTCCACTCGCCGTTACTGTCCCCATATACCTAGCTTCCCAATACTCCTCAAAACTTCCGAGTATTTACTTCCACAGCTATACCAGTATACCAGTAACTTCCCGAGTATTCCACTCGACATCAAACTGCATACGCTCACCATGATACTGCTGTGCTACTCAAACTCACTGATACCTTACTTCTTACTGTCTATGTAACTGTTCTTCTGACGGACTAACACGCTATGTGGCTGTCTGTCTTCGTACACACGTACGTCGCTTATATAGAGTTGTTCTCCTCGTCATAACAATGCGCCAGAAATTACGCTTATCTCCCCTCTTGTTTACACAGTAGTTCCCTTACGTCGCCTGCCTCCGCGCGCCGCATCTGTTATTGATCACCTACCTAGGCTCATCCTACCTACTAGAACGTTTCTATTCATAGGCGTCGGTTCGCACGCGCCGGTCGGGGGCTCGCGGACCATATATTGTAGGTACTTTCACGTTACAGTATTCAGGACTGGGAACTCAATTTATTATTAAGAAATTACTCATTCAAATGGACTTTTTCTCTAAAAATTACCACGAGACAATAATATTGCTATTAAAACCGGTACCGAAATGAATCGGTCCACCGGGAATTCTCCCAAATTCCCAATGGCCAGACCGGCTCTGTTGGTATTACTGCACTAAATAAAATACCACAAATCACTGTTCGGCCAAAAAACTTCCTTCATAGAAACTATATAAAGAAATGATGAAAATGAAGGTTTGTTTGACCACTCACCGGTACGCCGAACGCAGCTCACATGTAAATTTCAAACTCGTGCTGGAATAGGTTGCCTCCTCTAATACCGTTTTTTACCTCTCGCTGAGAGGTATTGGATTCATGCTAAAAATCGCATATCCAGATTTTAGTGAATAAGCACGTTTTAAGGTCCCTAATCCGATTATAACATTTTTACGATGATGTCCGTATGTGTGTGTAGATGTATTTCTCAAATACTATAAGACTTAAGACATTTTTAACTACGGATTCCTCAATCTAACAATAATGGGAAGAGTTGATTAAGTTTTGGTAACAATGGACAACCGGAAGTAGTAGTTACAAGAAAAAAATCATCTAAATATTATTTATCGAAAATTTATGTAAATACTTATATTAAAGAACGTTAAATTCTTTATTCGATAAACATAAATTCATTATTATATCTTCTATAGATTTAGAGATAAAGAAATGCATATAAAATAATTTGATGTAAAAAAATCTTAGATTAAACTACTTCAAGACAAGAAATTCAAATGTTTGTAATTGACACATAAATGTCACTGTCAAAAATATTTGTATGCCATTGCCAAAAATATTTGTACATCATTATGAAGATTATGAAAAGAATATACGTAAAAAAGAATACAAAAGGAATTTGCGAAAAAATGACGAATATAAAGAAAAAGAAAGTAGAAAAAGAAAATTTCAGGATATTGAATATAAAGAAAATGTATGTATTGTACATAATTTATATTAAAATATCCCTTTGATTTTGCAAATATATGTGAGAATTATTTTGTAGTGAGACATGAATATATGTATTTGTATTTAAAAATATTTTTCGTTTTATGCGTACAACCAGGTAAAATATCTGGCGAGAGGTTATGTGCTGGCCACATCAAATTTTTATTTATATATTTAGTGCGAACTTTTTTTGCACTGAGTGCATAACTGGTTTTTCATTTATATAATCAGTGCGCACTAGCTGAATTTTCGAGTGAACTGAACCTTACTGAGTGACTGCGCACTTTTTTGCACTTACTACGATCGTCAGTTCTTGCCAATGCAGTCTGAAATTCATACATTTTGAGTTGTAAAAAGTATCTGTGTAAATAATACTATGGATGTAAAAAAAATAAGTCTTCACAGTCCGAAACTTGTATATGACGTCATTAGCTACACTAAGTGTAAAACTAGATATATAAATGGAAAACGCTACTAGATGGCCTCCCAAAATGTCCTATTTAACCGAAGTCATATCTCTAAGGTTCTGAAATCCAGACACTTGAATAGTGTCAATATCTATATTTAGTAATTAGCCAAAGAATAATTTATGTTAAATATGTAAATAAACAAGTACAGAAGTTTTGAAAACAATCATGTTATTTGATTCCTAAATGTTTTCCATAATGTAGAAATTTTAAATTAATAGTGCAGTTAGTACACGTTAACTTTAAGCCATTTGCGTCATCAATTGTCTGGTGCTCGGCAAAGGCAGAAAGAGTGACGCAGACGTTCATGGTTGGCTGCAATCCGAATTCATAGGCTTGTCAGATTTGTACAAAACTGGGAGCTAATTATATTCCGTAATAAAGCGTTTATTTTTGGTCGCAAATTTAATAATATTATTACAGGGATGTATTTAATGGTGAATCAATTAAAAATCCATACTTTAATAAAAAATAAAGATTCATATGAGAAAAAATAATTTTAATTAAAAAAAAAACGAACAAATAGTAATTTGTTTTATTAAGATTAAACGTGTCACTTGTTTTAACGAGTAAATTTTACAATTGTGAGGCGGAGCGCTGTCAACAATGAAACTAAAAATGTTAATAGCAACGGTAGATCGTTATTAAACTACTAAAATTGCTTAATTTGTAATTTTAACATCAACATAATGTATCAACACATCGCAAATTGCAACCGAAATCTCATTATTTACAGTATTCTTTTTAAAAGAATTAGAAAAATAACTTTGTCTCCGATCTTTCTAATTTAATTATAGGTGAGAAAAGTACTCATTCGCCCTATTAGGAATTTTATAGTGCCAACGATCACGCGCCGATCCACCGACGTTTGATTTTTCATATAATAAATTATTGTTAATAACTCGTGAGATAAACAATACCTATATTGAATTGATTTTTTCAAAATATAATTTTGGAGTTTCTATAGATTTCTTCGGATGTATGTATGCATTATAAAATTCCTAAAAGGACGAGATTTAGTAATAGAGTACTTTTATGACTACATGAGTTTTCCATATCGAATTTTTGCAGATTTTTCATGAATAGGAAGTATACAAAATCTAAATCGAATGAGACATTTTCGAAAGGAGTCTGAATTTTTTTACAAGACAGAAGCGCTTGGCGCTCGGACTAATATTGTGCACGCCACTGGACAATTTGTTGGAGGCGTGGTCTGCAGAACTCAGTCATGACGCAGCCGGCTTGAAGTTAACGTGTACGGACTCTACCCATTTTATCCGTAACTATACCACAATCAAAAGCAGAAGATATCTTAAGAGTATTTATATTCGAAAATGACAGATGGCTGAGCACTTTTATGCGATCAGTTGTGCTTCGGATGGTCCGGGTTCGAATCTAACCGACGTCGAAGATGACATCTGGTTAAGCGTCATTTACGGTACAGATATGTATGTGTATGTCGATGATTGAAATAAAGGTTGTTATGATATGTCCATTTTGTAAAGTCGGCTGAACAATAGCATACGAACGAGAACGAAAACGGTAACTTGCAGAAATCTGTAGAATTAACAGTGAAAATCATTTATTTATACTCAAAATTTGTCTAAACATCAATTTTATAGGGAAATATTTGTTTGGTAGATAAAAGTGAAGTTGGAAGTGTTCTCGTTCTTGGGCGATTGTGCAGCCGTCTTTATTTTCGCATGACCTACGAATCTATGATGAGAAATAAAACCAGAAATATCGAAAATAATTTTGTTGTCTACCGTCTCCAAAATATTGCTCCTTTTTTAAAATAATTATTAAAACTACAATTAAATTATTTAGTTTGCAAGTTAAAAAAGGGCTCTAGGACACGGTTGTTAATAAAATGTAAAAATGTAATACAATTAAAATACGGAATAACAAGTTACAAAAAATGAAACTTTAATCATAATGTGGTAATGAATTTTTTAATCACAATTAACTTAAAACTAGAAAAACTGGACACACATCCTTTGTTCTTTAAAGCCATCGATATCGTCATTATACCGAAATCTGCGAATAAAAGTGGAATGACACTTTTGCAATTTACAACTACAAATTCTTTGTTAAAATTTAAACTTGCGGTTTAAATCTGTGTATATTTTTAAAGGAAACTCCGCAATAACAAAAAAACTTTTTTTCATTATGATTAGTTGTTTTCGCCAACCGGTATCTATAAGGTGTGAACGGACGGCATTTAATTTTATGTAACAATTTTTTCCATGTCGTGGAGCGAGATTTCAAGGCACGCTGGCGCCTCATTTGCATTCATTATCTGCGTATGTTGGCCAATCTTTGTTTACCTCTCATACTTCTACGCTCCTCTACTTATAAAGACAATAAGGGAAATAATACTTGCATACAGCTGTAGTTAAAGCGAAAGGAACGCAAAAGTGCAGCATTCTTTACGTTAAACACACGCAGGAAGAAATAATGTCATGGTCATCGATGATAGAACACTCACTTTGAAAGATTTATACAAGACACCTTGCAAGAAATTGTTTACAACGTTTTTGATCTTCAAAAATGTATAATAGAATAACTACAGTGGGTAAGTGGGCATATTTATTATCTGTAAAATACATATAAAAGTTTTATTCGTTTTTCTGCTCCCGTTGTTCAAATATAACATTAACGTGCTGGTTTCCATGGCGCTAAACAACATATTGTGGCTGGTTTATGATGGATTTAATTTATAAATTTAGATTTACAAATTTAGATTTGAAATTTACGATTTACCTTGTCGGTTTATTGTAAATTTAAAGTTATGAAATGTGTCCAATCAACTTATATATATATATTTTCTAACATGAGTTTCCTTGTAATTTATTTTGGCAATAAATAGATATTAAGTGGTTTGTTAGACTGATGACATTTCAACAAATTTGTACATATATAACTATCCTATTGACTCGATGTCAACTGTCTTGTTCGTGTAGTTTTTTCATTTTGTTTTTACAAGATTCTATATTTATATACTTCCAAATTAAATAAAAAAGAACTAAAAATTTTATATGTGAAGGTTAGAGAAAATAAAATAATAATAAAAAAAATAGCAAACCCTATGATAATTCACACCTTAATTAAATAAATAAATTCAGGAACTTTTAATAATATGCCGCTTCACTTTTTGCTGTTATTTTCTTTCGTAATTATTGATCCATATTTACGACTAAGTTTGGTTTTCACACTATTTTGTTGTAGAAAAGTTTCAAATTTCACAAATTTTTTGCTTTTACTTGAGCGATTGTTCGTCAGAAATGTCACCAATTTTTTCCTCAAAAATATGAATGTTTTTCAGTTGAGTTTCTTCCCGAGAAATTTAATTTCTCATATTTCGAAATATTTGCTTGAAAGATTCAAGAATTGTTTTATTTTTATTTGTGATTATTGCATTGTGTATTCATAATATTTTGTGGGTTGAAATGCGAATACAAGTGTCTCACAGAGTCCCTAGCTTGTAAGCCTTTTTCTTATATTACGACAACGCATCGCCTCAGTTCACTGATCATTTGTGTTTTTTTTTTTGCCAAAAATAACACCGACATGATACCGCAGTCACCATATTTACCAGATATGCCCCCCCGGCGACGTTTTCCGACCAAGAGATAGACAAAATCTCTGAAAGAGCTGAAGGCTATACCACAAAGTGTATTCCTCAAGTGTTTTGCAGATTGGAAACAACGCTGGCATCAGTGCATTATATCTAGTGCGGAATACTTTGAACTGAATATTACTTTCTGAAACAAAAATTTCTCGTTTTTTTATTAAACCTCGTAGATATCACTTGTCATTACTAGCAAACACCAATGAAGTCTTTATTCGATTTGTAATGACATTAGCGTCACTAATTTACAGGTACAATAAATATGTCATCATCATAACCGGAATCTGTGTATGCAAAGCAGATTGGCACACCCAGCAATGGGTAACATACTATGATGATATATTTATTTAGTTCTTTTTTAAATTTAATAATATGAAATTTATAAAAACCCGTAGATTTGGGTTTATTTCTTATCACTGTAAACAATAATAAAATAACAGTACGCTTGTAACTGTTCGCAGAAAATTTATGTTATTTGTAGTATATTATTCAATTCTTGATGATATATTTATTTATATATTGAAATTGAAACAACAGCTAACCACAAATTTATTACAGTTTCTATACAGAGGCAAAACAACAATCACTTACATAATTGCTGAATATAAAAGACCCTGAAATGGCCTTCGGCAAGGTCACTTGAACATCATGGGAAATGTACAAGGCATGGGAAAAACGAACCAATTATTCACCTATAAATTACATACAAGGAACGAATTCAATTTTTGATAATAGTGTGAAGCATACATGATTTATATGCAAGCCAAAACCACTTGTAAATAATCCAAAAACTGTTATTATAAAACCTATTCGTATATTATACTCCAAATAAAGTGATTGAATTATTTTTAACAAATAGATAATTTTATTTTTATTCCGGTTGAAAAAAATCTTCACATGAATACTATGGATACTACCAAAATCTAAAAGATAATTTAGATTTTTATCTTTACGAGTAATTGAAAATATTTAATAAATACTATAAATAACAAAAAATCGAGAAAACTGCTAATCAACTTAATATAATTTTATTTATTGTTCTAAAAAAATATGAAAATATTTTTTAGGATTCTGTTACATAAATATTTTTTTCTGCAGTCTATATACAAAGTAGCCATTTGTGCTCTCATTTGTCAACGCAAAATGCCACTTTGCCGCTCTAGAGCGACAAAGTAGAAAAAACGCTCTCTGTCCAAATTTCTAACTATACAATAGTGAGAAATGTCACTTTTCTACATTCTTAATGAAAACATTTAGTCAGGAACTAATGGCACACTGTAGTTACACATTTACCATCTTCACAACACAAGTCAATCTGACATATAACTGCTCTGTCGGTATATTACATAACCAAATAAAATGTACTGCTGTGAAAATAAAATAAGGCATTCATTTACAAAAACGAAAGTATAAAATGCTTAGATTAGATTGAAGGAATAGCTCAAGAAAAATGGAAAATAACGATAAATTAAAATTAAATATAAAATAAATTGTGTGAACAGTTGTGCTGCCACCAGCAAAAGTTTGGCGTGAACGCTTCCAATGGACATCCACTTTTCCACTGCACTAGTTTAATGTACTTGAAACAAATAAATTTTTGTTATGGTGGAGGAACCCATTGTGACGACTGTAGAAAAAATCTTGTGTGTGTTTCGAGCGCAAATGGACATTGTCGATTTCAAGAGAATGCCGCGCTCCTGCGTCGCGCTTCAACAACCTCTCAATCGACAATGTCCCATTTTGCGCTCTTAATACACAAATAGCTATTTTTACGCACAAATGTATTAAAACTGTTGTTTACAACTTATAGTTACCAAGGAGGAAACTGAAAGATTACACCCTGCGGACGGTAAAGTAGAGTAAAAGCCCGGCGACGGGTGACTGCTAAACAAAACGTCAAAAATACAATTGGAAATATAATCAACACTCTTATTTTTTAAAAATGATATCAGATCCGGTAAAACTTCACTAGCTTTTCTTAGTATTACTTGATGAATTTCTTCAGTAATTTCCTCCAAGCTTGACATTTAAAAAAAATCACATAACCAAAATGTAACGCGTAATATTAGGCGCTTTCGTTCGGACTGTGATTGTGATTTTCTAATTCGGGATAATCGACGCGAAACCTACTCAACTCGAACGAACTAGCATCAACAAATGTCAAATTCACAGACCGACAAGTCAGCTGTTCCCGAGTAACAAAAATTATTACGTTGGTTATTATTTAAATAGAAAATTCGAAACCAATAGTGATGAATGTTGAATCTACTGACTCAAGTTCTAGAAGTTCTGATTCTGATATACATTTGAATTTACAGAACTGAAGAACTTGTATAAATAATAACTATGTTGCAACTGTTATACATAACTACTCGCAAGAAGAATTTAAATGTCACATTTGAATGAATAGAAATACTACACATTACACAACGAATTGTTGTTATTGGTACTTCTCATAATTCATCTGAAATATAAACAATCTCATAACTGTGTGTTACGCCATTTTTCAATCTTTTGTGATTAGAATAACAGTAATCATGAGACAAGACTGATTCTAAAGGGGACGTTTTGAGACCACAAAATGAAAGAGTGGGGTAGTGGGGATAACGAATAACGAACGAAGAAACATAATTCTTTTGATCATGATTACTTTGTTCATTTTTATCACGAATCGCAGTCTGAACGAAAGCGGCTATTGTTACATAATAACAAGCTTTAAATGTATTTAAAAAATTAATTTAAAAACATTTCATTTGATTGCCAGTTGTGCGTAAAACGTTGTACATACCACAGGCCGAAAGAAGTTTACACCCTTGGACGAATAAAAAGCCTCTGCTACGCGTCGGGCTTCAAATTTCGTCGTCAGGCGTAAACTTTATCTTTCGACCCTCTTATCTATTACGTATCGTTTGGTAACCGTAAAATGTTACTTCTTTGACATGTCAAAGACTATTTTATGACCGCATTTAATTTACGACTGCTGTCACTACTCGTTTGTTTAATAAGCTAATAAATGTATTATTGTACTACTTGAAGCTTCATATATATCAGGCGGAGTATCGAAAAATTGTTGTCTCTTTCGCTACCGTTAATTAGGTACCTATTTTATTTTCACTTTTAGGTTGTAAAATATTTTGAAGTAAACAGATTGTTGTTTTTGTAAGTTGTACAAGTGACAGCAAAGCAAAGTGGCTTGAATCAAACAGATATTATACAATTTTAAATAAAAAATTATAACTTTTTGTGAATCATCTGAAATTATGTGCACCTCGGCTTCTTTTTTAGTCCCAAATAATTTACTGGCTTCAGCTGCAAACTTCAGATTCGACTACAAAAGTTAGCTTTTATGGCCTTGATGCATAAATAAGTAATTTTCTGCCTTTAATAATAATGAATTACTCTTGCACAAGTTTCAATTTTTTAATCTCCTTTGATTGTGAAATAAAAAATTAAAAATTGTATTAATTTTTAAATTTTGTATCTAGAATGTAGAAGAATACTGGGAAGAATTTTTTTTAATCCAAATAAAAAAAATTGCTTTAAAGTTTTAAACTATACCTACTTGCAATAGGGTCGATGGCTGATAGCAATAATGTGCCTGGTCGTACACGGTTTCGATTTCATCTGTAGACAATTTGAAAATTATTTCCAGTTTTCAAATAGTACAAAAGTGATCCCTTTGGTGAAATCTCCGCGATGGTTTTTAAATAAAACTAATAAAATAATTGATAGCCGTGATAATATACTTTATTGTTATTACCGAAAATTGTTTGCCGCTTTAATATCTTCACATCAATACTAATAAACTTATCCACCCGAGTTTTCGTGTTCGTAGTTCGATCCCCTATTCAATTTACGTGTCCCTAAATAATTCAGCTAATACCACAGGGGTAAGGATACATTATAGACCGAAACTCTCTGTTTATAGTAGTATATTCACCTTCCCACCCGTGGTGTTAAAATCACCTCCGGTCCTCGTGTTTCCGGTTTCTAAGCAGTGACGTCATTACCGGAAACACCTCGGAAAGCACCGCCCGACCAGCAATTGTCCTGAGCTTGGATAGCAACGGAAATTAACAGTGGAAAATTTAATTAAAGATTGATAAACAAATTTGGAAGTTATTTATTAAAATTAAATTAGTAGTTATTTACAAGAATATTATAATTATTTATTAATGCTATATGAGTATCTTTAATTATTATAAGATTGTCACCCATTCTAAAATGACCAGTAACACAACAACAAGACAACAACAATATAATGCAAAAGACAAAATTTTATTTGTGTTTTAGTAAACAAAAATTACAATATTAGCCTTGAATACGTATAAAACATAACATTGAGGAATGTATTACAAAATGATAGGTTGAATCTTTTTCGAATAACCTAGTTTAACTATTTGTAGTCTATCTATTGATTTATCAAATAATTCTCATATTTTTGTAATACAAATAATAGGGGCGTAACGCAACAACCTAGTTGTAGTTTATTATTATTTAGCGCATATACATATTATGTGTTAATAGATTTGGTATTTTTGGAGTAAAATATAAATTATGTTTTTTTTTTCAATCAATAACCAAAAATATGTCTAATAGTCTGATACACCATCTCTATCCATTGATTTTTAGGAACCAACTACCTTGTCTGTTATACGACGAATGGCTGTATATAAATACGAAGGTCACGCTAGAATTATTGAAAATAAAATATGGTTCATATTTTTAAATTTTTTATTATTTATGTTCAAAATACACGTCACCATCCTTTCCTGCCACTTCTTAAAAGCTCCAAACCAATCTTCATTTGGAACCTTTTCAAAAATAGCCAGAAGTACATTGTCAAATCAGGTGAGTATGGCGGGTATTATGTTCCCTTTTTTCGCTAAAAATTGAAGAAAATACTCTGGTTAATTTCTTACTTTTACTGATTACGATATTTTAAAAAATTGATTAATTAAGTTCTAATTAACTTGACGATAGAACACATTTTGTTTTCCATGGTCCACCTGATTTTCTTATTCTCAATAATTCTAGCATGGCTCTCATACTTACAATTATTAATTATTTGTTCCACATTCCGGGTTAAAACTTCTGATATTCTACAAATGTAAGAATATTATCATTTCATTTGGATCTTAACCCTGAAGCGTGTTGGCTGGCGCACAGAGTGAGTCAAGTTTGTAATAAGGCTCATAAAATTGTTGCCATAAAAACTATTTTTCTTGCTTCGCGCACTAAGTGCGTTGGGCGCCCGGCTCTCTTAATTCTGAGAGGTGCGCCCGCTGCAGGGTTAATGCAAGAACAACCAATGTCGACTTGTTGTAATTTTGACAATGAGTGATTTAAAATTAATAAGAAACTTTTAATGTTAATAATACTGAGAGTACCTTTCTGTAAAATTTCATATTCTGCTTTATTAATGCTGTTTACAAATGTCGTTACCTAATTCTGTGATTTAATAGTGCTGTCAAAAATCGTCGAAGATGGTAACCGATTAATAGTGACAACAAACTACGGTAAACCGATTAACCGCGGTTAATCGGATAATCGCGTTTAACCGGCTAACCGCTACTAACTGGCTACCACTAGTAAACGGTTAACCGCGATTAACCGCATAACCGCGATTAACCGCATAACCGCTAGATAACGGTTAACCACAATTAACCGGCTAACTGCTATGAATCTTTTAACTGTATAACAACTGTATAACAGATTAATCGCCAAAAATATAAATTTACTTCAAATTAGTAGGTAGACAACAATGAAAAAAAAAATAACAGACAAATAAATACGAACACAAGTTAAAAGACGAGGAATACATTTTTTGAATTTTATAATTAAGAAAAGAAGTAATAATATTTTATTAAAGTAGATATATCGTTTATAACAATTAAACTTTGTCGATCAAATAATCCATACAAGAAGTATCTCAAACGTAACGACAAAATATACGAATATAGATAATCATTTTCACAAATTCATGAGTTATTGCCGCATAACGAATAACGTTGAAACAGTTTTTGAAAACTAGCCGGTTAACCGGTTGTTGTCGACTATTCGCAGTTAACCGGTTTGTTAGCTATTCGCGGTTTAAGGGTTTTGTGGTTGTCCGCGGTTAACCGGTTTTGCGACTAGTCGCGGTTAATAGGTTTTGCGACTAACCGCGGTTAACCGGACTAACCGGTTTTAAATTTTTCGAAAACCGCTTAAACCGTTTAACCGGCTAATCGGTTTACCAAATACTTTTGACAGCACTAATTTAAACTGCCTATATCACTAAAGCCCTTCATGATGTCCACCTACATAGGTACGTTATTAGTGCAATATATAATTATTTTTGTTTCTGTTTTCTGATATAACATTGGTTCAATTATTTCAATAAATATTTATTCTTTTATGATATGACATTGGTTACTGGTTCAATGTATGCTGAACCCTATGTTGAACTTTCGTTGTTATTGTAAATAAAAATGCATAAGTATAGTATTCTTCACGTAAGAATGGCATTGCGCAATAAAACGTGTATGATTTTTAGTCGACATACGTAACTGAAGTAGTTTCTTTAAGTCACACTGTTTATAGAACTGTTTATAAAAGCGACGTACGTCGTAACCCTGTTTAGGAAAGAATTTGGAACTGTCAACTTAGTTCGTATAATGGTGTGTACATATTTTAGAATTTTTGTGTCTCGTGTTGATGTACGTGATTTATCAATAATGCTATAAAAAAATTATCGAAAGGGGCTAGAATAATGGTTTAGTCTGCATGTACGGTTTTTGATGCAAAAAAAAAAGTTTCCTAGGCCAGTTGCATAACATATTATTAACTTTAATCACGTAGTTAACATTGATAAGGATTATTGTTCAACGTATTTCTTATACGTATCCATGGTTACAATGTGCAGTTAAATACACGATCAACTATACTTGCCCACAGATATAAAATAAATAGATAGCTAAAGTTTATGAAAATGGCGTCAGATTTTGTGATTTCATAGAGAAAACTACACTAATTGCGCACGCATCACTCGTGTCACTCTTTTTAAACGGATAACCAATCAGAGTATGAACTTGTCACATCGCACGCTGCTGTGTTCAGTCAATTCGGAAGTTTGGTTTGTCCTGTGTTTGTTTGCAAACAACATATTTTGTTCGGGTTCAAAGTTCATACAAGTTAGTGTGCAAGTTGCTTAATACTTTGTTTGATTTTGACTTTTGAGTGCAATTTATTTAATATTTTGTACATACTGGTAATTAAAGTGAAAAATATGTACTGCCTTGTAGTGCTGCAAAAAACGCAGTTAGCGTAGTTTGGCAGCCATAACCGCCCATGAAATCACAAAGCTAGCATACGGGTTTAGCAATCTATTTATTTTATATCTGTGTACTTGCCGCAAATAAGTATGAACTGGAAATTTGTACACTGTTGCCAATTCATATAGGTATAAACGGTATAAACCAATACCTGCCAAGCGTGTAGCACGCAATATACCTATAAAACTAATATACTGCTGGTGGGAGTGAGATTTGTGAGACTAACATTGGAGGAGTGCAGACATATATCTGCATATATAGCTGCACTTGTCTGTAAGAATAGCTCCGCGCAAGCGCCAGATTGCTTTGATTTTATTGGTGTAGAACGAGAAAGGGGAACTAGCGGGAGGGAAATTCTTACACTAACTGACAAGGATAGACAATAATGTTTGTAGCAGACTCCTCTTAAGTGAGAGATAGGGCATTAGCAGTTTCCACGCACAGTTTTCGATAAATTTAATAATACCTATTTAGTTTAGGGAGCAGACAATATATGCTCGACTTTGTTGATAAAATATCTTATCTCTTGAGTAGCACACAAAACTTTTTTAAACGCTTACTTTTAACCTTTTAAGGTCTTTATAAGAAAATAAAAGATGATATTTGACTTATGATTACTTTTTACAAAGGGCAAATAATTATAAAATTACTGACAGTAAAATAAACCTAACTCCTTGCAAAAATGAAAAACAAGTAACGAATCAGTTCAGTTATAATGACACATAATTACAATTTAGAGAAATAATAAAACTATTGTAACTGTTATAATCAGATGTTGTTTTAATTTAGCACGCTCCTTAACTATTAAACTCATTATAGTAGTTTTCACTTTGTTACAAATTATATTTAACAACATTCTCAAGTATACGAGAGTAGATAAATAGAATCTTTTATCTAGTATTTGTTTATGGTTAAATAATATTGACCCTGTGAAACAGAAATGAGAGATTAATAGTTTTACAAAATATTTATAGTAAAGTTCGTTGGATTTAAAAACAAAGAATTACACGTATGTACCCTACTACTTGCGTATGGGAGCGTATATGCTTTGTAATGCACTGATAAAATGAGATAAAAATACAATATATTACTTCGGTATAATTGCAAACTAGTATATATAATATAGGTATGTTAGTAACAACTATAAATTGTTTCTTTTTGTATGAAACATAGCAAAAATATTAATTTCATAATTTTTATTTATAATCCTGTAAGCAAATGGTTAACTTTTTGTAACTGGTTAAAATTGTTATCCAAAAGATAAGACAACTAAAATCCAGTTTTTACTTCCTTGTACAGTGAAGGAAGTATTGTAATCGCGAAAAATTTCGGTTTTCAGATTTCAACGGAAATATTCATTTTGACCATCCCTGAATCCAGTTTGACTAATTTCGTCGTGACGTCTGTACGTACGTATATGTATGTACGTACGTACGTACGTACGTATTTAGCATAACTCAAAAACGGTAAGCCGTAAAAAGTTGTAATTTTGTATTTAGGACTACTATAACATCTAGTTGTGCACCTCCCTTTTTGGTATACATAATTTCAAGAAGTGGTACTTTACTTGAAGCCTATAATAGATTTTAATGAAAAACTATTTTAAAATGTAATCCAAAAGTTTTCAGATTTAGTATATAAGACTTTTATATCAATGAGAATAACATTGGTTAAAATAGGCTAACCGGAAGTAATATATTACCTGAAGTTGTTAACAATATTTCTTGAATAAAATGGTTTTATTTTGATTTTAGAAATAAATGCTTCAAATAAGAGCTTTAGAGAATTAAATTCTGCGTTTAGCACATCAAATATTATTAAATTAGCCCTTTGAATAAACGAGATTTAAAAATTATATACTTTTGGTTTTTGTAATAAAGCTTGCTATGGATTAGGACAAATAAGTATAAAAAATAAAAAAATTCATGTTAATGTCAAATACGTGCAATTTTATAATTGGGTCTATATTTCATGTTGGTCTTGCGTACAAGGGAGTCGTGTGGTGTCCACATTAGATTTTTTCATATAAAATGATAAAATATGATGTTATCTTTTATTATCAATAACTATACTTGACTACTTAATTTTTTATTTATTTATATGTATTCGTGAAACGAGTAGTGACACAATACCAATAAAAAAATATATGTCTTTCCTAAGTAACGCAACAAACAGAGATTTTGAGAATTAACTATCTATAAGAGATACGCATAATGAATAATAATACCAAACTCAGGATTCCATATATTTCATTTCCACAACCATTGCTGTTAAACAACTTTAATTTCACTATTTGTTGCATTATTACTGTTTAAAACAAATAAACATAGATAAGTTAAACATCGCTGGAAAGCTAAAAAATATATCTTTTTATACGTGTAACTTTTCAAAATAAAAACTCTGAAGAGGTACAAAACACTATTAGTATGTAGGTAATACATATTTTGCACTTTGAAGTTATTTGCAAAAATAAAAAATAAAAAGCAAAATCATTTTCGTGTATATCTACAGACACATTAATTTTTTTTTCAAATAGCGATACATCTTAATTTTGTTCTTTGAATGAGGCAATATTTGTCTGATTTAACCGACTTCATATTTTTCATAGTTCTGGATATTAGTGATACAATGATTATGATTAGATTTATATTAATCGTAATCGCCAAATATTAGCATTTCACGTTTAATCGTAATCGGCGATTATTAAACGATTTTTTACGATTCGTTAGAATCAGATGTGCGTTATTAGTACAACAAATTTGTACTTTTTGGTTTGTTTATAATACAGTCCTAGCATAAGTAGATTATTTAATTTACTTACATGAACAAGACCTTTTTTGTTTTGTGTGCTAACTAATAAATAATAAAATTATTTTACTATAAATTATTGATTATTATTGAAATACTTTTTAAATTAATCTATTTGTACTATTTAAATAATCGGCGATTATCAAAATTGTTATATCGTAATCGTAAAAGTAAAAATCGTTGCATCAGTACTGGAGATCCCCATGCAGGGCTTGTTATTTGGGATATCTTGTATAGTATAGCCGTATTCTTTCGTTGCGTTTGGATTAGATTCAACTAATCGCATGGATTAGATCAGAAGACAAGATCAGGTCACGTGGACGCAGATTAGTTTATTCGAAAGGACAGAAGTAACTCTCAAAATCAGTCATGCCAGCATGTCATAGTTTATTGTTGTTTTAATTTCTTTTTTAGCTGATGTTAAAATGTGCTTTCATCTACTCAAAATAATAGATAAAGTAGCACTTTAACCGCAATGATAGATAAAGCAGCATTTTAATAGCAAGGGTAGATAAAATACTTTAATTCTTATTTATTTACATATATAATCCATAACAACCCACATAGGTACGTACTGAGATTTTAAAATTGTGTTTATTTATAGTTGATATTTTTCTTTAACATCTGCTATAGGAAAAAATAGAATTTCATACACGACGATAAAATTAAATTAAACTTTCCGCTCATCGATAAAATATAATTTTGTCGTCTTTTATAAAAAATAAATATTTGGAACCTTAAATATAACCTCTTGTTCTGATGGCCTGTCATAAAATTCAGATTTTTCCGGCGCTTCCACAATTTTTAAATTTAACGTGATCTGATCTTTCTATTCCAAGTTTTTGTTCGAGTAGATGACACTGATCTGGATTACTTCACTTGGGGTGGGGATACAGAATTCGAAACAACATGCAATTACTGATAACTGATTCATGTAACAACAATCTGATCCAGCGCAGCGAAAGAATACGACTTTAAATGTATTATTATTATTATTATTATTATTATTATTATTACAAATATATCATCATCATTACCGATATCTGCATACAAAGCAGATTGGCACACCCAGCAATGGGTAATATGCCGTGATGATATATATATATATATATATATATATATATATATATATATATATATATATATATATATATATATATATATTATATTATTATTACCCATCTGGGTGTGCCAATTTGCTTTTTATATACACATTTCAATAATTCAATAATTTATAATTGTATCGGTGAGGGCGTTTCCACTGCATCACCTCTTGGGCTCTTAAAGCTGTCGTGTAGAAACATCAAAACTTATTTATGATGAAATTTGTGATGTGTCAATATTTCTGTTTTATTAATTCCGGAAGTTATAAAATTTATGAATGGCTAGACAGGTTTTAAATCTATCTTTATACATAATATATTGTAGTGTTGGAATACCAGCCGATATCTTCACGGTATTCACATTTAAATGTGAAGAATATATACCACTTTGGGATGTTTTTTGTACCAAATAGATAAATTTAAACTTCCCAGACTTTAAAATAAAAATAAACTCATTTCATATATCATTGTCGCTCCTGGACAATGCATTAACCGAATGAGTAACTTTTATTTTTTTTCTACAAATGCCTCACGTTTCACACATTAATCCAAGCATGCCATGGACATGAACAAATGAACAGCAATCACTGGAAGTCATGGCCAATGCAGACAGGAAGTCGACGAATTGGATTTTTGTGTAAAATATAAATTGTTTAGTTCCGAACATGGAAATATATTATTTGACCATCGGATAAGGACAATTATGACACAGGTACGAATTTTGCTTTATGGAAGAGATAAAGGATAAATAAATGGTGATTTATGTAGGAATAAGCGAAACGATGTGTACAGATTGCATTTTTGGCCTTGGAAGTTTTACATTGGCTGTCGGTTGTCGGCTTAAGAAAAATAATAAATATTTTAAGGACACTATAAAAATATATATGACGTATCAAGTATGTATATACTGTATGACGCTAGACCTAAAATCTTCCGAATCCATGCAAGCAAAATAACTTTTTTGATATGGTGCCTACGCTAGTCACTATTTAAAAAAGAAATTTTGGATTTATTCCTCTTATTTTAATAAAGAACTATGTAAAATATGAAATAAATTGTGAAAAATTGTCAGCCATCGGGATTCGAAGCTGATTAGATGTGGGACTGCCAAGCTATCACTGTGTTTAAACGTCTAGTGAATGAGTCATAATTGACTCAAAGCCCTACCAGACCAAATTCTAATATTAACAATGAGTTAACAGTTTATATATGAAATAAATTGTGAAAAATTGTCAGCCATCGGGATTCGAACCCGGGACACCTATCTTGCTGGGATAGTGCTCTAACCAACTAAGCTATTGGCTGCTCTCCTCCTCTCGATGGCTGAACAATCTTTCACTTTTAAAGTCGTATAATTGCTGAGGATATTATTAATCGTCAAATTTATTTCATATATACAAACTGTTAACTCATTGTTAATATTAGAATTTGGTCTGGTAAGGCCTTGAGTAAATTATAACTCGTTCACTAGATGTTTAAACGCAGTGGTAGCTTGGCAACCCCACATCTAATCATGTGACGATTAATAATATTCTCAGCAGTTATACGACTTTAAAAGTGAAAGATTGTTCAGCCATCGAGAGGAGAGCAGCCAACAGCTTAGTTGGTTAGAGCACTATCCTGGCAAGATAGGTGTCTCTGGTTCGAATCCCGATGGCTGACAATTTTTCACAATTTATTTCGTATACAACCTGTTAACTCATTATTCGTAATATTATGTAAGATATATTAATAAAGATTTCAATATCACTTTCCTTACTTCTTAACCTCTCCGTAATATGGGTTTGGGACCAATAAATAAGTCGGTTTTAAACCCATATAAAGTTAAATACACATCTACTTCATCTATAATATAATAATATAAGTATACATTTTTGGTGTTACCCCGAGAACTATAAAGATATACGAAGTCGATTAAAATAGACCAGAGATTTTAAAACTATAGTTTTGAGATGTATGTGTATATCAGCTAATTTTAATATTTTTTATGGCCGCCATAGTAGGCAATGACATTTGTCAAGCGATATTTGAAAAATACTTCAATGCTAAGTTTGTTAAAAAGAAATTAATAAAATATATTTGAAAATATGCAAATTGCTGATTTTTGTTTTTTGAAGTAACTATTGTTTTTAACTTATATATTTAATAATGGTCTATATGACCAAATTTTTTCTCTTTTATGATTCTTTACTAAAATAAAAATATCCACATTTTTTTTAAATCGCTCAATTGTTATTAATTTCAGATACGGGAAAAAACAATAATAAAGTTTTGGAGAGTGAATATATGACGTCACGTAAGAGAATTAGAAGTCATTCGATAAAAATAATCAATCATAGAATAATCTGTATTTGGCAATTACTGGAATCTGCTTTTAAAAACTCCGGTTTCATTTTTAAAATGATGTATGTAAACACCTTTCGAAAACCATATGAGTCATATGGTTTGGAGGTCAATGTCATATGATGAATTGTCAATGTCATATCATATGACATTGACACTTCAATGCAAACCAAATTTACACCAAAATAAACTGTTGTGTAATATTAAAATATTTTTATTTTATTCTATGAATTGCCTAAATTCATATCTTTTATAATATATATCACTGTAAAAAATTCATGTAATTTTACATAATACTTATTGTAAATAGTTCATGATGCGATATGTAAATTTACATTATTATGTACTTTTACAAAATTTTACATAAATATCTGTATTTTTACTAAATTTTACAAAATATCTGTAATTTCTAAATATATTACGAAATTTTTACAAATTTTATGGAAACTTACATAAATTAGAAAAATATATACATATACCATAAAATATTTACAGATTTTATGAAACATTACAACAATTATGTATATAATTTACAAAAAAGGAACGAGTTACATATTTTTAAGAAAGATTACATCGATTATGTAATATATTTATATGTATAAGTAAACGAAAACATTTTTATGTAAATTTTAATTTTCAGAGTTATAAATCTCATTTTTATGTAATAACTACAAAATGCATGTAATTCTACAGTGATTTTTCTTTAAAATTTATGTAATATGAAAATATTTCTTGAAAAAGTGATATTTACATAGAGTTGGATTATTTAAAATTTTATATGTAAGGTAAATACATTTTTACTTAAGATTTTCAATTATTTACATAAAATTTAAATTATTTATGTAAAAATTACAAAATTATGTAAAATTTACAGTACAATCGTTCCAAATTACATTTTTCTGTAAATTTCATGTCTTTTCATTGGTTAAGGGATATTGACGCATGCGTACGCGGACATTTTTAGAGTTTTTGCGTCGCAACTAAGTGGATGCAGTGATGCAGACTTGTTAGTACATTAATTTCAAGTATTTACAAATATTAATGAGTATATCTGTCTTATGTGTATGTCTGTGCAACATAATTAGGTAAGTAATATTTATAATAATATCAATATTAGGTTTATCAGTTTTATGCTATTTTAGATTTTAAATACAAACAATACAGGTATAGCAATTTTTTAAATAAAATTATGTATATTATATTCGATTCGTTTAATATGTTTATGTATGTGTACCTAACGCGTACTGAAGTAAAAGAATAATATTAATTATTTATGTATGTGCGATGTGTGTACAGACGTTTCTGTCTAAACTAATTAAGATATGTATGAATGTACGCATTGCAGTTATCGTAGTTGCTTAATAACAGACTATAATCGTCATCAATATTTTCATAGAAATGATTACCTTAATATTCGATTTTTCTGTTTGTATGCTAATTGTGGTATGCAGTTTCGTAAATATTTTTCTTTTAAGCAACATTTAGTGCGTTCTCATAGCAAAACTAATAACAATTTTCGTAATAGCGAATTATTTCACTGTACAGTTCAAAATTGTAATAAATCAACAAATGATAAAAGAAAAATGTTATCACATGCATATGGTCATTTGCGTGCAAATGTATATGTGCATTGTTTTTATCCCCGATGTAATAATAAGAAAGTTTTTCGATCAGTTTCAACTTTTGGATCGCACATTTGTAGAAGTCATGGAATCCGCACAAATAATTTGAGTACCAATGCACCTAATTCTCTTGATAACTCACAGAATGACAATGGAATAGACGAAACTTTAGATTATGAAAATAATATTGAAGAATCTAATATTCTACCAAATTCTGATATTAATATGACTGATAGTGAAGAATTCTCAACGCAGTCATTAGCTAAATTATATTTATTACTAAAAACTAAACATTTTTTAACAGAAAGTTCATTGCAAACTATTATAGAAGGTTTTGTTGATATTAATAATTTATCTAATAATTTTAAAATAATGTGTTTACAAAATTCTTCAATTACAAATTTTCAAGACATGGAAAACAATTTATTGTCTTGTGATATAATTAATAAAGCACATAATGTAAGAGATGGTTGTTTAAGAAATTCTTACGTACGAAGAAATTATTATAAAAAATATTTTAGTTACGTAGAACCGATTAAAATAACTCTTGGTAGAGACAATAATCATAAAATTTGTCATTTTCATTATGTACCAATTCTTGAAACAATCAAAGTCTTGTTGACAGATAACAGTGCACTCTCCAATTGTTTAGAAGATAACGAAGCGTTGCATTGTAATAATAATATATATTCTGATTTAAGTGATGGAACTATTTACAAGAAAAATGAATTCTTTATTACAAATAAGAATGCATTACAAATTATTCTCTATCAAGATTCTTTTGAACTGTGTAATCCGCTTGGATCTTCAAGAGTAAAATATAAATTATTAGGTATGTACATGACAATAGGAAATATTGCTTCACACCATCGTTCAAAGGTTGACAATTTACAGTTGGTTTTATTATGTTTAGACAAATATATAAAGTATTTTAAATTTGAAAAAATTTGTGAACTTTTATTGAATGATTTAAAAATATTAGAGAAAGATGGTATAACTATTAAGTTAGAAACAGGTAATCATATATTTAAAGGAACTTTAATTGCAATGTTAGGAGATAATTTGGGCAGCCATCAGGTAGGGGGTTTTTGTGAAAATTTTAGTACAACTGATTTTTACTGTCGGTATTGTTACGCAAGAAAAACTGAATTATTATCAGGAGACATTTCAGTTAAAAAATTAAGAACTGTCGAAGAATACCAAATTGATTTATTACATGTAAGTAACGAAATTTCGTACCGGGGTATTAAAACAAAATCGTGTTTAAATGAACTCAGTTATTTTCATATATGTAATCCAGGTTTGCCTCCTTGTTTGGCTCATGACGTTTTTGAAGGTGTGGTAGCTTATGATCTTAATATGGCTATCTATTATTTTGTATCAAATAATTGGTTTACTTATAATTATTTAAATAGTCGGTTACAAACTATACATTTTGAGTATGAAAAAAATTTTGAACGTGTACCTCTTTTGAAACGTGGTAGTAAATTAATTGGTTCGGCAAGTGAGAACATAAGATTGCTGCAAATTTTTTCTGTTGCTATTTTTGAGAAAATAAAAGATGAAAATGATAAAGTATGGCTCATGGTTTTAGATCTTAAAAAAATTTCTGAAATATTACTTGCTCCAAATATTTCAGTTGGACAAGTTGCACTTTTAAAAACCTTACTTACAGAATACATGGAAGCTCGAAAAGCAAATTTTCCTAATGTAAAACTTCGACCAAAGCATCATTATTTAATGCATTATCCTCATTTAATTACAGTATATGGCCCGCTAAAACATGTCTGGACTTTACGATTTGAGAGCAAGCATAGATATTTTAAAAATATTATTCGCCATAGTCCAAATTATAAAAATTTAACCTACTCACTTTCAGAAAAGCATCAGTACTTACAAGCATTACGTACAGCCCAAGGAGTTCAATATAGTGATATTATTGATTCTGATAATGCTTCATTCTTTAAACCAGAAAATTATAGTACAGAAATACAAGCAGTAATGAAACCATTTTTAAAAGAATCTATGTTTATTGTAACTCAAGCAATGTACCGAGGAATAAATTATACTTGTGGACAATATATTTGTTCTGAAATAGATATATATGGTCAGTTTGTTTTATGTCAAATCAAGTATATAATTTTTAACACACATTACAATAAATTATATTTTATTGGTGATAAATTTACAATT
The DNA here is from genome assembly GCA_963082715.1 of Harpalus rubripes. Taxonomy (NCBI): domain Eukaryota; kingdom Metazoa; phylum Arthropoda; class Insecta; order Coleoptera; family Carabidae; genus Harpalus; species Harpalus rubripes. The sequence goes on along the minus strand of OY720451.1, from coordinate 46,692,895 downwards.
TTTCCTAATAAGTTCGGTTTATATGAACCCTTGTATCGCAATAATAATTTATTTCTTGTTCCATATAATACCTTACTAACTAATGAACCTATTTTATGTTACAAACAAAACAAAAATATCTTCTTTTTATTCAAACATTCTCCAATTGACTTACTTTAGTACGTGTTTGGTACACCTTATATTTAAGATTTAAAAAATAAACAATGTTTAAAGTACTTATTATTAAAGTATTACTATTTTTATCCGTGTATGTCGCAGAAATTAACAATGGCGAAATTATTATTTAAAATTTGGTCATCAGATAGGCTTAAAAAAATTGCTATTGCCGTACCAGCTGATTCTTCCCAAATATATGATGACGTCATTTATAAAGGTTAGTATTATACATAAACTCAAAACGTGCATTGCGTCATAATTGAAAAAGAAAATAACAGATGAATTCATAGTAGCATTAGGCAAATACACCAGAACAACAAACAACCTGAAACTAGTAACTCGTAAAATTTTCTTGGTTTTTCATTAAAATTTCATAATCGTCAGTGTGCAAGATGGTATATTAATATTGTCTACTATACAGGATCTTAAAAAAGGGTAAAAAAATTGAGGGTAGGTACATATATACATTTCGAAGTGCTAATTATCAATCAATTTTTTTCCAAAATGCGGAAAATTATACCTTATTTTTTATTTTATTCTTTTATATTGCACCACCGAATTTTGGATTTTTTTTTCTGAGAATCAGAACATCGAAATGTATATACCCTCAATTTTTTGCCCTTTTCTAACACCCTATATATTGCTAATTGTCCGTCACGCTGCTTGTTGCTTCAGCGTAAGAGCCACCTTAAATTTAACGTTAAGTGCATTTGAATCTTTATTAAATAAAAACTCGTATATAACTACATAAGGCAATAACTAATATTTCATTTATTTTTTTAAGCTTCACATAAATTAGAAATTGAAGGTTCGAAACTTGTAATGGAATGTGATGGTACTGAAGTAGATCAGGATACCATAGAATTACTGACAAATGAAGTGTTAATTCTATTATCAAAGGATGAAAAATGGAATACGGACAATTTGTCATCATCAGCCTCTACATTATCGGCTACGTCTTCAGTTTTGGACAACATACTATTTCCCTTAGATGCATCAACACCGGAAAATGTTTCACTTGAATTTAACCAGAATATTTCAGAAGAATTTTGGCAAACATATTCTATTCCGTGGCATACCTTTGACGTAGATTTGATAAAAGAGTGTGAAAAAGGAGTAAAGAATGATAAAAAAGTAGTAACTGCTGTTATTGATTCAGTTGTTAAAGATATTAGAAAAATTAAAGAAATAATCCCTTCTAAATGTATGAAAATAATTGCGCGTAAAATCGTTGATAAATATCCAGCTACTTTTAAAGATGAAGACGATGATAACATTGTGTTAGGAGACGGTACATATTCAACTGTGCATAAACTTCAAGACCGAAACAACTACCTTAACAGACCGCACGTGAAAAAGGGCTTTTCAAATGATATTAAGCAACCATTAAAACGAAGAAAACTTATATCTTCCGCTAGAGCAGGATGTTTAAATTGGCAGCCCGATCTTCATCCTTCTGGAGAAAATGAGGAGACAATTAAAGGAATAACTCTTTATTTGCAACAAATCGTCCAAAAAATTGATACTTTATCAAAACAAGATGAAGAAATTATTATGAAAAAATTGGATGCTAGTTATGCTGCCCAAAGAAGATACATTAATTCAGATATATGCCGATCTGTTACAGATATAAAGAAAGAGTGGCCCATTATTTTTATTGACAAATATTTATTTTGGCACTATGAAAAATTAATGGGCCACTCTATTCATATTTTAATAGAAAATTTAATTCTCAAACGAAAAAAGATAATTAATTATGCCATTTTTAAAAAAATGAGGGATATTGAAATCCCATTAGAAGATGAAGAGTCTGAGTCCCTTGAAGCAGTGAAAATTATTACGAAATATTTTCATGAAACACTAGATTACATTATTAAATTTTATGAGGTAAGTGTCTTTATAAAAATTTGGCAAGGAATAGTACCAGTTAAAAATTAGTTTGGCATCATGTTACTGTTTTTCATACTATGTTTGAAAATGCTTATTTATTTTTTTTTTTTGTCGTCAATAAACTTTGTTTTACTTTTTTTATACAATGGTACTTATACTTACCTGGCACTTTAATTTTTGCATACAGGTATTTCACAATTTGGGAGAAAGAATTAATTTAAAGGTAGTTATTGCTATTAGATGATATAATGAACACGGAACAAGAATCATAATTATGTTAAAAATTCGAATATTTTATATGAATTTTTTTTTCTACCGATGGAAAGCTTTTCAATATTAAATACAAATAATAATAAATTTATATTATTACTTGTTTGATATAGTTCGAATACTAAAATATAAATGACTACAGTTTAGTTTTGCGAATTAAAAAAAATATGGAGAGAGGCGCAGGAAGGTTTGAAGGACAAAACTTACACAATGATGATGATATATTCTGTGGTCAGTGTATCACAAAATATCTACCCTTAAATTCATTTTCTTCTCGTTCTGAAATTTCCGGTATACTAAAAAAGAAACACACACACGCACACAATATGTACATACATAAACTAAACTAATATGTATTCAATTATACAACTTCATGTATGAATAATTTTATTATTATTTTAGGAAGGAAAAACTTTAGATGATGTCGACCCACTATGTGGCAGCCCTTGTATTTTATGTTTTGGTAAATATAAATTTTGTAAAATTTAACGTATAATTTCATGCAATTTTCCATTTTGTTTGGAGTTTAACCCTTTACTTTACTCGCTATATCTGTCTGTCTGTACATCCGTGGACATAGAAACTCAGGAACTATTTGAGGGCATTTAATGATGTTTGGGGATTTCTTTATTATTCACTGAATTTTTAATCGAGTTGAAATTTAGTTCAATTCCAAAGTTCCAGAGCAATACGAACACTTTTTATAATTGGCTTGATGTTTATTTAGATGTACGAGGAGAAAAAATGTATTATATATTCGCGGAGGGCACAAACATGAACAATGGAACGAAATCGTTCCATGAGGCGCTGAAACAAGCATTTGCCATATATTATATTTTCAACATGGCTTACCCTCAACAAGTAAGTGCTTCTTTGGAATTCCTGCAGAGGTACTTGTTGAAAATTCACCCGGATTCCGGAAGTAAAAGCAAAAGAGAAAATGCCACCAAATTTAAAGTTATGAGTTTCATAAATAAACTGAAAACATATTAATGAAAAATATTATAGATATTATTACTTATTTTTGTACTCGTATATACTTATATTTTTTTTTTTGTTTGTTCGACCTCTTAATTTGGTATAGGTGTCTCATTTACGAAGTTTTTTTTAAAGGTATCTCGGGTAATATTGATGAGAGAGCAAATTCGTTTTCACATTCCAGGATCAACTTTTCCAGAAAAGTGTAGTAGTTATCACGGTAATTTTCTATCTTCATTTGTTTTTGACCTACAGGCAAAAACACGTTTTTCACTCATTACGAAATGTCCCATCCTTATGTATTTATAATGCTAGAGATTAGATTTTTTGAAAACAAATTATTAATTTATTGGAATAAAAAATTGGAAAAAAACAAATAAAAATAGAAAATTTCTGTAATAAATTTTAAACTTTTCTCGAAAAGTTGACGTTAGAATGTGTAAAGGGTTTTACTATATCGTTATTATTACCAGAGATACTTTAAAAAACCATCGAAAATGAAATACCTGTTCAATGGTCCGGAGCTATTTCTTCTTCTTAATACTGCCTGTCGTATTTATGTGTATTTGTATTTATTTGTCACTGTGATGCTACGAATTTAAGTTTAATTTCATACTTTTATAAATTATGTTAAATGTATGTATAGTATTAAATCAAATATATTTTTTACTATAACACATTGAGTATTTTCTAATTTAATTTATTACAGCATTCCAATGTCCAAATACAAAAATAGGTAAGTAAAATAAGATATATTTTAGTATTTGGATTAAATTAAACTTTGGGAAAGTAAATTAAAATAAGTAATATGTAATAGTTACAATTTAAGTATGTAAACTTTACAGATGGTACTTAATGAGAAACATGATATATGTAATTTTACAATATTGTTTTGTATGAACTACATTTTGATAGGTATAAATTACATTAGATATGTAAATCCAAAAAAATATTTTGTAATATTTACATTAAAAATATGTAAATTTTACAGATGAGTAGTGTTAAAAAAACATTTAGTATGAACGAATTACATTTTTTTGTGTATAAATTTTACATATTAAATGTAATATATCAATTCAAAATGTAATATTACAATTCAAAATGTAGATAATATTACGGTTCAAAATGTAATATTACAATTCAAAATGTATTATTACCATTCAAAATGTAATATTACAATTCAAAATGTAATATTACGATTCAAAATGTAATATTACAATTCAAATTGTAATTTTACATATATGTGTGTGATTCATTACTGAATTCTGTAAAAAAGCATTGATGTGTAAATTTACATATACCCATTGTGGTCACAAAATTGCCAATGACGCATTGTGTAAATTTTACATATTTTTTTTACAGTGAGTTTTTATCATTATTATTGGTATAGTCACAACGGTTAATTTTTATACTTCATTTCCTTCAGTTTGACAATGGCCATGTAGTCCATTGTTGCATATAGGGCGCAAGCATACACGTGACTCGAGGGACCTTGACGTGCTTAAAATTTGTGTGCGTATGTCATTTTGACAAGAACAATGTCATGTTGACAAGACCAATGTTTTGACTTATTTTGATTTTTAACTGCTAAAATATTATTATTTTTAATTACATGTGTTTTACTGTCTAAAAATTGTAAAATATTAACATTTTAGCAATTCAAAATCAAAATAAGTCAAAACATTTGTCTTGTCAAAATGACATGTGCACACAAATTAGCTAATCCCAAGCAAGTCAAGGTCGTTCGAGTCACGTGTCTGCTCGCGCCTTATTCTATGTTTGAAACAAATATACATATATGTTATACATCGTTGAATTTTTTTTTTTTTCATTAGTGTAACATCAATATAGCTCCCATATCAAAATTAAAACTTTAGCATCATATCTTGAAATCCAACGCTGAGAATCGCTATTCGAAAAAACAAAAAAAAGTGGTGTACAGAGATGCAAATCAAACTTCAGTATTATTTCACATTTCGAAGTTATTTGCAAAAATAAAAAAAAATGCTAAATTTACATTTTCGTTTATATGTATGTAATAACTATGCATCACTAAAATGGCCTCATAATGGATCAACTTTTATCTATTTTAACAGACTTCATATCTTTTTTAGTTTTCTAGGGACGCGTTTTTGCCACAAACTGTATACTTAGTAGTAAAATATCTTTCGCACATCTGAAAAATTAGCTGGTTTCGGAGGAAGTTAAAACGCGAAGAAAATGAACTGAAATACCTGCACTATACATCTTTTACCAATAATGATTATGAATAGTTGTTATTTGTTCGGGTAAATCTGTTCACAAATTTATTTGGGTGCAGATGCATTAAATAATTATACTCATCATTTAGATATACAGACTTTTAATACATGTGTCCTCGATTTCGATTCAAATTCATATAGGCATAGATTAAAAATATCCTTGACTGGTATTAATCAATAATTACGTGATCCTGTAATAAGAAAAATTACAACATTAATGACAGGTTGCACCAACGTAAAATTTTAAGCTTTCATTAAATTGACAATATTGCATCGAAATGAAATGTCAAATGAATAATTCTGCATTGCTGTTACAAATTCGATTTGCATTTTTTTTAAGGGTCGCTTAAAATTTATGCCTTGTTGGTGGAACTGGGCATTAATGGTATAGTTTTACCGTCGATTTTTCCACAAAATTTGAGCTTAAGTTCTTCGTTCGTATTACATTTCTGTCTCTTTATCTTTGCACTAATTAACTTCCCTTTCTTCGTTGTCCTAATTACATCCTTTATCTCAACCCCAGAGGATTAATTCTGTACCGTGAACTCCATGCTCTATGCCTTTGTATTTGCATATAATGCTAGCTTAGTATATGTACCGTGTTACGCGGTACTAACAACACTAATGTTTAACGTCTAACATTACAGTCGGAAGTATTTTCCGCCAATGAATTTTTGTCGTGTCATTGACTTAAGCTAGAGTTACAAAATTTTGCTGCCTGAGTGCATTTAATATGGGAAAATAGTTGAGTTATAATGCAATATTGCATTAGTAAACTATGACATAAGATTGACTTTCAAGAAAATATTAATCATAAAAAGTTGTTATGCTTCAGAACAAATCGTAGTAAATGGTATATTTCATTTTCAAAATGTCAATCGATGTTTCACGTTAATCATATATGGAAATAATGTGTGTATCATTGATTTCACACAAAGAAACATATATAAAGATAAAGACTGTCACTAATTTTTAGAGTATATATTAGACAAAAAAGAGAGTGATTTAGAATGGTGTCTATAAATCTATAATTTATTTTTCTAAACTCAAATAATCGTCGCCTCTAAATAACGTTTTTGCAAGATTGGGGATTTTTTAATGTTTACCGATAGAATTTCGAAGGCACTTAGGTTTATTTACAAATTACTGATCGGTAAATGATCATCACTTCCCATCAGGAGGCGGAGGCGGTAACTATAAAAACGACGATCAAAGTTCACTTTAAAAATGACACCAAAAATTTTTAATAAGTCAAAATAATTTTCAAATCTTTTTATAATTTTATTTATCGATCGTGCAAAAAACGTAATAAGCATTGCGGTCAGTAAGTGCTCTTCTACCGGTATCGAACTCGAGATGTCCAACATCATTCTCAATCGGTGGGAAGCACTTACTGACCTTAATACTTAAATAACTATTAGTGCTTTTGTCCGATATAGGTAGTTTTACTATCAACAAGTCATCCAGTAGTACTTTGTAATCGGTCTAGGCAAAAAGTAAGATTATACGAATTAGAAAAATGTTTACGAATTTTAGGATTAAATCGTTAATTATAATTTAAATGAACACATTTTTACCTAAAAATAAGTACATATAGTTATATTTGAATTTCCAATGCAAAATCGATTAAAACAATGTTGATTTTTCAGGTTATGTTTATAAATCCATGTCATATCATTTAATATTCAAATATTCTAATGATACCAACCTAGTATTTAAGATTTAGAAAATAAATCAAATGCATTTAATAAATTTCTAATGAAGTCGGCATAAAAAATCTTGTGTGCACAGAAATTGCTATACGAGTTTTATTTTATTTATGCCTCACCTCTTCTACACAGTGTCTCACACTCTATGTTCAGTGTAGAGTCTGATGGAATACCGGGTTGCTTTATTTACATGCTGTAAGTCTACAAGATAAAAAGGGCAAAATAGATGCCCAAAAAGAGATGAAATATTCTGGATACTTTATTGAATGTATTTATGACTGGTGTATTTTCACTTTTCAGTGTAGATAGATAAAAAGAAATACAATAAGCCATTGTGTAAATAAGAGACCCCCATAAAATTTAAGTCATACAGTGTTAACTAATTTTGGTATAGCAATGAAAATTTATGAATGTTTCAATATTACATTACATTGCAAAATGTGCAACATGGTACAGAAAACGCCATAAGAATAACATTGGCTATCTCCGCCACACTGAACATAGAGTGTGAGACACTATATAGAGTGAATTTATGAAGTGATACAAATAACTATTACAAGGAAACCCAAAATATTATCTTTAACAATTTTACGTAAAATGTATTTTGTGGTTTATGTTCAAATAAAAATAAACATTTCTTGCACAAACTCATTGTACGGTATCGCATAGGTAAGTTTAAAAGTCCCATAATTTAAGTTACATAGTGATAAATATGCACTATTGTGGTGTTATTGTACGGTGAAAATATGATTTCTGTATTTACTCCTCTCGATGACATTTAGAAAACTATAAGGATTAAAAAAATAATAACCAACTGTATAAATTTCAAAATATTTATAAGTCATACATAGAACTATCTTAAACAAAACAGTTAAGTAGTAAATATTTATAAAATTTATTTACATTTCCTATAGAAATACGGAAGTATGTACATTTATGTATATGTATGTTCATAGATTCTAACAGTAAAGTATTGTAGAAGAGATACAGGATAATAATCTACAAATTGTCTAGTAATGCATTCTCTACACATTATTAATATTAGAGAACTGCACCTTTGTTAAATATACACTGGTATACCTCCAAAACTGAAACATATGCACAACAGCACAATCTATCTCTAAATGTATGCAGTTTCCATACAATAAAAGGATGCGCATAAAATACTATAGGTTTGTTCCTACAGCAAGTCTGAACTGTCATATGCATATCAGAAGCATGTGCGTTTTAAAAATATTGTTCCAACCGACTGTTGTAAAGTCCATCGGACTGTTGGTATGATTGTTCCTACAGATTTCGGACGCATATATGAACGCATCCGGTGACTCTCAGATTCATCCATTTGTCAGCACATGCTCACGACAATTTTGCGAGGAAAATATCGAAGCATAATGAGTGATTTGGAATTTGAATCTGATCCAGAATCATTGTTATCTGATTGATATGATTAAGAAATGTATTTGATATTTGGTTAACCTCTAAAAATAATGGATTTTTGCTATAAAATGCAAACTCATATTCACGAATTATTGCGGTCTAGCTAGTGCTCGGTGGGCCCTGTATCAAGGATACTAAGATTTATTTACGTATTGCTGTTCTTTTTGAATGTGAGTGTATTTGGCATCCTCATTCGTCAGATTAAAACCATTTTCTCCTTTGTGGAACACCTGAGCGTGATTCACTCTTACGAAATTCAGAGTTATTTACAAATATTTCAAAATCGTACGGAAATACCACATAACGCATTAGAAATATTCGAAAATGGTTCAGGAAGCGCTGGGTAATCGATAAATGAAATACATTAGTCATTTAGACGTTTACTATTTGGTGTAAATCAATACTATGTTTAGAAGGTAGTAGACACAGACACAAAGTTCAGATATTATCAAAGTTCAGAATAGAAAGTAAAGTGTCAATGAATTTACCACAATGTATAAAATATGTAGAATAAGGTGACACGTACTTGTATTGAATAAAGGCGTTTTCCTTTTGCCACTTTATAATTTTACTTGTCAAAATGACAATGACAATAGTTGGAAAACGACATAGCTAGCCAGTACAGTATATTAAACGAAGGTACAGAAGGCAACTTATTCTAGCAAGAGTTATAAGTTCGCTCACGAGCGCGCACTGGCGAGTGAATGAAAGAACGAGTGCTTGAATTACCTTCTGTAACGTGTGTTTTATACTATTTTCTCTGCCGAGGCTTTCATTTACATTATTTTTTTATAAAAATATTTGACAATTTCCATTAAGGGAAATTTATTAGATGCATTATTAGGTTGGTGGCACTGATTTTGTGCTTTTTATTCTGTTCATTGCCTAGATATTTAGTGTAGTTATTGTAGTCATGCCAATCTCAAATTACAAAACATCACCAAAAATCATTTAACAGTGAAGCTCCTTCTAACATCAATATACGTGCTAGAATATGACATTCTAATCCCGAAACAAAGAATAGTATATTAAAACATAAGTTACAGAAGGCAACGTATTCTAGCACGAGTTACAAATTCGTCAAGATAGCACAGCGGCGAGTGGGCGAATACTATTTTCTCTGTTAAGGCTTTCATTTCTATTAATTTCTATTATTTCTTTATAAAAATATTTGATTTTTTTCCATTAAGGGGAAATTTTTGGTAGAATTATAAGATTGGTGACAGTGATTTGTGCTTTTTATTCTGTCCTTTGCCAAGATATTTTGTATATCCCAAATAACAAAGTGGCATCAAAAATCGTTTAAGAATGAAGCTCCTTCCTAGCATCAATATAACATAATTATTCCACAATACGCTTATTGATGCCGCAAGGAGCTTCTTAAACGATTTTTGATGCCAATTTGTTATTTGGGATTGGTATGACTGCACTAAATAGACAAAATATCTTAGCAAAGGCCAGAATAAAAGTACAAATCACCAACTTAACTATTCTGTCAAAAAATTTCCCTAATGAAAATTGTCAACCATTTTAATAAAGAAAATGAAAACCGAAACAGAGAAAATAGTATAAAACACTCATTATACAAGGCAATTCCAGCATTCGTTCGTTATAGTGCACTCGCTGCTATTCGCTCGTATTCAGGTTTGGTATGATATAAATACACATATTACTAACCGATTGCGAATAAAATAATTTTTATTTGAACTTTGATCTTTTCTAGACGATTTAAGATCTTGTCGCCTAAGTGACAACACCGGCTATCTCATTTTTTGGACAAAACGAGTTGTCCACCCATGTCTAATTGAAAATATTGCAGGAAAATGATTGGGCATCTCAGTTTTGGAATCCAGACACCAAGAAGCCCTTGAATTGCAAATATTACAATATTGGCTACCAAAAAACGATTTTCGCGAAATTTTAAATAATAAATGGTTGACAACTAGTTTTGTCAAAATTCAACAAGGATATGGTACTCATTACTTTAATAATCATTATAACAAACGCGTTATTGTACAACTAATGTAAAACGTAAACAACAACCAACCTAGCGCACAATTTCGTATTTTCAATCTTCACTTTTTTTCGCCATATACTTGGAAAAAAGGATTTAGTAACATAACAAATTCACAAATTTTCAAGATTGTTTTTATCCGATTTTCCCTTCATTCACGTATCCAGTCAAGGAATTTTTAATATTCAGGTATGTTACCTTTTAGTTTCACGAATTTATTTAATGCATTTAAAGTAACCAGCTCTCAAGCACCATCTGCAAATTTTCCTGAGATCAATTTCTTACGATTTATTTTCTTTGCGATCATTTTTCTTCGATATCAATTTACTGGCGATAAATTCTCTATACCACATGTTCAATTTACTGGCGACAAATTTTCGTCGCGATCGACAGTTTTCCGTGTTCAGTTTTCTTACGATCAATTTTCCGAAAATCATTTACTTATGTGTACCCTATATATTTCATATCAAAATTTGACATCACATACTTTTGATATAAATTTTAAAAGTTCTAATATTATATCTTTTTGTCACACACACAATCTCTGTTGCTTTTCGTAATGATAAATTTCTACTTTGGATGACGGGCTCTCGCGTTTGCGTATTTATTTAGGTGCAGATCATGAGTGTGTGTTACATTGACTGGTTGTGAACACGGAACTATGACACAGAAGTATGTGACAAGTCTTAAGTACTATTACTGTTACATGTGGTAATTTGCACAAAAACATGCAATTCTAGAATCATCTCACATTGTACGCTACGGAGACAAAACACTAGGTCTAGCTGCGACTATAAAAACAAGTCACGGAAAACAAACACAACACAGCAAAAGCCCTGCTCTGCTCTGCGACTCCGTTATACATGGAGAAGGAAAAAACTCCTTAAGAACCTGATGCCTCCGAGCAAACAAAGAAACGCGACAAACGCAAGGTCGGTGCGATAAGGACATCTATAGATACACACAACAACATTATACTAACACAACAGTATAGGATAGGTAGTCTAGGTATAGAGTTAACTGAAGATATGTATACCTACCTGACTACACAAAGATACTATATATTATTTTGTAATGTACCAAAATAATAGGCGTTTTCGTAGTCAGTCGGAGCTATCCGACGGATCTGTTCCCTGTCGTCACAGATATATCAGAGCCATCCATAGGCGCCGACTACGTGGGGGCTTCGGGGCTTGGGCCCCCACACGGAAAATTCTAAGGGGGCTCCGCCCCCACACGGGAAAATCTGAAGGGGTTCTGCCCCCACACACAAATTATATTTATTTTCATTCGGGTGATCATAAAGAACACGGTTCTTGAGATTATTCTTATGACTGCTTTCAAATTCGAAATGTACGCCCATGGAAATAATAATGCTGTCATACTATTTAAGCGGCAAATGTCAAAATTGTATGGAGCAGCACACTTCGGGCATTTTTGATCACTCTGTATATTTTCAACATACATACAAATGAAATTTATGATCTATCTGTCCTATGTTGAGTTTCGCTGTAAATTTTAAAAAAGTCAAGATTTTTTAAAAATTAAGTAGATATTTTAAGTCATACGATAAATTCGCATTTTTTTACAATTTTAAGAAAAAAAAAGTTTTTAGTTGGTAAATTTTCTGTTGCCCCTTTTTAGCCCCCACACGAAAATCCAAAAGTCGGCGCTTATGGAGCCATCCGATTATCGAAAGTTTTACGAATGCATCAGATCTGTATATGATTTAGACGGTTAAATCTGAGGTTATACAAGAAGTTTAACTTGTTAAAATAGATAAGAAAATAGCACTTGTTTCTGTAGTTCTATATAATTTCGTATAAATCGAATAAAGTGAGATTGAAAAGCCACTTGAATCATTTGTTTATATTATTTCGATCAGAAACTGGTCCATGTGGTCATTTATTTGTTCGAAATAACTCATAGGTAAAGACTTCATAAAGTGCGAACTACCATATTTTCTTCAGAACTTGGTGTAGTACTGCAATGTTTAGAATCAGAAACATTTAAATAAATACATTTTTTGAAACAATGCTTACAATTTGAAATTTGCGCGCACAATCTATACTAACTACGTTCTAAAACGTGGAGTAATGGGGTAAGAGTGCACTCTAGTCGTTCTAAAACAGAGAGTGAAGTTAGATGGGTAACATTACATCGCATTTGTGAACGATGTGGTGTACACTCCGAGTGCCCTTTCCTATCCTCACTCAGTCAGTGCGGTAATTTGTACCCGTCATGCGCAGTAGCAATGTTTATTGAAATCCACATGTTTTGAAGTGTGGCATTTGAGTTTTGTCTGTGGTTTATTTTTTATTAAGTTCCTCTTTAATTTACATTTTTAAATTCATTTAATACGATATATTTCATGTCGTGCAAGCTATTTTACAATATTTTCTGTGATTTAATTGAATTTGAAACCTTCACTACTCTAAAGAAAGTACACAATAATGATTATTTCCCCATATCAAATATTTCGCCAATAAATCTAAAATAATAGCAACATAATTTTCCACTTAATATATAAAAAATACTGCTAATAATTGTATTTTCCAAATCCATTTTGAACTGACAAATAGAGTACACTCTTATCACGCTCTGCATCGTTCTAAATCTAAATGAACAAGAGAAGAGAAATCACGTGATACTACATTCACTCTACGTTTACTCCACCTTTTCACTGCGTTTTAGAACGTACCCCTGCACATGGATCAGGGTTGAAATTTTTTGAACGGATCGTTCGGTCCGACTGATCGTAGAGAGTTTACGAACGCGTTAGGTTAACCCGTTTGACTTTACAAACGCTTCAGTTTACATCGGATCAATCCGATCGACTTTACGAAAACGCCTAATATTCTGTTTTCGTCTACATACATCTGTGGCTTAACACCTTCACTGTGAAGGAAATTTGTAGAGTTTTCCTAGTGCGATTACAAATTGCACCCTAATGTAAGTCCAATTCTGTGATGAAGAATATTCTATTCTTAAATGTTCATTTTAAATATTTCCATTTAATCTTGTAAATGCTCTTTAGTACGTCTTAATTTCCATGGAAATGACATATTACAGTTTTCAAAAAATCTAAAATAACTTTTAATTTTTTAAAGGCAAAGAAAAAAAACTTGACATTTTGTATTAATGTTGATTACAAATGTCACTGATTCTGTTATTAAACTAAGTACATATATCACTAAAACCGAGACTAAAACCCGTCACGATCTTGTAGACATGTTTACATTCGTTATTATTACAATAAGTATTTGTTTACATGACTTTGCTTACTCTTGCATTACATTCAGAGTAGCCGTGTTTTGAGCGTGATTGGGATCTCGGTTATCTTAAGAGATACGAAGTCGATTAAATTGAATAAATACAATAATTCAAACTGAAAATAGATTTTTTTAGCTTTCCAATGATGTTTCACTTATGTATGTGCATTGGTTTCAAATAGCAAAAGTGTAACAATTCTTAATTTGAAGTCAGAACAAAATCTATAATAGAATAAAAATTACAAAAATTCTCACCCTATTGAAAATTACTTTCAATTTTTAAATAGTACGTTTCTTGTGGTGCTCATTCACGCTGCAGATATATCGTATTACCAAAATCTACAAATAAAACATTGGTATACACAGAAATGGACAATAAGCCGCAATGAGAAATTTATTGTATTTATTGTGTATTTATAAGTAATATAATCGTCAATAGCAAGTTTTGTTACAAGGTTTTATTTAACTTCACTAGCTTGTTAAGGTTAAATCTTAAAATATAATTTTGACCCATTTCCACATATCTGATCGACTGCAAACTTTTTCCACATACGTAGTTTTCATGTTTGGTCATTTTATTAAAAGTTTATTTTGTAATTTTTGTAGGGATTGCAGAAAATGAGTCAAATGGTCAGCGTTATAATTGTAAAGTTCTTGATAAAGATAAAACAGACCAATATACCAAATATTATCCAGGAGAGGAAGATTGGCGTACATGAGGAAGATACACCATCATATTTTACAGTAAAATTTTGGTGTAAGCAAGTTTGATTAGGATCATCCAAAGAACGGCAGGTATGAAGATTTGATTTTTCCATAACAAAGAGTGAAAGTATCAGTAATTGCAAATAAAGTGGAGTATCAGGAGCAACTAATTAAAATATTCTGTTAAATTCAATTATTTTTCTTCATGTATAGGTAGATCCGTACATTACGTAAAAATTTTTCCTCGTATATTGGGAAAGTGTTTAGCAAATATGGTTGTGTAAATAGAAAGAATATGTAGTTGTTTGCACCTGAACTTGCGCGTGGGTCACGAACAACCGGATATCCTGAAGTGTTGCGATGCGTTGCGTTACGCCATGTCTACATGCACACTCAACTATACTTAGCATACGCACTACACACCAAAATAACATGGGAAAATTAACCAACACTTTCTATAGCCACACTACATAGCCAAAATCGTACCCTATACAAAAATGTATGTACAGTCGGTTCAAGAAAACTCAGCTATATTAGTGTTTCATAAGATATCAAATTAAAATTACATATATTTTATAATATAAATACTCATATTTCAGCAGTATTTCAAATGCATGGACCTCAGCATGGTAGACTTGATGATCAATTTAGTTTTTTCTCATTTTTAACATTCAACATGACGTGGTTGAAATTTAACACAACTACTGACCTGGGGTCTCTCAGAACTCCGTTGATTTCACCTTTGGAACAGTTATTTGCTTTAAATTTATTTGCTGTTGTTGAGTGAAAATATAAAATATAGTGTACCTATATTTAACTGCCCGGTACAGTACAGTAATTCAAATAAAATATGGTTGGTGGCATGGTGTCAAAAAAACTCACTCAATATTTCCATAAGGTTTAGTTTGGTGGGGTCACAAATGGCATCACAACACCAGTTAGGGTTACTAACAATTTTTCGTAGTTTTTGTACTGATAAAAGGCTTATCACGCTATAATCATATCTCTGGCTCTTTTTCGCTGACTTATTTCGTATGACCAACTCGATCTATCACACTACAATTTCGAACTACCGTTTTCTCTAACTTCTAGTGGATTTTCATACTTGAAGTTGGTTATGGTTTCTTTAATGACAAGATATTTCAAATTTGTTTGACATATCAAGTAGTTATTTCAAGTAAAATGAATGAAAACGATGGTAAAATAAAGTAATTGTGGGCAAGCATAATAATTTTATGCGCATCAAACAAAAAAATGTCAACTTCTTACGTTTCTGCAGTTATATTTTACTCCGTAATGTTATATTCCTGTACTTTAAAGACAATTGCGCATGTGCAGTAGAGAAGTCAGCAATAAATAGTAAGAGGAAGAGGAAATGAAACCGATTCCATTTCATCTGTCAACAGGATCCATGACTTCCTTATAGATATCACACTGGAGTAAGTCAGCGATATGTACCTAGTGTGACTAGTCAGAGATACTAGTTCTAGTGTGATAAGGCCTTAACAGTAACAAGTTGTTCAATTTGAAATTTTATTTTATAAAATATATAAACTTGTTTTTATTGGGCATTTTGCAATTACCCTGTGAAAATAAAAAAGGAAATGATGTTTAAAAAATAAATAGATATTTTATTTTCTTTAAAAAATCTAAACCCCCTTACAGAAATATTTTCAAATACAGAGGGGGACTAATTGTTTTTTTCCTTTGCTTTTTTTCTTTTGACCAAAACTTGTTCTTCGCAATATGACATGACCAGAATCAAACGGTATTGCGCCATAAACGGAAAATTTTGAAAAATGGACTTATTCGATTTTTGTGGGAAATCCCTCAATTATACAGGGTGTAAACGAAACTAGGAAACGCGATTTTTCTCGGAAGTTATTAGAGATAAAAAAAATCTGATGTGGACACCACACGACTTCCTTGTACGCAAGACCAATATGAAGATGAAGTATAGACCTAATTATAAAATTGCTCGCGTTTGACGTAATTTGACATTAACATCTATTTTTTTTTTGTTATTTTTTGTCCTAATCCATAGCAAGCTTCATTACAAAGACCAAAAAGTATATAAGTTTTAAATTTACATATCTCGCTTATACAAAGGGCTAATTTAATAATTCTTGATGTGCTAGACGCAGAATTTAATTCTGTAAAACTCTCATTTGAAGCATTTATTTCTAAAATCAAAATGAAACCATTTTATTCAAGAAAAACTATTAACAACTTCAGGTAATATATCACTTCCGATTAGCCTGTTTTAACCAAAATCTGCTATGTTATTCCAATTGATATAAAAGTCTTATATACCAAATTTGAAACGTTTTGGATTATATTTTAATATAGTCTTTCTTTAAAATCTATTATAGGCTTCAAATAACGTACCATTTCTGGAATTTATGTAATGACCAAAAAGGGAGGTGCACAACTAGATGTTATAGAAGTCCTAAATACAAAATTTCAACTTTCTACGACTTACCGTTTTTGAGTTATGCGAGATACGTACGTACGTACGTACAGACGTCACGACGAAATTAGTCAGAATGGATTCAGGGATGGACAAAATGGATATTTCCGTTCAAATCTCAAAACCGAAATTTTTCGCGATTACAATACTTCCTTTACTTCGTACAAGGAAGTAAAAAGTACTATGAAATAAAGTTGTAGGAGACCAAGGGGGACATTCCATTACAGAAGAAAATATTTTTTAAACCAGTGGTTCTCACGTTACAACACAAAATTATATTTTCTTAAATGGGAAGAATTATATCATAATTATAACATAATAAAAATATTGACAAAAATTCAATTGAATTCAAATAAATTTTATTTTTATATTTATTTTTCAGTAGGCCATCTTTGAAAAACAAAACCTGATATTTGTCAATTTGAATTGTTTCGAACATAATAATTCCTATTGTTGCAGATAGAATACTATTTATAAAGTAATTAACAAATATTTGTTTCACTTTAAGCTCAATTATTTTTCATAAATAGCCTATTTTTTTTTAAATATCAATTAAATTTTTATCATGTAAGGATATAAAATGATACATGGTTGTATTCAGAAAAAAATATTCTATAGAATGGGCCTAAGAAATATATGCCATCCCATTAAAGAAAATATAACTTTGTGTTATAATTTAAAAATATATTTCTTCTGTTATGTGATGTCCTCCTTGGGCTCCTACAACTTTGTACTATAGTATTTATTTGTATTTCTAATAACTTCCGAGAAAAATCGTGTTTCCTAGTTTCGTTTACAGCCTGTATATTAAATGTATGAAAACTACAGAAAAAAAAAAAAAAAAAAAACAGGTGAAATAATACATAAGACTAACACCGGCCTTTGCCCAATTCCAATATTAAGGTCGTAAAAGACGAATCACCGAGTGTAGAACGGAATGATAAAACAAAAATTAATTTTAAAAATTAAGTGACATATCTGATTGTTTTTCTTTACTCTTCACATTATATTCAAAGGTTAAAGGGTTAAATACAAAGAAAATATGGATACATCTTGAACTCATACGTTATTTATAAAATGATCTTTTATGTCCTTTATAAAGAATTTAGGAAGTATGCATCTGCAAATGCAATCAAAATTCTTGTTTACTCTAAAAGTATATTAGCATATGTTCTCCTAATTTCGTCGCGTTAAAAATAAACAAACTGTTTAGAAGATAAACTGTCTTCGACATTGGACGTAGGAAATTTTCGCAAACTTGGGTAGTTTTCCGTTGTCACACATTTATTAATGCGTTGTTCCACATTTGTGACATTTAATTTTTCACAACACAAACCTTGTGATAAACTCAATAGTAAACAAGATGGAGTGAAAACTGTTGCATATGGAATATTTATCGTTGCTTCACAGTCTTGTTTCATTCGCTTTCACAATAATATTTTTGATAATTTAATAATAGGTTGCAATCTTTAAGAAATTTATACAAAAACTATTCAAATATAATTATTACAAATGTAGAACGAGACTATAATAAATATATTATCACAGCGTATTAGCCATTGTTGGGTTATTATTAGTTAATAATTAAACTGAAGGTTAGAAGCGATGCGAACAACGGTTTTACCTTCCAGTTAGCTCCAACCAAAGGTGGTAAGAACAATTTTACAACATAACCGTTGGTTGACACTAACTGTCACTTTAACTAGAAATGGTAGGAGCGGGTCTTAGCAAGATATGTACCTTTACTAAAAACTAAAATATTTTATAGTTTTAATATAAAACAAAATAATACATAGTTCTACTATCAATAGACAAAAACTAAAAGAAATTACTTCATGAAATTGGCAGGTTATAATAAATAAAATCCATAAAAGAATTTCGGTAGTTCTTAAGAATAAAGGGTGATGACATGATATAAAATTAACGTATCGATTTATTTATGTTATTGCTAAACCGGTTAGTTTTATTTCACTGATGTAGTTACTACAATTATTGTTTAAGGGCAACACTGATGTTCGAAAAAAAATGAGATCATTTCATCTTTTCAAAACTATGATAAAATTGAAACATTTGTTTAGTATAATACAAATTTTAATCTGTTTTGCATTAAGTCAAAGTTTGACATATTTTTTCTCCGACAATAACTTAGTTATTTTCCAATTTATAATAAAATTCGGATTTTTAAGCGATAAACAAACAAAAACCTATAATAATCTATAAAAAACTGCAACGATATTCAACATATATTCTATTATTTACTTTTCTAATTTTTCCATTTTGATATTTATTTGTTGCTGTGAATATAATAAAAAAATATTTTATTATTCAAGCTAATCCCTAAACGAAAAATATTGACTGTTATTTAAAAAAAAACTTGGTTTTATCCAAGCTACCTAGTTATGGAAAATTAGGCAATAATACCTAAATCATCTAGTATTTAAAATTAATTTGACATTCAATTAGTTATTTACTAATTTATTATAAAATACTGCTTTTTAAGAGATAAACAAACAAAAAATAATCTATAAAAAAATGGGACGATATTATATAAATTTTCTATTATATGTTTTCTAATTTTTCCATTTCGATATTTATGTCGCTTATATTATTATTATATATTATTATATTTTATTATTAAAGTTAAATAGGTAATTCATAAACGAAAAATATTTACTATTTTATTTCCAAAAAAAAAAACCTTGGTTTTAACCAAGCTACAGTTATTAAAAGGGAATAATACTCGTAACTAAATCATCTAGTTTCTTCATGTCTACAAAAAATTAAAATTATATTAGCATTACATATCTATATGTACTTATTTAACCTCAATCACAAACGTCAATATACAGAGAGTGTCAGCTTTAAATGGGAATTAGAACCTGTCCTATTTAGAAAATTTATCAAATTCACTGATATGACGTCACGTCCAACGGTTTGCCATTCAAAGTAGTGACGATTCGATAGAAAAACAAATAATAAAGAGATCTTTGATTGTTCTTATAAAAATAAATAAATATATCATCACGGCTTATTACCTATTGCTGGGTGTTCCAATCTGCTTTGTACGCAGATTTCAGTAATGATGATGTCATATCTGCACCGTGCGGGCGCTTATCAGGCGTCACCTCACGGACACTCATTGTTGGCGTGGAGAGTGCACCACAGGGGTCAATTTTGTGCCTTTTAAAATTTGAAATATTTGGCGTCCGTCGGAATCGAACCCGGTTCTCCAGATTCGCGACCTCACACTCAGGCACGAATTATAATTAGGATACGATAAATAAATTTTTAACAACTGGACCAACTGATGTGGTGATGTGGAACGGGCACGTATACTGTGGAGGTGGACGTTTATCAGGTGTCACCTCACAGCTCTAAAAGTTGTCATTTTTGTTTTTGTTAAGTATGAACAAAAAAAGGGAAGGCGAAGAAATAGGAAAACTTGGAAAGGAAGAACGGCAAAACTAGGAAATAAAAGACCTCAAAAACTGGAATAAATGAAAATGGCATATAACAGAATGAAGTGGAAGAAATGAATTAAAAATTAACCTTGGGAAAAAGAATTCTACGCCCAGCTTCGTGTATACGGTATATGGAGAAGAAGAACAAAATTAGAAATAATTTTCAAGTTTCCTCCGGTTGCATTCGAACACGCCGTCAAAATCATATGCACATGACCCATTTTCAATTTTATTGAGAATAATAATTTCTAATCTACTATAAAATTATATGAACTTCGTTACAGTTAAGCTCGTTTTATATGAAAATTTAAAGGGAATATAATTTAAATTTGATGATGGAATCTTTACTAAGAACGTTCGGTATGAGAACTTTCACTTTTACAGGTATCCGGCATCTTGTATCAGATGCTGTAGGATGTCCCAACTAACAAGCTTATATACTTACATCTCGTTATAAACTTATACATCTCCACACCAGGATATGGCCTCATTATTAACGACATCTTTTTGTAAATATATAGGTATAGGAAACATTTTACAAATACAAATCATTCTTACTACGATTTTCTTTCTTTTCTCACAATTTCCCAAAGGAAGAATGCAATTTGTGAATTTTCTATGAGAACCGATTTATTATTTATTATCCCGTTGCTATGGTTACAATATCCTGAATGTGTGAAGTATCTAGAGTAAGAGGAATATTGAAAATTAAGTTATTGATGTTAATATGTCAGCGACTAGCATTGGCCTACTGTAACAAATATCAACTGTATTTTACTTTTAATTACATTTTTCCTACATAGTTTAGCACATAATAAGCATACATACTAAGAAGTTATTTATAGGTAAATACTTTGTAACATATTTGGGAAAATACAATGAATATTAGGACGCATTACACAAATTTTAGAACGTTACTGAGAAACCAAATTCATAATTACACAAAAGTATTATTAAATCTACAAGTAATCATAAGAAAAATACTCTATAAAAGATGTAGGAAAAGTCGCCCAAAACTAAAGCAGAAATAATATTAAGGGCGTGGACAGGGCATATACTTACGGCTCGGCTTATGGTTTTCCATCCCTGGTGATGAATTATCATAAGTAAAAGTAAGGTGGTAAAAAATTAAATATATCGATTTAAATCGACCTTTTCAAAAAATCGACAGACTTAGTATTGATCAGTCGAATGTAGACTACTTATATCGAAATTTTTATTAGTTTTATTAGAATATTTAGATAATTAGACATTTTGATTACTTTGCTATTGGTGTTTTTTAAAACTATTATTATCTCGACTTTATTATTTATGTAGAAGAATGGCTGAGTTTGTTATGGTCGATGGTTAGTGGTTATGGCATGGCCCTTTTGGATCTTTTCAACTTTGAGTGCCTGCGAGGTTATCATTACCATATCCAACAATGGGTAAATAACCCATGACGTTGCCTTTTATGCATTAAGTACATTAATCATTTTTTTCAGACTTTTCGATTTCGAATTTTTCAGATTTTTCCAAATATACACACCAATTATTTTTGACTAGTCGGTATTTATAATATCATAAATAAACTTTTATTTTTCGAAGTCTAGCAGCCCTGGGCAAATACTGAAGCATTTATTCAAAGGGTCTAAGTGTCACATATTACGTGAATACCTCTGTCAAAATATTCTATTATGAACCAAGACTAACGTTTTAGGCATGGTACGAGGCTTATAAAATTCCAGAAATGATTGAAATGTAAAACTAAACATTGAAATAATTTTATAAAAAAGGACTGTATAGATAAACAACTAGTAATATTATAATTTTAGCAACAAAATGGATAAGAATGATAATAAAAGAAATAGGTATTGTTGTTGTTTCGTCCAAAACACTATTTGTTGAATAAAATATAGAAATGACACTTAGATCTCGTTGAATTTAAATGTTTCATTTATTTAACGGTATACCCTTAAAATATTATTTGATTTTAGATAATATTATAAGGATTTTCTTACATGGGAATAGTTGCTATACGATGCACCTATATTTATTTTAATATATGCAGTACATTATTAATATCGATTATAGTTTATTGTGTACTACAAAATGAAATGTCAAATGTGTATTGAAAATAAATGTTTATCATTATGAACAATAGATTGAATACAATGAATTAATTTAATCGATATGAAATTGGGTTAAAAGTACATGTTGTTATTGTTATTATAATATTATATTTCCCTATATACTTTCAATAATTAAATATTATTTTTTATTTTCTTTTTCATTGCAAAATATACCTTTCTAAAGTTATAAATGCTTAAATAAATATTATTAAATATTTCAAAATAGTTTTCTAATTCTCATAATTTATAAATGACTATTATTGTCATTATTTAGCAATTCTAACACAAATTTCCTTATTTGTTACAGAAAACTATTCTTATATAAACTAATATAGTTTCTGAGAATAAAGAACAATGTTTAAATATCAAAATAGCATGAATTTCTCTTGTAATATTGTTATAAATTTTTCATAAGCTCTTAGAAAAACACACAATTCTTAAACTCTTTCAATAATAGAATAATATACTTCAAATATTTATCCTCAAACACAATATTACAAAGCTTTATTTATCTCTGAAGTGTTCTACAATCTCACAATACAATTCCAAATAAACAACCTTCCTTGTCAACTAATAAGATCTACAAATATTTTCCCAATATCTTGAAATTTATAGAACTTGTGTATGTGTGTATGTAAGTCTATTGCTTATTGGCTATGGAAGTAGAAACAGTAAGGTCATAGGTCGAGTTACGTGAAACCGGATCTTAGTGAAAGCAGATGTAAAGATGATATGTGATTGAATGGAAAGCATATAAGAAAAGTTGTATCGTAATACGTAATATATGAGGAAAATAAAGGCGATAATATATAAATATATTAAAGCTTTAAGGATACGAATTACTGGAATTACAAAATTTTGGATTAGCCAGCTCGAGAGCCCGCCTGTACATATTATATTTTTGTTATTTATTTTTCTAAGACCGTGACATTGCATCGCGCTCTAAGTTTTTTCACAATATATATATACAGGGTGGTGGCGGTTAGGGGTGAACATAGGGATTTAACATGGGATTTTAGTTTTTTGCAATTTCCTGCTCTCCTATTCTTTTTACGGCAAAATTGTTCAGAATTAAAAATTGCATACTAAAATGTATTTACATTTATTATTGTTTTTGGTTTCTTCACACTTTTAAAAAGAAATTTCAAAATTTCTGTTATTTTGTAGCAATAGCCATGGAATTTATTTTTTTCTGGTTGTCAAAAATTATTTATAAACGTCAACCATGCGTTAATCTAACTTAAAAATTAATTAAAAACAAACAACTTTTAATTTTAAAACGCATTTTTTATTAGGTACCTTTACCATTTAATAATAAACCAATTCCAAATGTATCAACTACGTAGAATTTTGATTTATCATAGCCAATACCATTTCTTCATTCACTTCGTTATAACGTCTTCTATTATTATTATTATTATTTCCTTCATTACCTTCGTTCACAGCTACACTAGCTGTGTTCTCGTGTGTTCTCAATGTTTTTAACAAGTTTAGAAATTGATGCTATAATAGACATTGGTGTATTTTCGTACTTTATGGAAAACAAATCACGTACCTATTCTTCTAAAACTATTTCCACCATAATAATTTTTTATAATGAAAACTCGTTCCTTATTCGAATAAACATTCATTATTAAATTAACTTTTTATTAGAGAAAATTTCGAAAATTTGACAGAAATTGAATGACATTATTATGTTTAAACATTTGAGTTGTAAGTCATGGCTATTGCTACAAATTAACAGAAATTTTGAAATTTCTTTTTATAATTGTGAATAAACCAAAAACATAATAATAAATGTAAATACATTTTTGTATGCAATTTTTAATTCTGAACAATTTTGTACTCTACAGTTTTTGCCGTAAAATGAACAGGAGAGCAGGAAATTGCAAAAAACTAAAATCCCATGTTAAATCCCTATGTTCACCCCTAACCGCCACCACCCTGTATATATATATATATATATATATATATATATATATATATATATATATATATATAATTTAAATTATTAGCCCAGTAGCGTCCACAACACAAACACGGAGCTGTAGTGTTCGACTATTTACCGTACAATTATTGCTACCAAGTAAGATATACGCATATACAGGCGCACTCTGGGCGACCATTATTCGGGATATAATTTAGCGGATTTTTTTCAAACTTGAAAAATAGAAGTTGTGAAATTTTGTAATTCTACACATCTATTATTTTATAGCCCAGTGTCCGGAGTCCACTTTGCTATCGTCCACGTGAACATCGCCCAGGTTACCGTGTCCGCTTCTTCGGATACAGATCTGATCTACTTACACTTCTACGGAGACCCAATCTAACTTAGAAGTGGTGATATACATTTAGAGATGAAGCAGTTTTTTCATTTTCTTAATTCTAGTTAATAGAGATGAAATGTTAAGAAGTCTCACACACATTCATATCTTACCGACTGGGATTCGAACCCGGGACCTTTGGTATACGAAGCGAAAATGCCTAACACTACGCCACCTAGGTCGGTTAATTTATATTAAGAAACATCAAATATGTTAGAAATTTCTGTTTTAGTAAATAGTTTAAGCCCGTGTCACACGGTTATTTTTTCCATCAAATCGTCACTGTTTTGAATTGGTAACCGTTTGACTTGACGTCACATCAGTCATTTGATAAAATTTTCGAAATAGGGCAGGTTATAATTCTATCATGACACTGTTTGTATATCAAAGTATGTTCAGGTTGAATAAGTAAATAAATGATACAAATATAGTTTTCATTTTTGTTGACATAAGTGTGTAGATCTTACTGCCGAATTTACAGTAATTAATTAGTTTTGGTAAAAAAACAAAATGTTTTAGATGTAAAATAATAAATAATTCATCGTTTATGAATTAGCTTGTATAATAAACAAATACCTACGAGTGCATTGAAAGAGGAAAAAATATACTATTTTATTGATTAGTTTTTTAATTTTGTTTGTTTATAATTTAAAAATTAAATATATTTATATAATATGTATATCAGGATTTTATAATAAATTAAAAACAACTAAGATATTGTTGGAGATAGAAAAAAAATTGTGAAATCATGACCTAAATCAAAACAAATTCAAATATTGCCAAACATGTTTCAATTTTATCATACTTTATTGATAAATAAAATGGCGCTATTTTCTCAAAAATCTTTAAATGCATCAATGTCACAATTATTCAGACTTGGACAAATAAAACTGATGTATAAATTAACCCGTCTCACACGGGTTTGAAAGAGTAAAACGACAAATGAGTAAACATCGATAGTTTTAGAAAACCATTTTTATCTGTTAGCAATGTAATTGCTCAAGGCCTTGTGATAAATATATTACTTCTTAAACGTCAGGTGGAGCGACGCTCTGGTATCTTACTTTGTATGAAACACTGCCGACTGCCAACTCTGCCAGATATGCAGAACTTAGAAGAATACGGGCCTGCGTCATCGTTTCTCGCTCGGAAAAATTATCTGGTACCATTTTTACACTAAGCTGTTTAGTTGTTTATGAACACACAGCTATTATATTAAGATATACAGCTATATAACTAATTAATTACCGTGTATATTTTCACTGAAGAATTGTCACGTTTAAGAGTTTAAGTGCCACTCTAGGTAAAATTCTAAAGTGAAAGTGTATGTCGTAACCAAAGTGGGAATCCTCAACTCACGACTCATTAGGTGTGAGTTATTTGACCGCAGATTTCATACTTCTTACTTCAGTTTTAGCTTTAGAGCATGTCGCAAGCAATAACTCATAATTTAACTAAAATACTAGCAAAACAATATCTTTTAATTCGATTCATGCCATTGATAAGAAAAACAGGGTGTACTTATTTTTTTTTCAAATATGTATTTCCTTGAATTTTAAATTAATAATCAAATCAAATATTTCATCTATGCATACATATGTGTAACATTTGCATTATAGGTCAAATATTTAGTTCACACTTATCACGAAATGTATGGACACCCATCCCACCAAACGTGTAATAAAATTGTTTACTTCTTATATGTACATACATATGTATAACATACTACCCCTTATCATTTTATTTACTAATAATATAGAGATAAATAAAACATACTCATACGTTTACATATTTTAGCCTCGTTATATAAAACAAATACATAATATTTAAATAGAATCTTACGAAAAATACTTCCCAATTTTATTATATTTCAAGAAATTTCTCTTACGAAAATTTATCTTTATTATATTTGGAGCAGGTCAAAAAGATTTCAGATTGTAGAGATACTTATGTATTCGATGAGTAAATATAATCACAGACCATCGAATTATGAAATATTAATTTAATCATCTGATGACTTACATTTAGAATTGGGTTATCTGATAGACAAGTGGAGTATAACTATTAAGTAAGAAGCTGAGAATATTGTGCTACAATCAGATATAATTAATACATATTAGTAGTACATACACCTAGTTAACTAAAACCCGTAGAAAACCACTATAAATTTCGAAATAAATATATTAACAAATGACGTTAATAAATAAATGAAGAATAAAATATAAAATTATGAATATAAATGTGACAATATATTCATAATTGAAACATTTAAATTCAAAGACCGGTAGTATGAACTGATTAAAAGTGATTAGCGAACAGTTGACTATCATAATTTTCCCGCTATCAATCGTTATAAAAAATTAATTGTACGCATCTTTTACTTGAAATATTTTTCTCCAAAATAATAAATAAACGATTGACAGAGAACAACAATGCTAATGAAAAAGCTGAAAAATCAAGCCAAGCCTACCTTTCAAAAAAGCTTGATTTTTCAAGCCAAGCCAAGCTTCTGTTTTATCAAGCCCAAGCCAAGCCGAGCCAAGCCTAACTTTTAAAAATATTGAATTTTCAAGCCAAGCCTTCGACTGTCAAGTAGCTTGATTGAAAACAAACTTTTTCAAGCTTTTCATAAGAATTGTTGACGAGGTCGACAAAACCGTAATTTTATGGTGCTATAACATAGGTACTTTTATTTTACTTCGGTCGGCACAGTTTTGTGAATTTCTAAGAACTGGCGTTCCAAAAGCTTAGTTGGCTTCAAAAATTAGTAAATAGGAAAGTATAACCTTCGTCATCCTTTTGCACAGACTACTTATTTTCACAATCTGAACTAATCGCACACTTTATTTCGCGCACACAATCAACTATAAAATAAATTTGTAGTTACTGAAAAAGTTTTTAATTACATAATAATAATTTAATTGTATTGTTTTATCGTTTACATTAATCTGAAATATATGATGAGAAATGATATTAATATAAAATTTATTGCAAATGTCAATCATTACATAAGTATAAGACTTTGATTTCCAAACTCAAAAAACTATTGTTAAATTTATTTGATTATATTTCGCACAAAACTCGACAAAACTAATTAATATTCATTAAAAAATATTGATTTTTAATACTAAGCAGCATCAAGCTTCAATAAATAATATTTTTTTTATTTATAGCACTGCTACAAAAATTATTTTGGTGCATTTATAAGAAATAATTATCTACTCAACATCGCATGGTAAATGAAGTGACAGACTACGTATGGTGTGGATGATAAATATCATAGTTGCATTGTGTTAACTGGTTCGCAAATGTTTAGTGTTTTTTTTTGCTTTGTCAGCAATGGATTTAAAAGTTTTGTTATTTAAATATTTCCGAACTATAGAAACGAGAAAGTTTCTGTTTTTGTATATTTACATAGATTTCAATGCTATTTTTAGCAGAACCGGTCACTGGCTCAGTTCTTAATCTACCCCTAATAAAGCGACCCTGTTTGTAGCAGCTATAATATATAATAAAATTGTAATTCGACAAAGAGAGTATTCTCTTTTAAAGATTTCCTTCATTCAAGTTTTCATTGTTTATATGAATGAAATAATAACAAATAAATACCACTATAATAACGGCTTATTAATTAGTTTTGACGCTGCCAATCTGCTTTTATTCGCAAATTTCGTTAATGATGACATATTAGAATCGTTGAGTACATTTACTTATGTGCTATTCGATAATTGAAAATAATTTGTGTACTTTTCTAAAATGATTCCGTTCTGAAAAATCAGTAGAATATTATTGCGTTAAAAATAGAAAGACACCAATATTTATCCCACGAACAAACAAAATTTCAAGGAAATTCTCGTCTATAGGGTTTTCGATTTTCAGCTGTAGGTATTTGAAGTACAAAAGGGGTAACAGAATAACAGGTCAATTTCATCCCATTGTATATTCCAAAATTATGTATTTATTTGAACTCTCTCCTTAAATGTTTGGGATTTATTTATTTAGGTAAATATGAACTGTATAGTATATCAAACTTTAATAGTTTGTTGGAGAAGTCGTTTTGAGTGAAAATGGCATTATGAACATAGATTCTATTAATTTTAGTTATTAAAATAAAATACAATAAAGTCAAGTCAAACTAATGCATAAACCTAGTTGAATGAATGCAGTGAATAAAAATTATAAAAGTTACATGAAAATTGCAAGGTAATTTTTTAATAATAATAAATTAATGTCGATTGTTTACTCTCAAAAATAAAATAGATGAATAAAAGGTATATAGTACATTTCAATATTTTTATATTATAAAGTTTTATTCCATCTTTAGGTATAGTTATACCATCAATTTATGTAAAATAAAACATGATTTATTCATAGTTAGAACAATACAATCAAACAACGATAGGTATATCATATCGATACTTTGGTACACCCGATATATTGATACAAGTACTAGTGGCTTATGAAATGTATTCTGTTTTGCCTATTTTTAAAATTTCAGGCGGGAACATATAAAATGGGCACCCTGTACTTACTGGTTTAATTTAATATTTCAAGAACCATATATTATATACTGTGAAACTAAAAGAAATAAAATAAAAACCATTATATGTACGTGCGAAAATGAGTTCGCGCATGAGAATTATAAAGCTTGAAAGGCTTGAAAAGACTTGAAAAAGATTGAAAATCAAGCCAAGCCTAAAATATTTAAAGCTTGATTTTTTC